>CM076252.1:13153814-13611314 GCA_038380765.1 Odontothrips loti
CGCGCACACACACACACACACACACACACACACACACACACACACACACACACACACACTCAAACGCATACACACAGGTCCATTACGAAGTAGGCAGGCCTGGGGCCTGGGGCCTCCACCCCATCCCATTCGCCGCCACCACCGGCTCCCGCACACGACAAACTTGTTCATTTTCATCAAGTACACGGAATTCGCAAACGTTTCTCGAAGGTCGCAGTAGCAGCAGCAGCAGCAGCAGCAGCAGCAGCAGCAGCAGCAGCAGCAGCAGCAGCAGCAGCAGCAGCAGCAGCAGCAGCAGCAGCAGCAGCAGCGCTGTTGGGTCGTTCAGGAAAGGGCGTGGTGTTGGCGGGGCGGGGAGCGCCATGTTGTGGTGTAGCGAGCATGCGTGGAGTAGAGGGAGGGAGAAAGGGAAGGGAGGGAAGGGAGGGAGGGTACCCGCCCGTGTCCGAGGAAAGGTCCTTCGAAGCACAGCCAAACTCTTCCGTCTGAAAACACACCGACGCCAAACATGAGCAAACACACTACGGGGGAGCAGATGGGTCTCCCGCCCCGGCCCCCGGCCGGCCGTCGGACCGCACTGCGACAGAGCTCCGGCAGGCGGCCGTTCACATGGCACTGCTAGTAATTCGATAGAAAATCGATATGAGCGCCGCACCGCTCAGTTTTCGTCGACTTTTGAAACAAACCTTTATGTTGTTTTATTGGACAGGCGCGGTAAATTTGATTCGTCTGTGAGGACGAAAACCGAAAAATGCTGCGTGAAATTGGCTGGGTAAGTGGCGTGCACATGATCAGCACAGCAAGGTCGGCGGGTGGGAGACTTTTTCCCGAAATACACTAGGGTCTTTCGGAGGTCACCGGAAATGAAGAAGTGTCAAGAAGAACATCAGCGGGGAAAAACGCGGGCATCATGAGGGTCACCGTGGCAGGGAGTATCTCCGCCACGGCACCCTTCACGCCCCAAGGTAAACAATATGGAGGCTTAGCTCTCGCTGATGATATGTCACGACCACTTGGGAGGGTCAAGCAGGGCACTTCTCCTCCACGCGTCTCAGGTAACGCGTGCTCAGCGTGCGCGCTTAAGGGGTCTCTGCTGTCTAACTACACCAAATGGTCGTGAAATATCGCCAGCGAGAGCTAAGCCTCCAAATTATTTACTCTAGCTCGTGGGGTCAAAGCGGTGGGGTGGACAAGATGGCTACGTGGTCAAGGCGGGTCCCGGCACCTGGCACCTGCCCCTGCCCAATGGTAACAACGGGCAGTCAGCGTGCCGCCAGCCGGCGTGAGTGTGGCGGACCATCCCTGTGCATCTGTTGCTCGCGTGCTCTCTCACACACACACACACACACACACACAAGGTGAGGGGCGTCGCCACCCCCTAACCTCCACACGCACATTTCCCTTCTTAAATCGCCCTCCCCTGCCGGCCCGTCGGCTGCATGTTCGGTATACAACAGGGAGCACTGCTGCTGCTGCTGCTGCTGCTGCTGCTACAGCCGGGCAGGGCAGCCAGGGGGCGCGGCCCTATTACTGCTAATGTTACTGTTATTGAAACAGCAAGGGCTTGATATCCGCCGTCTAGCCCGGCCCCCGGCCCCCGGCCCCCGGCCCCCGGCCCCCGGCCCCCGGCCCCCGGCCCCCGGCCCCCGGCCCCCGGCCCCCGGCCCCCGGCCCCCGGCCCGCCATATACCGACACGCCGGCCCACCTCCCAGCGGAGACATGTCACGCCGCCAACCCCCTCCCCTCCCCCCTCCTCCCTGACACCGGGCCACGATGTCGTTCCCATCCGGTTGGTTAGCCGGTTATGGAGCATGACCCTGAAAGAACGACACCAAACTGCCGTCGCCAGCGGCGTGCGCCCCCCCCCCCCCCCCCCCCAGCACCTGCTCGTGGTGGGGGCCCTCCGTGAATCACACCGCCTCCGTGGGATGAGACGTCTGCCATCGCATTTCTACCACACCACACACCACCGCCGCGCTCGAGAGAGAGCGCCCGACGGCGCTGGCGCTCGAGCGCGGGGTATCTCCCGAGGAGGGTATCTCTGCTGATCGATGGGCGTCAACGTGATTTGTGAACGGCCCCTCAGTCTCTCTCTCTCTCTCTCTCTCTCTCTCTCTCTCTCTCTCTCTCTCTCTCTCTCTCTCTCTCTCTCTCTCTCTCTCTCTCTCTCTCTCTCTCTCTCTCTCTCTCTCTCTCTCTCTCTCTCTCTCTCTCTCTCTCTCTCTCTCCCTCTCTCTCTCTCTCTCTCCCTCTCTCCTGCGCCCCGCCCCGCCCCGCCAACCCCCTGGCCCGGGAATGCGACACTCTGAGAGACATGGGCGGCGTAGGATTACTCCTTGAACCCCCCTCCTCCTCCTCTCCCCTCCTTTCCCTGGCCTCGCATCGCGTACACTTTCCTATCGTAGCAGTGCTCTGCTCGGCGTGCTTCACGTTACGCCTCACGCACACGCACGCCACACACGCTAGGCCTCGTCGGCCGCGGTGGGGAGGTCGCGGCCGTACGCACACACACGTACTCACACACACTCTCACACACACACACACACACACACACACACACACACACACACACACATACTCACACACACACTCACACACACACACACACACACACACAGACCGCAGGGCAGCCCTCGCCTGACGGAAGCGAGAGCCCACCTGACGTTGGCGTCAGCCCCTGGCATAGCATCGCAGCCGGAGCCCACAGCGCCCCGTCTGCTCACACAAGGCGCGCGGCGTCACGGTCTGGGGGGGGGGGGAGCAAACGGCGGCGGGGGTGCAGCAGCAGCAGCAGCAGCAGCATCATTTTCAGCCGCAATTGTGATGGCTCCATCAATATTTCATAGAGCGCGGCGGAAAATTATTGATGATGCTCAAAACACGCACGGATGCCGGCCTACCTGTCAGGGGCGGCGGGGCGATACAGCGCGAACAATGGAGTCGCTCCACACAACATAACACTTGCTGTCCCCGCCCGCCGGCGCCCGGGCACTGTGTGTCACAGGCGGAGGGGAGGGGGGGGGGGGCTCGACAAAGGAGGGGGGGGGGGGGGCGCCGCGGGCCGAGTAAATGACACAATGCCACCGGCAGTCGTCCCGGACCGCCGGGCCGCCCCCTGGCCGTCCGTCCCCGCCCCGCGTCGCCCCGGGGCGAAGCAGCAGCAGCAGCAGCAGCAGCAGCAGCAGCAGCAGCAGCAGCAGCAGCAGCAGCAGCAGCAGCAGCAGCAGCAGCAGCAGCAGCAGCAGCAGCAGCAGCAGCTGCAGCAGCAGCAGCAGCAGCAGCAGCAGCAGCAGCAGCAGCAGCAGCAGCAGCAGCAGCAACAACACACATTGCGATTGTATCCAATCATACGCGATCCATGCTAATTGCGCTGATGGCATTACCGGGCCTGCCGCTGTATCTCATTTTTGAAGCGCACGCGCGCGACATGTTTGTGTGTTGCGGTGTGTATCACTTGATAGTACAACAAAAATCTCAAATTTTAAAATCAATTTTTTTTTTTTTAAATGCTGAACTTGCGAAACGGGCTGGCGTTCGGCTCCGGTTCGGCGCCGATTCGGCCGTGCCTTAGTTATTCAACCCGTAACACCACATAATACCCGACAATACCCCTATAGTACCTGCAGTAAACTGTAAAATATTACCCCCACACGGCTCAGCCTGGGGGCCGCACGCGTCCTCTGGGAGAGGGGAGAGGAGAAGGGGAGAGAGAAGGGAGAGGGGAGGAGGGGGGGGGAGGCTTAAAGTGAAAAGACCTTTAGTCTAGCCCGGCGCATGCAGGGTGGCGTAAGGCATAAGGCCTTGCCAACTCGCCGCTAATTACCAGGGCCGGGACGGACTGGACCGAGCTGACCGGGATCAGCGCGATCGGTCGCACCGAGGCCGGGCCGTACCGGACCGCGGCCGGCAGTGGGGGGCCGCAGAGCCGAGGGGCGGGGGGCGGAAGGGAAGGGGAGGGGGGGGGGCAGACCCCGATCGTCATTAGGGCCTCGACTCAAGTCAAACAAGCCAAGTAAAACAACAGAGCCCGGCCCGGCCCCGGCCCCGGCCTCGGCTCAATGGGGCAGACGGGAGACGGAACGGAGCGGAGCAGAGGGCAGGCGGAGGCCGGAGGGTTCCGGTGTGGCCGGCAAACAGGGCTGTAGGCCCATAGGAGCCGCGGAGACACAAATGTGGAGACCCCCGTGCGGCTGTCCCGGGCGTCCTGCACACTGCGCAGCCTTGTGTCCGAGGCCGTCCGCACGGTGTGGCTGAGGCCCATAGGAGCCGCGGAGACACAAATGTGGAGACCCCCGTGCGGCTGTCCCGGGCGTCCTGCACACTGCGCAGCCTTGTGTCCGAGGCCGTCCGCACGGTGTGGCTGAGGCTCTGAGGCAGGCATGGAACAGACTCTAAGGAAAATATGTAAGGCTCCAAACAGTTTTTGCTATCAGTATTTGTGATTTTTCTATTCTGTTTCTCTCGGACCTGGGCGCTGACGACGGTGGCTGCGGGAGGGCCACAAACAGCCGGCGGCCGGCGGCGGCAGCGTCGCCCGCGTGCACGCCGCGTACGTAATATTTTGCCAGCGACGGCGGCATGGGCGTTCGATTGTAGGTCGGAATATCGTTTCAAAAATGCATTTTAGTACTTTCGAAACAAAATCGAGGAACGAACGAGGAATTAACGAAAAAAGATACCCTACCTCTCGCTACCCATTCTACTGTAGTGCACGTGGTAACGGGAGGTGAACGTCGGCCGGTACGCCTGGCGAAGCGGCCGGTTGGCGACCGACGAGTTCGTGTTTCAAGGTTATTCATCACATATAAGCTATCTATAGGTGCTTTTCCCGGGTACTATTAAGACGGCCCCTGGCAGCCGGCGGCCCGCACAAGTACCGCAGGCTGCGGAGCTGCGGAGTTGTCTACAGGACCACGCCCGCCTCGCAAATCAGGAACAGCGGTGCCACTGCTGCTGCGGCTGCTCCTGCCGAACTACCCCCTCCCTCCTCTTCCTCCCCCGACTACCACAGCCGCCCCTGCGCCGCCCGGCCCAACTCGCACCCCGGGCCACTTGCGGCGGACTCCCCGAACTCGCCGCAACACCCATTTCCACGGGTCAACTGGTGAATTCGTCCATAAATTAGAAATAGCCCTGGCCCCCTTGCCTGGACCTGGCCGAGCCCGAGCCAGCCCGGCCAGCCCTGCCGTGGGGGGGGGAGGTGACGGGCAGTGAGGGCTGGGGAGGGAAGCACTGCCCTACAGAAAACTGACCAAACCCAAACGCACCGCACTTGGCGATGGTGAATGTGCCAGCAGTCGTGGTTGCGGCGAAAAGAGTTTAAAAAATGCACACTAGTGAAACTCGAGTGGGAGAAGGGGGGGGGGCTGGTGTTGGAGGGGGGGGGGGGGGTCAGTGCGAGCGTTGCCAGCAAGGGGCGGCAGGAGGGGGGGGGGGCGGACTGGGCTGGCCACAGACTCTCTGAGAAATGAAGACGTATTACATTCGATAAGTAGAAAGCCGGCAGCCGCGCGGCCGTTTGGCGCAGTCAGTTTGGTGAGGTACAGAGGGGGGGGGGGGGGGGGGGGGCAATCCTTCTGGGAGACCACGACCACCCAGTGACGCCCCGCCTCTCCCGCTGTGCTCCGCTCGAACCCCCGATCTCCGATCCACTCACTGCCCCTTCTCGGCCAGAAAACTGGAAAGTTGTTCCCCATCCCCTCCTCCTTCCCCCACCTCCAGTAGTGGGCCAGGGCTCTGTGCTCTCACTCTCTCTCTCTCTCTCTCTCTCTCTCTCTCTCACTCTCTCTCTCTCTCTCTCTCTCTCTCTCTCTCTCTCTCTCTCTCTCTCGCTCTCGCTCTCGCTCTCGCTCGCTCTCTCTCTCTCTCTCTCTCTCTCTCTCTCTCTCTCTCTCTCTCTCTCTCTCTCTCTCTCTCTCTCTCTCTCTCTCTCTCTCTCTCAGCCGGGCCAGCAGCACTAAAGCTCTGCATACGGGTCGTCGTCGGCCTCCCGGTGGAGATGCTCTGCAGACCCGTCGTCGTCCTCCTCGGTGCTGCACTTCTTCTTCTCCTGGCATCCCCCTCGGGCCGCCGCTAGCCAGCGTACATTGGGACCCCGCGGGCAGGCAGGGAGGTCCCCGTCGAGGCCCCCTCCGCGTCCGAAGGCACGGCGGGGAACCGCGGCCGGCGGGCGGGCCGCTGCTGCCCTCCACCATCCATCATGCGCGCCGCGAACGCGACCCGACTACCACGGCGATGCAGCAGCAGCAGCAGCAGCAGCAGCAGCAGCAGCCGCCCCATCCTCGGCCAGCCCCAGGCGCTGTCTGGGAATCACATGACTTCAAGGAACCCCGGGGGGGGGGGGGGGGGATGGCTGCGGAGTACACCGCCCACCGGCTACATCAGGGCACACGGTCCGGCGCGGGTTCGAGTACCGTCAGCATCCCGGAGGCCGACGAAGAGGAGGAGAAGGCTGCTTCCTCGTTTCTCGCGCTCCGACAACAACAAGCACAACAAACAGGCGGAAAACGACCCCGCTGGGTGAGTTTCATATCGTGTTTTTCCAGCGAAACCACTCTGTTATCTTGCTCGACAACACACACACACACATCGGGGATCGCATGCACAGGGGGGAGGGGAAGAGGGGAGAGGCACCGGCGATGCGAGTGACACGCAAACGCTGCTCCGTGCTCCGTGCTCCCCCAAATAACATCTGCTCCCGCCCGGCAGCCTCCGCGCATCTCCCCCGCCGCGGCCTGCTCGCCAAACAAGCAACATCATTAGAACTCGCCGTGCGCTAATCGGATGTCGGCGAGGGGGGACGGGGAGCGGGCAGGCGGGGGTCTGGTGTCTGTCTGTCAAACGGACGGACCGACGGACAGACAGACAGACAGACAGAGACGTCACGGCGGCCGTTGCGCTGCCCGCCGCGGTGCGGCGCTCCAAACCGCAACGCGCAACGACGCGCCCAGCCCATTCTGTGTCGTCGTGTTGCTCTCTTCGCTCGGCGGCGCTCAAATTAGAATTTATCGCGGGGATTGCGCGGCGGACAACGGCCAGCGTCGACCGGCCATAACTCGACCACCTTGACCGCCGCCACCAGCTCGGGGGCGTCAAGGACCGGCGGCGGCGGGGATCGGCGGGGACCGGCGGCCGCTGTCGTGGCGGCATCGTGGTCGCCGTTGTTGTCACCCTTTACGGTCCACCGCCGCTGTTGCCGCCGCTGTTGCCGCCGCTGCTGCTGCTGCTGCTGCTGCTGCTGCTGCTTGGGACGGCACGGTACGAACGATGCCCCCACCACCACCACCACCACCACCGCCACTGCCACCACAGCAGCAGCACCACCACCACCACCCGGATCACTCCTTGCTATGCAGAAACTAATTAAATACGCTAGCTTTAGTGACAGGTGTAATTTTGTGCATGGCGCCTGGCTCCGGGCCGCACCAACGACGTCACGCCGCGGTCGTCTCTCTCTCTCTCTCTCTCTCTCTCTCTCTCTCTCTCTCTCTCTCTCTCTATTTCTCATTTGCTCTCTCTCCCTCTCTCTTTCTCTCTTCCTCTCTCTCTCTCTTTCTCTCTCCCCCTCTCTCTCTCTCCTCGCTGCCAACAGCTCGCGCGCGCCCTTCAAGGAGCAGCGAGGCGGACTGATTAGCAACTCATTAGTTTTGGAAGTTGGCTGTGCCGGGCGCTGCTGAGCGTGTGTGTGTGTGTGTGTGTGTGTGTGTGTGTGTGTGCGTGTGCGTGTGTGTGTGTGTTTGCGGGGGGTCGGGGATGCAGGGCATACGGTCCGCGTCGTGACTCGAGTATTCGCTGGTGCTGATCCGGCCTGGTGCCGCCGCTGTTCGCCGGCCGTGCGCCGCCGCCACTCCAACAGCATGGCTGCAGCGACAGGCGACAGCCGGCCTCCGGCCGTGGTGACACCGAGCGCCTGCAGGGTAGGCAACGCTCTCCCCGGCAGCGCGCTGCTGGCCGCCGGGTTGCCTAACTGCCGTTCCACAGGCGCTCCAGGGGGCGACCAGCACCAGCCACACTACTTCAACAGCGGCGGGAGAGGAAAAGAAACAGAATTGAGCGCGGCGCAGCGGGGCGGGGCGGGTGCAATATCCGGCTGGAAATGAACGAGGATGCACTGGGCGGCGTGCTCCGGCAGCAGGCGTAAAGAATCATCGGGATGTAATTAACTTGAAGCCCCGCGTTTTAATTTGACTCGTCGTAAAGTCTCTCTCTATCTCTCTCCCTCTCTCTCTCTCTCTTTCCCTATCACGGCCCACGCGTTCTGTATTTCTTTCTTTTTATTTTGTTCGTCCGGCGTTTTCAAAATGGAATCCTTTCCCCATCCCTTTCTCTGTCTGTACTAGTGACATGCAGTAATAACGTGTGTTGGAGTAATTATTAATGCACTGTTATTTTTCGAGGTACAAGTGTTTCAAACTTTTCGCGTAGACGTACTATCAGACACACGGGCCCGTGCACAGGAGAGGGAGACAAACACCGCCCCGGCCAGACTTCTGCCTCCGGATTCATTTGCGGACATCGTACTGTCGCCGGGGTGCATAATTGCCTTTCCGAAACGTGTATTCATCGGCCGGGCCCTGGCATACAGCCCTCCTCCTTATATTATTTGAAAGCGCGCAAGGGAGGAATAAATAGGATGAGAGGTTTTTTTTAAAGTGAGATATGAGATTGGTTTTTGGATTGGAATTAACTGGGGCGGTCGGTGCTGGAGAGAGAGAGAGAGAGAGAGAGAGAGAGAGAGAGAGAGAGAGAGAGAGAGAGAGAGAGAGAGAGAGAGAGAGAGAAAAGTAGAGGAATGAAAAATTTCCACGAAGCCGACATTATCCGCATTAGCTACTAGTTCGAGTTCACAGCTGGGTAGAAAATAACACCCTCCAAAAAAACTATTTTAGCAGTATTTGGATCACATGCACACTTTTGTGGAGAGCAAGTTTTTGTACCCACCCGTGATTTTTTTTCTTGTGTGATTTATTTACCTGCACGTTACTCTAATTTCATATTTACCTTCCCGGAAGACGTTCGTTTTCGATTCAGTCCTGTATAAAGAGAAACCAAGCCCCTGCCTTGAAAGCCTGTCTGAAATGCTAAAAACAGCCCCATCCAGCGCAACGCAAACCGCTTTTCTTCATTATTTATTTCCCGTGCTCCTCCATATCCACGTCACAACGGAGAGGTGGGAAGGGGGGGGGGGATGTGCTTCATTCATTTGGGAATCCCGCGCAGGAAAAACACTACCCGGCACCTCCACCACCAGTCCATCAGAATAAATCGTGGCCTGGTCGCCTCTCCCGAGCTCGCTGTGTTTCTCATATCACTCTCCTGTCCGCCAGCTCTGTATGTCACCCCCTCCCACCCTCCTTCCATCTCCTCCCCTCCGCCCCCTTTTCTTTTGTGTTACACAGAGGTGTTAAATAGCGCGTCAGTAACGGAACAACGCACGATAGCGCAGCAGCGCGCGCCAAACAGCGGAAAACGATAATGTATCGGTTGTTTGCGTCATGAGCAGTGTCATCAAGGGTCATGAACCCCTAAGGGGTGCTGGGGGTGCTGCTGGGGGCTGCCGAGAGCTGCCGGGACAGAAGCCAGACGACGGCTCAGCTCAGCCTCTATCAGAGCTTGATTTCGCGTTACCGTCGTTTCCAAGGACCGATTCGGAGGAGAGAAAATTCACAGTGCGCGCCGCTGATGTGGTTCGGAGAAAGTCGCGTGCCCTCCACCGCGCCCCCCGGGCCGGGGGAGGCCCGGAGGGGGGGCCCGGGGGGGAGGGGGGACATCACGGCTCCCGGCCCGAGGCCGTCGTGGCCGACCTCTCCTCCGCCCTTGCCTTTCGGAACAGCTAAGGACGCGATTTTTCCTCCCCGTAAAGCGTGCACTTCCCGGAATTGTCCCGCTATAAGGTAGGAGGAGAAGGTAGGGCCTGAAGGGGGCGGCGGGGGGCGGCCGGGGGCGGCGGCGGCCCCCCCGCGTTAGGGATACGGGGAGTCGGCTACTGCTGCTGCCGCTGCCGCCGCCGCTGCTGCCGCCTCGCCGAATACAAAGCGGCGGCAAGGCAGGGCGGACGGAGCGGGGAAGAGGAGGTACAAGGCAAGGCAGAGCAGGACAGGGTGGCGTCTGATGTTAATTCCAGCAAAAGTGGGTCGTCATGTTACTACAATAGCTCGGTGAGGCAGCGCGGAGCGGCGGTGGGCCCAGGGCAGGGCAGGCGGCGGCGGCGTGGGCCCCGACAAGCAGGTCCAGAGCCAGGCCGGGGCCAGGCCGGAGCCAGGCCAAGGAGGGACGCAGCATTCGGGCTGACGAAGAAGGAGGAGGGAAGGAGGGGGCGAAAACAGCGAGAGAGGCTTTAGCACAAGAGGTACAGTAATTATAGATGGAGGGCGAGAGGGGGCCGGGCGTGGTCGGGGAGGGGGGGGGGGTCTGGAAAGGGTTTGATACCCGTAAAAGGCTTGTCAATACAAACTCCGCCCACCCCCCGCAGAGCCGCGCCCTCAGCGCACACAGCGGCTCTTTGCCTTAATCCTGTGCCCTCTCCACGCCACACCCGGTAGCGCCGCACGCCACGACCCAGGACCGGCACAGCCGGGCACAGCCTGGCACAGCCTGGCACAGCCTGGCACAGCCTGGCACAGCGCAGCGGCAGGCCGAGGCGACGGTAATCCCTTAGCGCTCCCATGTAGTAGTCAACCCCTCAAGCCGGCCTCCTACCTCTCTCTCTCTCTCTCTCTCTCTCTCTCTCTCTCTCTCTCTCTCTCTCTCTCTCTCTCTCTCTCTCTCTCTCTCTCTCTCTCTCTCTCTCTCTCTCTCTCTCTCTCTCTCTCTCTCTCTCTCTCTCTCTCTCTCTCTCTCTCTCTCTCTCATGCGCAGTTGGTAGGTGGGAGAGCGAAGCAGCGCTTCTCTCCTCCGCACACGTCACGGATGTGTTACAGACGCGTGTTCGCACCGGAGGGTGCTATCGCTCGGACGCGGGAGATCCGTCGATCCCCCCCCCCCTTTTTTTCGGACGCAGAATGGTGGAATGCCGAGTGAAGGATGGTGGGGGAAGGGGGCGAAGTCAACACAGCCAGTCTCGCCAAACCATCCCCTGACCCCCAGCCCTCGCGGACGACATTTTTCCTCCCACACACGCCATTTTCTTCCCTTTCCTTCTGCCATCCCGACCCCTCCTGTCGCCTTCATGGCACAAAAAGGGAGGAGGGCCGGGTTAACTGCAAGCAGAACTACAAATAAGCGAAGGGTGAGGGCAAGTTTTGTCTGTTCGTGTGTGCGGAGCGGAGGGGGCTGGGGGCGACGGTGCGGCGTCTAAAAGAAAAAGTAGTGAAAGTGTGAAGAGGAATAAAAGTGAAGGCGACATTGCGATGCCGCCAGCAGCCTGGGCGCCTGGGAGGTAGGCACCGCCGAGCCACGCGTGTCGGGCGCGTGGCCTAGCCGCTGTCTGTCAGGCGGACCGCTGCTGCCGGCACGCGCCAGCACGCGACCACCACGCGACCGCCATACAGGACTCCACTCCCCTCTTCTTTTTTTTAACCGCGGCTCAACGTACCCCGGGTCGATTTCCATATTTGAAAGCGCTCCTGGCCCGACCCCGCCACTGACGGTTCGGGCGGCGGCACGGGTGTTATGCCAGGGGCGTATCCAGTACTGGGGGGCGTTGCTAGGGGCGTTGCCAGGGGCGTAGCCAGTCAAGGCACGGGCTGTGTGTGTGTGTGTGCTGATATGGCAAATCACAGCAGCCTGTTACTTCCATGTATCGGCATACAGTGCAGCCCTCCTCACCCGGCGGGACCCGGCGGGACCTGCCGGGACCCCGGCCTGCCAAAGTCGCCTCCGGGCCTTGTAGGCAGATAGCAGCAGGAGGAAGGCCCCGCCGCCCCGCCCCGCCGCCCCGCCCCGCCCCGCCCCGCCCCGCCCCGGCCTCCGGGCCTCCGGGCCCTCGCCTGCTTGCTCGCTCCCCGGCGAACAATCTCTTGCCAAGGAAAGTGAGGATGAGGGGGATGGGACGGGGCGGGAGGCGCTGGGGCGCTGGGGTTCGTCCCCACATCGTGACCCAGTGCCCTTCCAGGAGACCTCATCTCAATTGTGTGCCACATTGCTCACCCCCGACCGGCCCCAGCCAGCCCTCGGCCAGTTAATGCTGTGCTGCCAACCGGATAACAACACCATCGGGCGACCACCCCCTCTATTTTTCCTCGCACCTTTAACAAATCTATTTTTATATTTTTACCGACCGTGCTCGATATTTTTCCCCCCCTTTTGCTTAGGACAGAGAGAGCGTTGACTGCGGGAGGGAGGGGGAGGGGGAGGGGGGGAGGGCGAGTGTCTCGGGAGGCCGCGAGACGCGCAGCGGTAGCAACAGAGCAGTGCTCAGTGCTGTTCCTCCGCCCGTGGCGGAGAAACGATTTCCAGTTCGCACGCCAGTTTTAATCAGTGCCAGAATGGGTGGGTGCCACCGGGTCGTTTGCCGGGGTGCTCTGTGTTCGCTCCTTGCGAGGCAAACCGACTCGCGCAGAGCTCGCAGATCCCGGTGTGCTCTGGCGGGGGGCGGCGGGGGCGGTAGTGGGGGGCAGCGGGGGGCAGCGGGCGGCAGTGTGAGGGGCGGTCTGAGAGCCCAATAAATACTCGGCGCTGTCTGGGAGGCTTCTGAGCGGCTGTGGGGCTGCGGGCCTCCGGGCTGGAGGCACTACTGCCGCGGCAAGGGCCATGGCGAGTGTTTCACCCCGGCGGGCGGCAGGCTGCGGGCTCCGGTGTGCGGGCTCCGGTGTGCGGGCTCCGGTGTGCGGGCTCCGGTGTGCGGGCTCCGGTGTGCGGGCTCCGGTGTGCGGGCTCCGGTGTGCGGGCTCCGGTGTGCGGGCTCCGGTGTGCGGGCTCCGGTGTGCGGTGCGGGCTCCGGTGTGCGGGCTCCGGTGTGCGGGCTCCGGTGTGCGGGCTCCCGGTGTGCGGGCGGGCTCCGGTGTGCGGGCTCCGGTGTGCGGGCTCCGGTGTGCGGGCTCCGGTGTGCGGGCTCCGGTGTGCGGGCTCCGGGGTGTGCGGGCTCCGGTGTGCGGGCTCCGGTGTGCGGGCTCCGGTGTGCGGGCTCCGGTGTGCGGGCTCCGGCTGTGCGGGCTCCGGTGTGCGGGCTCCGGTGTGCGGGCTCCGGTGTGCGGGCTCCGGTGTGCGGGCTCCGGTGTGCGGGCTCCGGTGTGCGGGCTCCGGTGTGCGGGCTCCGGTGTGCGGGCTCCGGTGTGCGGGCTCCGGTGTGCGGGCTCCGGTGTGCGGGCTCCGGTGTGCGGGCTCCGGTGTGCGGGCTCCGGTGTGCGGGCTCCGGTGTGCGGGCTCCGGTGTGCGGGCTCCGGTGTGCGGGCTCCGGTGTGCGGGCTCCTGTCTGCGGGCTCCGGTGTGCGGGCTCCGGTGTGCGGGCTCCGGGCTGCGGGCTCCGGTGTGCAGGCTGCGGGCTCCGACCGGTGAACAATTCGTGGCCGATGGCCGCCAGTTGCGGGCAGCGATCGCCGGCACTGCCGAGAGGCTGACGCTGACGGGGTGGGAGGGTCCCGGACCTCCGGACCTCCGGGCCACGGGTGGTCCGTTCCCGGCCTGGGAACAGGTGGACTGTGAAACACGGTGCGCGCGGCCGGCCGAGGCGACGGAGGGAATGTTCCGTGGCTGGCGAATCCGAGAAACAAGAGAGGAAAGGCTGCGGCTAGAGAAATGCAGGGTCAGGCTGAGCGCGGTCGGGGGCGGCCAGGGGGGCGGCCGGGGGGGCAGCCGGGGGCGGCCGGGGGCGGCCGGGATGTAAAGAGGCGTGGTTACGACGCCGGCCTGACAGACCCCGAGGACCTCTTGGCCCCTGACGTGCTGCCGGCGGCACGAGCGCACGCCTGCCCCCGCCCTGCCCCCGCCCTGCCCTGCCCTGCCCCGCCCCCTCAAGCTTTGGAAATCCTCTCGCAAGAGAGCTGCGGGCACCGGGCACCGGAGAGAGGAGACTCGGTAGCACTTACTCCCTGCCAGGAACCCGCCAACGCCCACCACGCCCACGTTCGGGCGCCCGCCCACGCGCGGCGCGGTCGGTGGTCCACGAACACAGTGCTCTTCTACACCTACAACTAGGTTGTCGCAGCCTTTTTGTTTCCCTCTGTTTTCTTTTTCTTTCGACGCTTTTGTGACGATACTGCACGGAGACGCAGCTATCGATGATGCCACGCTCCCGGCCACGCTCCCGGCCACGCTCCCGGCCACGCTCCCGGCCACGCTCCCGGCCACGCTCCCGGCCACGCTCCCGGCCACGCTCCCGGCCACGCTCCCGGCCACGCTCCCGGCCACGCTACCGGCCACGCTCCCGGCCACGCTCCCGGCCACGCTCCCGGCCACGCTCCCGGCCACGCTCCCGGCCACGCTCCCGGCCACGCTCCCGGCCACGCTCCCGGCCACGCTCCCGGCCACGCTACCGGCCACGCTCCCGGCCACGCTCCCGGCCACGCTACCGGCCACGCTCCCGGCCACGCTCCCGGCCACGCTCCCGGCCACGCTCCCGGCCACGCTCCCGGCCACGCTACCGGCCACGCTACCGGCCACGCTCCCGGCCACGCTCCCGGCCACGCCCTGACGCGCTCCCATGCTGATGCACGCGTGCGCTCGCCATCAAAGAGGGGCTTAAACACAGTACGTACAGATAACGAGAGCTGCGCCGCCGCTGTGCGCTCTCGCAGGCAATTTACTGCCCCCTAGATACACACGCAAACCAAACGCGTAAACGTCTCTCTCTCTCTCTCTCTCTCTCTCTCTCTCTCTCTCTCTCTCTCTCTCTCTCTCTCTCTCTCTCTCTCTCTCTCTCTCTCTCTCTCTCTCTCTCTCTCTCTCTCTCTCTCTCTCTCTCTCTCTCTCTCTCTCTCTCTCTCTCTCTCTCTCTCTCTCTCTCTCTCTCTCTCTCTCTCTCTCTCTCTCTCTCTCTCTCTCTCTCTCTCTCTCTCTCTCTCTCTCTCTCTCTCTCTCTCTCTCTCTCTCTCTCTCTCTCTCTCTCTCTCTCTCTCTCTCTCTCTCTCTCTCTCTCTCTCTCTCTCTCTCTCTCTCTTTCTCCCCCTGCACGCGGCTTTGCTCGGCAAGTATTGAGAACAAAATGCCGTAATGGAGTAGGGAGTCGGTGAGCGCGTGGCTGAGGGAAACTTCCGAGTGGCATCCGAGCGCGTTTTTCTCGTCGATCCTGAGTTCATTCATATGGTCGCGTCGCCGTCGCGGAGGCCGTAATGATAGTAGCGTGTGGCCGCAGCCGTTCCAGGAATGCGGGGGCTGCGGGGGCTGCGGGGTCTGTGGGGTCTGCGGGGGCTGCGGGGGCTGTGGGGGCTGCGGGGGCTGCGGGGGCTGCGGGGGCTGCGGGGGCTGCAGTGCAGCGGCCGCCGCCCTCCGACCTCGGCGCCCTCACGGCACCACGGTCCCTCCGGCCCTCGCCGCCCCCGCCGCCCCCACTCTTGGCTGAATATTCCATTAATCACTGCCTTTGTGCCGCGGCAAGCTATCGGCAGGGCGGCTCTTAATTGCACTTCCATTCACGCGCCCGCGTCCTCGGCGCCGCCCCGCCGCCGCCGCCCCCGCCGCCGCCGCCGCCGCCCCCCGGCCGAGTGTCGATCAGCGTGGGCAGGCGGGTAGGGCCGTGTGGCGACTAACCGAAGCGGGAGGGAAAACGTCACGATACGGCGACGGCGGCGGTGCCAGGCAGGCAGGCGACAAATCCTCTGATTTTAACGTACCAATAATTTCTGAATGAGTGCGGCGTGTCGCGCGACATATCTTACCAACCGTCTTGGCTCCGTCTTCACTCGCCCTTTTAATGACCAACCCCCTTTCCCGTGAAGCAGCAGCAGCAGCAGCAGCAGCAGCAGCAACAGCCTCAATTAATTAATTAATTACGTCATCACCTCACGTCCTACAACGCCGCCATACCGTCAGAGCTCCAGTTCCAGGCCTTGCGCCACGCCCAGAAAACTGCCTGTCCTTTTGCCTTGCCACCCCCTTTGAATCAACTTCGGCTGGGCTCGGCTCGGCTCGGCTGGGCTCGGCTCGGCTCGGCTCGGCTGCTCCACTGAACTCCAGAAGGGCAGGGACACGGCACGGCCCCGGCCGGCCCCGACCCGACCCAACCCAACCCCAACCCCGGCCGGGGCCCGCGGGCTAACTGCAGCCGACAGCCCGCTGTCTAAACAATCCACCCCGCAGCCGAACATTTTTATTATGATTAGTATTAGTCCCGACTGGGAAAGCAAGGAAGCTGAGGAGGGGGAGGGACCGCACAGGCAAATTACTCCTCACCGATTCGCGGGAAATGCGCGCGGAACACAACCACGGTAGTGGAAAACAAGGGCCGAATTACACTGTTTTCGAAACGGCAATGCACATCAATGAAATGAGCGATATAAATGTTTTTTTGTTTTTGTTATTTTTAGGCACGGAGTGACCTTATGGTTTCACCCAAGAGCGGACTTTTTATTTTAATTCCCTATGGTGCTGGCTGTTTCAGTATCATCCATCCTTCTCCCACAACGCAAAAAATCGGACCTCTTCCTTTCTTGTTGTTCTTGAAACAGCCCACATTGTTGATGTGCGGAGCCGAGTCGAGCCCCAGTTAAAAGGGAAGCAACTCAAGAGTCGGGACCGCTGCGGACCCTAGAGTATGCACTAGAGGCACAACCCCGAGCCGCTCAGAGCGGAACATTGTCGTTGTGCCGACCGGTCGGTGCCAGTTGCCAGTGAGAGACGCGGCCAGCCAGCCAACCTTGCGACAGTGAAGTCTTGCCACAATTCTCCTCACATTTCTCGTTCTGCTGAGTGTGTCCAGTCGCTGTACCCCACGACAGCTCGGCATATCCTGTCTAACACGGTGTTTGCCATAACGCGCCACCCGTCTGTTCTCACCTGCTTTCTAGAGTAAAAACTTTTTAATCAAGTGCAAAACTAAAGATCACCTACGTTCCCTTGAACGTAAATGAAAATTAACTGAGAGCTAACCAAATAAAACTTCCGCATTGGTACAAAAATAATTAACTATAAAAATAGCACTAAACACAATTTTGTGACACTTCGGGCCTACCAGTATTTCACGAAGTGTAATAGTATTTTTTTGCTCGAGACGTGAAGAGGGGAAGGTCATGAAGTCGTGTCGTGGTCTTGGTTCTGGGAGCACCCTGGCTGTACTAAAAAGAACTGTACTAAAATTAATTCCTAATATCTTAGTACAGTTATTTTTAGTACAGCGCGTTTTCGGAAAATAAATATTAATTCCAAATTTTATTTTATATTTTAAAAATAACTTTAACAATTCCATAAATCAAATTTTTTTTAGTAAAAATAATTAAAAATGATGAAAAACAATTTTAAAAATGTTTTAAAAAAACAATTTGATTTATTGAATTTTAATTTTTGCAATTTTATTATAAGTTTTGTAAATGGTCAGGGTAGGTTAGGCTAGGTTAGGCTAGGTTAGGTTAGGCTAGGTTAGGCTAGGTTAGGCTAGGTTAGGTTAGGCTAGGTTAGGCTAGGTTAGGCTAGGTTAGGCTAGGTTAGGTTAGGCAAGGTTAGGCTAGGTTAGGCTAGGCTAGGTTAGCTTCTTTTTTAATTTTAAACATTTTAAATTTTTTTTATCATTTCTATTTTTTTTATCATTTTTAATTTATTTTTATCATTTTTAACTATTTAAAAAAAATTGATTTATGGAATTGTTAAAATTATTTTTAAAATATAAAATAAAATATGGAATAAATATTCATTTCCCGAAAACGCGCTGCACTAAAAATAACTGTACTAAGATATTAGGAATTAATTTTAGTACAGTTCTTTTTAGTACAACCGGAGCCATCCCTTCTGAGAGAGAGTCCAGAAATTTTTACCACTATTAACTCGATAATACAGTTGCCAGTTAATTCGTACGAAACTTCGTCGGCGACCCTCGCGGCCCGCCGCGGCCCCTCCCGACCGGGGATGGGAGGATAGGCAGGGAGAGTGAGGGAGACGGCATCATAATCGCCCATCGCCTCGGGTCAAATTCCTGGCTAGTTCGAGAGCGAGAGGGAATGAGGTAAGTAAGCGAGTGAGTGAGACAAACCGGGCGGGGAGGATACATAAGGAAGGGAGGAGAGGGAGAGAGAGGGAGGGTAGAGAAAGAGGAGTAGGGAAGGGCGGGAGGGAGGGGGTATGCGCCATGGCTGCGTCCCTTATTTATCAAGAGGCTCTCGTCTTACGGGGCAGCGAGGGAAGTAGCCTAAGGGGGCAGGGGCCGGCAGGGGCCGGCAGGGGCTAGGGTCCGGGAGAAGGGGGCCGGAGGGGGCCGGAGGGGGCCGGGGGGGGGGGGGCGGAGGTGGCCGGGGGGCACAAAGCAGTCGGACACGGACAGACAAGGGCATTACAAGATAAGGAACATACCACATCCCCTGTAAGGCTTATTCTCAGTCGACGGCCGATTCCACGCAGAAATGCAGAACTGTGTGGGTGTGGCGGGAGGAGAGAGGGCGGCGGTGGGGGATGGTGAAGAGGGAGGGGAGAACAGCGAGAGGATGAGGAGACAAGACTAAAGCAGGGGGAAGAAAGCGGAGAGGGGACAGGCAGCGCCGGCAGGGCCGGCAGGGCCATCTCTTGTCAGAGGCCGGCGCAGCAGGCAGCAGGATCGGTTCCCGTGTGCGTCACATCCGGTCGGGCCGGTCACTTCAGATCGAGTGTCGGACACAGTTGGGGGGCTCTGTTCACAGGAGCCGCAGGTCCGCTCCAGTCCCCACCCAGATGCAGCACTGTGTGCCGCTCTGAGTCTGTGATGACAGCAAGAGTCCGCAGCCCGGCAGCCGTAGCGCCGTAGCCCGGGCAGGACATCTTGGAGGAGGGGAGGGGGGAGGAGTGGGGGAGCGGGATGAATGATTGAGAGGGATTCCCTGGGGGCCGCGCGCAGGACCCCGCAGGATGGCGTGTTGGTGAAAGGGGAAGAGAAATGGCGGGGGGACGGGCCGGTGTGTGTGTGTGTGAGAGAGAGAGAGAGAGAGAGAGAGAGAGAGAGAGAGAGAGAGGGGGGGGGGGAGACTTAGGGGGTATGCCACCGTACCGGCCGCTAGCGGGGCAGACAGACAACAGGACATAGGTCGCCGCTGACGACTCGCTGACTGGTTTCTGTCTGCTCTGCCGCTGACAACTGACATTCTCCGGGGAAGAGGGGAGGAGGGGGTGGGGCGCTTATCCAGCCGCTCCCGTCCCGCCGTCCCCTGCCTCACAGCCCCCCCCCCCCCTCACTGCACGACGCGCCCTGTAATTTCCTCTTCCTTTTAAACCCCTTTATTTTCGACCCCATTTCCCTCCTTTTGACCAAAAGAGTTTTCTCCGGAAATCGAACCGCAAGGGCCTGCCGCTGCCCCGGCCAGGCCGCGGTCGCCGCCCCCGCCGCCCCCCCCCCCCCCCCGCCGCCAGCCAGGGCTGCCTGCCCCGGCCCGGCTGCCACCCGCCCCCGCCTCACGTCGGACTTGAAGGGAGGCCGTGCAGAAAACAGCATCGTGGGGACAGGAACAATGGCCGGTTGGCCGTTGCCTTGGCGGTGCAGCAGCTCAGTACCGATTTACCGAAAATTTCAACTCCCGCGCCGATTATTGTCAAAACTTCGAAACCTTGTTAATTTTCTGAGCGTGTTTGCGTTTGACGGACGGGATTCGGACGGACAGGACGATGTCGAGGAGCGTCCGCGGCCGCAGTCGGCTCATCCCGTCAATGCGGCGCGGGGGCGGCGCGGGGGCGGCGCGGGGGCGGCGCGGGGGCGGGGAATTAACCCAGCCCACAAGGAGACGGCTCCTGCGGCTGCTCGCCGGCTCCGCCTCCTCATCCTCCAACAATTTATTGCACGTTTGCGCGCCGATGTGATTTACGGCCGCACATAAAAGTGTAATTTTGCGAAAGCAACACACTCACACACACACACACACACACACACACACACACACGCACACACACAAGCGGCCCCGCCCGGACACACAGTAAATCGAAGGCCCGTGAGGTTTGCGTCGTCACCGACTCCAAACGTTTCCAGGAACTGAAGCATAGAGATTATTCTGTGCGTTGGAACCAGGACATCAGAGAGGCCGCCGCTGTAGGTGTACCGGAAGGAAATGGGTGGAGGCCGTGTGTACTCGAACCCGGTACTCGCGGCCTCGGCCATGGGCGCAGAGCGTGGCGCTTCCAATTGGCACCATCACCGCGGCGAACACGAACACGCCACGCCATATGGCGCGCGGCGCGGCACTGGGGCTTCCGTTGTGTTTACCCTGGCAGAGCAGGATCTACCCCCTCCCCTGCCCCCCCCCCCCCCTCGCACTACCGCCCCCCCTTCCCACCGCCCAGTTTGCTGTTACTGCAAATAAACAATAGCGCCTGATATGCGCGACAATTGCTTGCTCTTGCCTCCCTCCCTCCCCTCGTTTCCCTCTCCCTTCTTGCCAACGCCTCTACCCGTCTCTCCTCTCTCTCTCTCTCTCTCTCTCTCTCTCTCTCTCTCTCTCTCTCTCTCTCTCTCTCTCTCTCTCTCTCTCTCTCTCTTTTGCTCTGGTATCTGACAAATGCTACTACTACATACTGGATTACTGACCTTGGCCGCGCCACGTATTCGGTCGCCGTCGAGTGGTGCCGTGGCGCCTGCGGTGGACAGGGTAGGCAGCCCGCGGCACACTCCTGTCACGCGCCGCTCCGTGCTGCCTACCCTGCGCCTGCCGCCTGCGCTCGCCGCCCCGTCATCGGGACAGGAGGCACCGCATCGCGGTGATCCCGGCAAGATAACAGAGTATCCCCTCTTGTTGTTGCTGTTGTCAGAGACGGTAGGCGATCCCCGCGGCCGGCGGCAGAAAAAGAGAGAAATGTTGTTGTTGTCGCCTTCGGGATGAAACGCGCGAGAACGGGATGAAAATGGTTTCGTGCAGTAGTGAGTGGTATTGCAAGGGTAGAGAGTAAAGACGTCCTTACTACCCCCTTCCCCCCTCCTCCTTCCTCACAGGGTCATTGAGACGACGGTATCCCCCCCCCCCTCCCCTCGCTCGCTCTCTCTCTCTCTCTCTCTCTCTCTCTCTCTCTCTCTCTCTCTCTCTCTCTCTCTCTCTCTCTCTCTTCCCCGCACCACTCGCCGTTCCTGGCCTGGAGGTCGTTATGGTGGTGCGGTGCCGCGCGGAGGCCAGAGGTTTAAATCCCCGACAAAAGAAACGGCTCTTACTTAAAATGAAACCCGCTTGTTTGTCACAATGCCCTCCCTCCCCTCCCCCTTCCGCTTCCCGCACCTCTCACCTGCCCCCCGCCCACCACCCTGGCAGGACAAGCCACTCTCCCCCCCCCCTCGTCCTCCACCACCACCACCACCACCACCACCACCACCACCACCCGCGCCAACGCCGAGCATGCTCTCAGCGCAGTGGTCCGTCAGGAGATGAGACAGGCCCCACGCCCAACAGACAGAGGAAGGTGGAGAGACAGAGGAGAGAGAGAGAGAGAGAGAGAGAGAGAGAGAGAGAGAGAGAGAGAGAGAGAGAGAGAGAGAGAGAGAGAGAGAGAGAAAACGCTGCATGCGAAAAGGAAAGAAGTGAAGCGACGGTAGAAAAAAAGAAGGGGGGGGGGCGGGGCCTAGAAAAATCAGAGTGAGAAACAGGGAGGAGGCAGGACGTGGCCGCGTGGAAGGTCGTCTCTTAAAAATGGTCCGAGGCCTCTCTCTCTCTCTCTCTTTCGTCTATAGCGGGTATTCTGTTTGAACCTTTTTCTCTGGTTTTCTGCAACTCTCTAATCGATCCGGTAGGCGCGCGCGCGCGCGCGTGTGTGTGTGTGTGTGTGTGCGTGCGTGTGTTTGGGGAAAGGTGGGTTTCCTGGACATCACTCAGCACCGGAGTGGGAGCGAGTGGGAAAAGGCGAGAGGGAGAGAGGGTGGTAGAAATAGGAAGAGGAAAGAGAGATGGGTAGGGGGGAGAGAGAGATAGAGAGAGAATGGTAGAGGGGCAGCTACCAGTCAGGACGCATGTATGCAGCACAATAGGCTCGTAATCGGATTTCCTTGCCTTGCATATGCAGTGCATGTACACTGCGCGTCGTCGCTGCATGTCGGCTAGGAACGGCGGCGGCGGGGTTGAGGTTTTGGGGGGCTGGTGGGGCTGGTGGAGTTGTGGTTGGCGCGGGCAAGAGAGGAGGAGGGGGCGGGGGAGAATGCCACAAGAAACTGTCGCCCATTTTGTCTCGATAGCGATTAACTCTGCGGATATAGAGAGCCGGGTTGTTGAGGTGAAATAAAGAATGCGTTGTTTGCCACGCAAGAGATGATCCGAACCGAAGCCACCCCTTATGTCGCCCTAGTGTAGAGGGGTCCTAGTGATTTCCTCCGAACCGCGGGAGATTTTAACACACTCGAGGTAAGTCAGGTCAGGCTAAGCCAGGCCAGTTCACAAAGGGGAGGAGCTGAACGGGCGGGGCTGCGGAGCCCAGCACCAGGAGAGGAGCGAACGGCGCCAAGTTTTAATTGGAATGAATCTGGGAGAGAAATCAAAAATAAAAGAAGAGGAGTCCAGGACTTCCCTTCCCCTCCCGAGTAAGACCAGCACTCCAGCTCTCTTCCACAAGGGGGGATTTTCGACGCCGCAGACAGCGCAGGTTGGTGGGTCAGGATGGTCGCTTTGGTCTCCTACCCCCTACCTCTACCCGACGACGGAGAATGTCTCGGCGTCGCAGTGTCCACAAAATAAAAAGTGAGCAGGGGCTATATTTTCTTGCTTATGAGAACCAACGAGAAGATTTTCTCATGAGTACGATCACTTGAATCTGCCACTGGTTCAAATGAGCAGCAATAAGTGCCTTCTGGTTGACTTCCTCTCCCTCTCTCTCTCTCCTACCTTTCTCCCTTCCCTCTCCCTTCTCCCCTTCCTGCGTTTGCCGCACTTCTTTCGCTCAGCCTTCTCTTCCCTCCGACCGACCGTCAGCTGGTCTGCTGCTGCATGAAATCCATCAAAAATTGAAACGTAACAATGTCTAGGCCTACATTTTCAGAAGACGAGCCCGGAAAAAAATGGGACAAGTGCGTTACTGACGCCGTATTAAAGACAGGTAACTTTGAAGCTCTTGAGATGTCTGACTCTCCTTCACTGATAACGTTTATCACCTGTCGAGGTTATGTGAACCGTTTATTTGTGTAAAGATCAGGCTGTTTCTCGTGATTTATTAATGTCATGCCAGCAACATTGTAATTTTGGGCACTTCTATTGGTGTGGGACCCGTGGGACCGAGATTATTTACTTATACTGAATGTCATCTTGTCTAACAGACCAAGTCTAAATTGACCTTAACCTTTTCATCATCCTTCATTTTGAGTTTGTCAAGTGATTTCATTGATTGTTTCCCGTCTCACTTCATTAAGCTGTGTAGCATTCTTTATTGTATTTTTCTTAAGAATTGGACTGTATTGCGATTTCGGTTTGCAGGAGGTGGAGTTGCCATTGGTGCAGTGTGTTCCCTCCTATTTTTCAGTCGTAAGTATCTAACTTTGTTGCCATGAGCCCTTTGCATAGCAACAAACCTTCACTTCTCCTTTACATCTGTCAGGGTGGATTTAGACTTTGAAGCTGTGAAGGCCAACGCTTCCTAGGTTCTTTTGATTTTGTCAACAAATCTAAGAAGCGTTGGCCTTCGTGGCTTCACAGTCTAAATCCACCCGAAATGTTATTTCTTAATTTTTATTTTATTTGTGTTCAAGTTATTGCTTAATTTCATGATGATCTGTGCTATACAGGTAAAGGATGGCCCTTATTATTTGGAGGCGGTTTTGGTGTTGGAATGGCCTATGCTAACTGTGAGAGGGCATTAAACAATTCCTTATATGGTAAAAACTTAGTAAAATCTAATAAACAGGTGAGAAACTTAGACTTGCCCCATTCCATCAATGCATTTTGTGCTTTAACTGACACCTTTCTTTTTCTTCCCCCTTTTTTTTAACAAAAAAAAACAAAACAACAGTGCTAAATTATCAATCCCATTCTAGGTAATACCAATGGCGTAAGAGTTTAAGGGTTTATTCAGCCTTTCTCACCGGAGTTCCAGTATATGAGGATGTGACTACAACTTTATAAGATGTCAGTACCCTAAAACTGTGACATTGCTTTGTAGAAAATTCGCAGTTTAGTTCCGAGGAAAGTTGATTCCTATATTTATTAATTTGGCTTCCTTATGCCAGAGAAATCAAATTTGATCATCAATTTTTGAAATCTCAGAATGCATCATCACTACAGTTTAATCTTGTTCATAATGTTTCAAAATCGGAAATTTGTGTGGTTCCTAGGATGTCTTATCATTTCTGGTTCAGTTTGTCCATGTTAACTCATTTATATTTTGTCTGATAAATAAAGTGAGGGTAGTTTATGTTTTTACTTTTACTGTCATTATTACCATCTGTCCTCGTACGATTGAAATAAAAAACCTTTTACTATGCATCATGATTTTATTAGCAGGAAGCATAGCACAAAAACAAATGATAATGTACACAGATGAATTCTAGATTGTGATAGGTATACACAGACTACCAGTACATAATAAGGATTTATGCTAAAGTACTTGTAACATAAGTGATTGCAAAACCACAAGCAGAAATACAAATGATAAACTTATCCACACGTTTAGACTTAGATTAGCACACAAATCAGCACTGCTAGTAATTTATATGTACATTGTGCTTTCCAATTTTAAATGGTTCAAGAAAATATTTTCAAACCATAAAGGGTTGTACCAACAGAGGCAACTCACAAAGTAGAACACAAGTGGCACCCCATAAAACAATATCAATTTAGAAATTCCAACAAGCCTGATATTCAAATGTACAAATACAAATTTGTATAACAAATAGACATTTATATAATATATACATTTGTACATACATAATTGAATGTTAACACACTAAATTGTCATAACGTCCACACAAAAAAAAAATTATATAAATTTTTTTTAAAAAGAAGGGTGGCACTGAGTTTGCATTTCATATGTAAATAAGAGGGAAAGTGCCTCTAGATTGTAACAGAATGAGATTTACAAACGTAACTAAATAACACCTAAAACTCCAAATTTCAGTCAGCGGAGAAACAACTTCCCAGCAAGTATGATCTCCTCATTAAAAGTAACAATAATTAACAAGTTATGCTACACGCATCTAAGAAGTAGACAAAGTTTTGAGCCTCACCATTGCTGGTTTTTACCATGGCTTCACATCCTACAGCAAAAACTAACAGTCGGAGCTCAGAATGCAGGTACAGTACTAGAGTAACCGATGAATCACTTGATGCAACGTGGATCTTACTTTCCTCATAACTTTAGTCAATGCAGTGGTAAATTTGATAAACATGTTACAGTTCCAACGGAATGTGTCTTAACATATTAGGGACATTTGGTAAAATACTTCAATCCTCTAGTCCAGGTCATGGTTGTGTGATGGTCTAAAGAACTTTTAATACCTTGCATTCCATGAGATCAATCTGAAAACAAATCAATAGAATGGGTGAATGAACCACGTCATTTAAAACATTTTTACTGAACAGTATAATACTGAATGTTACTCACCATGAGATGACATGTCATTCATTTTTTTCTAATTCCAGGGCTGCATATTGTTCCTCATCAACTTCGGTCACCATAAGATTTCCGTCAGGTAAAAGTAGAACAACATTTCTTGGTCCACCTTTGGGGGGAAAGAAAATCACCTCTATAGATTCCCTATATCTCCTTTCAAAGATTAAAACAATTAAAACAAGGAACATGGAACTTACCTCCGGGAGGAGGAGCATCGGCTTGAACTACTTGGGCAACAATTTGTGATTGATGATCGTCTTTATCACCAGCTTCCAGAACTGACATTAGCTGAGAGTCTCCTATGGTAGTTGTTCCATCTTCATTCTGCACTAATAGCTGTGAACCATCTCCAAGAATGCTCACCTAATGAACACATTGTCAAATATCAGACACTGATTTAAAGGGTACTGTATTAAATAAAATTTATCATTTAAAAAAAACCAGACCTATGTAGAGTTCATTAGTTCGTAGTTACTGTAGTTCACAATGACACAGACTATTGCCCACTACTAACCTGGTGTGAATCTACCTGTGCTAGAGCATCAGCATATGCAGAATCCAGTGTAAGAACTGTTGAGCCATCTTCACCCTCCTGATTGGTAGTAACATAAACACAGCGTTGCTCTCCATCCTCTCCTTGGACTAGTAGTGTCTGTGTACCATCTTGAAGCTGACCTTGTACTTGATACACTACACCATCTGGTCCTAAACATAAAATGTTTTGAGAATGAAAAGAATGGCAGACTGAAAACGTTCAAATGAAAGGATTGATCTATACCTTCAATGGTAACCATTTCTGACTCTGGGGCAATAATTTCCTGCCCATCTTCAGTGAACAATTTACGAGTGGGTAAGGACATTTCTTGTATTCCAGTATTATTGGTAACCTGGGTTACAGTACTCAAAAGGTTACCACTCCTGCCAGGAGATCCACCTTGCATTTTTTTAACTGTGAGCCCACTTGAAGTACGGATAAGGGTAGTTCCTTCATCTCCAATCACTGTGCCTGTTGTGCCTCCTGGACTCATTTCCACCTGCAATCAATTAAAGAAATAAATCATGGTTCCAGTTTGACAATAATTAAATACCACAGGAAAAGGCAAAACAGAAGGAAAACCACTTAAATATTCCTCATCTTAACAAGAATTGCACCACTGTTATTGGCCAAAACAAACAAACAAAAAAGGAGCAAGTACATGGGCACACTAGAATGGGAAATTGCATATCTAGAAATGAAGCAAGACACATTTTGTTGCATTAAAATATGACTGAAAACTTGAGAAAGAGGTATTATCCACCTTGGTTCATCATAGAAATCAACCAAAATATTGTCAGCATGGCAGCACCAAGTAATTGAAGTAATCTACATGGTGGACAAGGAGATTGTAATCAAGCATTTGGCCACAAGTAAAAGAATTTGACAGGATGATTAACAAATGGAAACGAAAATTCATTGCAACAGAACATGCATAACTCATAGTATAACTTTTTTTTAAATGCAGAGTTGAAAAATATTAAGCCCACGTCTGTAACCGCCAATTGAAACATATTGGGAAGCTGAGTAAAAAGTCCTGATAAGTAGTTTCTTCCTTTGGAACATTAACACGCGACGAACCTTAATGAGCGTCTGCTCTCCACTGTCAAGACTTCCTCCCTCCAAAAGAACGGTGTTAGAGGGAGGAGGAGTGGACTGAGGGCTTGGTACAGGCTCTGGTGGAGGAGTTGGCGGTGGCGTTTTCTCGCCTTCTGCTCGAGCCAGGATTTTCCCCGTCAAAGGACATAAAGTAAGAGGTCTCTCAGGGCTGGCAGGTTCAACTGGGGGTAAGTCACCTGTCGGGAAGTCGTCTGGGAGACCACAGTCTGATTCTGAATCTGATTCAGCCGAGCGGTCCTAAACAAACATGTAATGAAATATTAGACCAAGCACACGAGACTGATCTCTCCAAAGAAAACAACCTATCAGGGCTATAGACAAACTTATTCATTTCTCTAAAACTGAGCTTCCCTCGAAAAAATAATTTAGCTGACGGATGAGCGTTTAATAGTTTCACGTAAGAACTGACGAGAAATTATCATAAGCTTCAATACCATCTACTGCTACTGCACAAGTTAAAGAGTTCATGCAAGCTGCTGAAGCAAAGAAAACGAGTCAAGAATTAAAATGCAACATCCTGTAGACTTGGTATGCAACTTCCAAATAAATTAATGTAGATACAGACACCTGTTATTGTGAGAAGTAAACCCAAAGAACACAACTATATTTGAACAAATTGAATACATATGACATTAAAAAATTGAAGTCTGCTGTTTTGATGCTCACACAAACATCTGCATGGTTTGTCTTCAATAGAAGATAAAGTAAATTGCCCCAAATTAATGGTGCTTGGTTGGCAACATATAACTAAATCTAGGTATGTATGAGTAGTATTAGTAGTATTGTGTAACCATCGTGTTTCCAACAATTTTTGACTTACTTCTGGGAATTCAAGGGTGAGGCCTTCGCCAGAAAGTGTTCTATTTTTCTCTTCTATGCTTCTCACCTGCAAATAAACCACAAACCCAGTTACAAACAGTGCAGCCAAGAGGGGTAACTGGTGACATAATTAGATGGACCGCAGACTAAAACTGAAAATGTAAAATTACGTTGGGTTGTAAATTGTGAAAAACTACTCACAGCACCAGCTACATTGCCGCCTCGTCCTCTCCCTCTCCCTCTCATACCACCTCTCATCATATCATGTCTCAGCTTAGTAGCACCCTGTGCCACCACAAGACTAGATGTATCTTTCTTAA
Source organism: Odontothrips loti (assembly GCA_038380765.1). Lineage (NCBI taxonomy): Eukaryota > Metazoa > Arthropoda > Insecta > Thysanoptera > Thripidae > Odontothrips > Odontothrips loti. The sequence goes on from CM076252.1 coordinate 13,182,157, forward strand.
CAAGCCCCGACCCCAACACTTCCTGTGGTGACTTCCCAAGAACAGTTTTTGGCTGCAAAGTGACAGGAAGTTAGAAAATGTTGCAAGAAGGCTACGAGGCCTACGAGAAGAGTGTACTCCTGGTGGTTTACCTTTGGCGTTAAACTTGAACCTGCTGCCGTGGACGTGGGTACCTGCGCCCCGGAACCAAGCATAGCTTCGATGGGCCGTATCCCGCTTTTGACTCCCGGGCCCAAGGGAGACGACACCGTTCTTCCTCCCGCCACCGTCAGCGCCTGTTTGGGTCGGACGGGTCTCACACCACCCCGTGCCCCACCTGACGATTCGGAAAGAGACAAGCGTCAAGCAGGACGGTGCAGAAACAAGGGCCATACACATGGGACGGCGAGTACCGAGTGCTCACCTAGTACCGTAGGCATTCGCGGCGAGGCTAGCGTTTGCCTCGGCGCAGCGGCTAAAGTATTCCTGACAAGACCAGGCCTTGCATTTGGAGCGATGAGAGGCCGAGGTCCGGCCAGTGTGGTGGGGGTGCCAGCGCCGGCCAGTGCCCGGGGAGCGGCAGCAGCGGCAGCAGCGGCAACGGGGCTCGGTGTCACCTTGATGAGGCCGCCCTTCATCTGAGGCGAGACCAGCTTCGGCATGAGCTTCATCGGAGTGACCGCACCAGAGCCAGAGGCAATCGGCTGCAGTTTGTTGCCCAGGACGGTTTTGATGGGCGACGTCCCGGCGGCATTGGTATCCGATTCAGCCCCCACTACTTTGGCGTCTTTCACGGCCATGATGCCACCCTGCTTCTGGCCAACACCTGCAATAATTGGAAAACACACAACTGAGAACACTTCAGGTCACGGCAAATGAGTGGCTTGACGCAGACAAAGCTAGGTGCGCTGCAGAGTAAATGAACTAATAATGCACTTGCCTGTGACTACTTTGACATTTGAAGAGTCTACTCTGATAATACCACTGCCACCATTTGGTCCAGGTTTGGTGGACATTATATAAACACCTGATGATATGTTAGGCATTGTACGTGGATCTACTTTCACAACTCCCTTGGAATTGGCAACCAGAACTGGCTGCTGTGATGGTGATACTGCAGAGCCATCGGGTTTCTTTCCTAGAACTATGGGACCTTTACCAGAACTGCCATCTAAGCCTGATATAAACTCACCTAAAAATTAAGATTGAGAACTTTATACTGCTCTGGAATTTAAAGGAAACGTTTTGTTACCAATAATTGAGTTCAATAGTATGACTTACCTAGTAAAGTCTTAGCCAGCTCCTGATTTGAAGAATCAGTTTTCACAGGAGTTGTATTAAGAGCCTCTCCATTTAATTTAACTATTTTTCGGGGCCGCCCAGGTCCTCGGCGTACTGATAGAAATTCCTCATCTTCCTTTTTACGACGCTTCATGGGCAATTCATCTGCTGACAGTCCATCATATTGACTCATGTCCTCACTTTCCGATGACCTCTTGTACTTCCGGAGTCCATCTTCATCATCTGATAAATCTGAGGCCCCTTGCAGTCCATCATCATCCAATTTCTTAGTAGACATGGATCCACACCATGCCTTGACTTGATCAAGGGCCTTCTTTTTACTGCTTCGAACAGGCCGGCCTCTGGTAGGTGTTGCATCCAATTTAGGTGTGCTGATGCCAGACACATCAGAAGTTATCATTTTTGGGCCAGGTGGGAGACCTGATGGTCCTCGTTTTACAGGCTCCTTTCCTTGAGCTTGCAACTGCTTCTGCTTTGCTAAGTTCCGCTCAAAGTTCTCAAGTAAATGCTTACAATCTGCAAGATTTTCAGCAGGTTCCCAAGTATTTTGGTCGCTGTAAAATACATAAATATAGCAATCAAATTAATGTTTTCCACTCAGTTAAAAAAAAGTTCAAAATAAGACTGGAAACATACTCAGGGTATCCTTCCCATTTAAGAAGATATTCATATGCTTTCTTCCTTATATTGTAGCGCCTTGAAACTATTCGCTCTACAACATACTCATCCTCACTCTCAGCACCTGCCTTTAAGAGAGGAGATATTTTTGCTTCTCCATCAGTCTTTTTCTGAAAAATGAAATTACATTCCAAATTAAAAGGACAATCATCAATACAGCAGAGGAAGAGTTTAAAAAAGTAAAAGAATTTATAACTCAAAGAGGGATAGCTTGTTATCAAAAACTGCACCTTCAGAATTGTGGTGTGTAGTGTTTGCTGCCGCTGTCGCTGAACAGTTTTGTCAATGTCTTCAAAGCTCTCTCCAGCTTCCAGCCTACGTAGACGTTCTTCCTCCTCTTCATCTTCGTCATCAAAAGCTGCCTCAGCCTCGCTGATCTGTTCTTCCTTAATCTCCAGCTCTTTATCTCCTCCACTGCCATTACCATTTTCTTGTTTGTCACTAGTATCATCAACCTAGGAAAAATATGAAGTTGTTAGCATGCTTTAGATTAAGTTCTAAGGTAATGCAGGTACACTGGATTCTCCAATAGAGGGCTTTCAATCAACCATCTCGTATTAAAAATTAATATGAGTACCTTAACATCATCCACCTTGACTTCCTCCTTCTTTTCTACAGGCTTTTCAGAGCTAGTTACAAGGGGAGAAATAATAGGAGTTGGAGGTTTCCCTTTAATCACTTTACGTATAAGACCTAAAACAAAAAACCAAAAAAACACACCATTCATGAACAAATGTTCCAGAATTTCCATGCTTTGTAGAATCAAAGAACTGTAAAAAATTAAACTGTAAAGCATCTACTAATCTACCTTGCTTTGGGGTAATTGGTCCCTTCTGCAGTGGTGATTTGACTTCTTGCATTTTAGCACTGGCAAGTGTTGTAGATACTTGAATGGCCTTCCCAGCAGAGATCCATGCTTCACGGATGTTATCAGGCATTTTACACCATTTCTGGTACAGTTTCCAAGAACTTATTTGATCACCCCCATCACCTGTGTTTGAAAAAAAAAAAACCATTAGGAATCATAAAACTGATGAATAAATTTTACACTTTAAAACAATGCGTACCCTCTGTTTTAGGTTGAGAGCTTTTCCACAACAGAAATGCCCAAACTTGAGGCTTAGGTTCCTGAATGAATCAAAAGGAGAAACAGGGTTTATGACTAAAATTTGAAAGAATGTATGAGCACTGAGCAGAAAGATAAGATAAAATGTACATACAGCAAGGTTTCCCTTGAAAACTGGAGTGCTGCATTCATTTTTCTCTTTATGTTCTTTAAATTCTTCCATAAAGTGAAAAACCACATGGCACTTTCCACAAACAAGAACATCCATGCAAGCTATTTCCTCCTGTGCAGCTGGTAACAATAGGAGGAGGAACATCAAACATCATATATCTGAGTTAGTAGAAAGGTTCGACAGGTTTTATTACCTCTAATGACTTTTGGATTTCGATTCACTGTAGAGGGATCTATTCCTTCCTCTTCCATGATTGACACTTAGTGCAATGTGAAGCCTGGAGATCAGATTCAATCATAAAAGCTCAGGAAAAGAATAGGCAAAATAGCTGTGAACATCACATATTTTTAAAAACTATGTGCATTTCAGAACACAAAACAACATGAACAATATCAAATCCAAACCTAATTGTGGATAAAGTAAGGCCAGCTAAACAAAATTCTACAAAAATTTCAAATGTTTTAAGGCCAAATTCACAAAAATCTACAACAATTTCAAATGTTTTAAATTTTGTTGCTATGTCTAAGGGTGATCAGGTTAAGAGGTCCATTCCAGAAACAAAACCCGGAATTACAATAATTTTATGTTCAAGTATAGAGAGCAGACAGGTTTTCTGTAGACCCATTTATGTTAAGGTTTTCGAGGGAAGTTCACACAACGAAATACGAACGCAGATTCAAGATAAATAACTTTATTTTCTATGCCAAAACCGAGTAGATTGTTTCCCGCGCTAACCGAAAAAGCAACTTATCACGCAGCCGCCAGTCCCGGCCCGTCACTTCTGGAAAATTAGAATAGAAATAACCTAAAACCAAAGTCTAAATCAAAGAAGGGAAATGTTCAAAAACAACAAACGAAACAATAATAAAAGTAAACACTTTCCGATCTTCTGCTAGCCTAACCCCATCACAATATTTGGTGTGCATCTTATGGGTGGCTACGCAATCGAACGCAAAAGAATGTCAGTTATCCTCCTATCGAAAAAGGATCGTCACTAATCACAGGGAAATGCCTGAGGCGGCTCATCCCAGACGTAAGCAAACAAAGAAAACACATACCAGTAACTACGACGACTTGGCGGAAATTTAAGAGACACAACACTTGGACGCACAAACTACTCCATCCAGTTTCGGCCCGAAAAAAAACCTTTTCTCTGTAGAAAATGGACGCGTCGCGCGTCGCTAGCAGCGTTTTCCGCGACTGTGGCGCTTTCTCTCTGCCTTACACAGTGGCGAACAGACGAACTACAACCGCCAACTTCAACTTCTTGCTCATCAAAATTTATTCGCACACCTCAAATTGATTTCAAACGGGTAAAATGAATATTATAAAAAGTAACGACATAATTTTATTCGGTAAAAAATTACAAGTTTGATGTCAAATATCTCGACTGGATAGCTTAACGGTGCGTCCACAATGCACGCATCACTTCACTTCACTTCACGTCACTTCAGTTCACTTCATTCTGATAGCAGCGGTGCTGACTGCTGCTGGCGCCCTCTAGCCGCTAGCCGCTCAGTGCTAGCTGTTCACGCTGTCGGGGCCTCGGGCTTTTTCCCCATTTAAATTTCTTTCAAACTGTTTGCATTCTGCAATTCTGTAGCGGAACGACGAAGAACGAGAAATGTGAAATGCACCCAACTTTTGGACAGGGACGGGCCCAGCGATTGTGTCTTTCGTGCGCCCTCTTTTGAATATCGGCAGCTTTACTCATTTGTCAGCCAAAGCTCAGCTGTCGTCGTTACACCACACGAAGAAAGAACGCACGAAAACAACACGATCAGCCTGTAACTTTAGCAAATGCGAGCATGAAAGAACAGTACATCAACATTGCCACAGCAGTAGCCGGCTTAGGCCTCTCTGCTTAGAACGTTATTCAAAATATCAAGGCGAGGGGCGAGGCTAGGCGGGGGGGGGGGGGGACTTCGTGACGTCACGAGGCTCCATCGAATTTACTGACGGCCGCATTCACAGATTTGCGCATATTTTTCAGAAATAAAGTACAGCTTGGCGCTCAAAATGTTTCAATCATTTGAGCTGTTCATCAGTACGAAATTGACATCGAGAAATAAAAAAAAATAGTTGGGGTTAGGTGACATGGCGTGACGTTACCGTGTATTTCCTAGTTCCCCAACCAGCCGCAATTCGAAACCAGAGTGCGCTGAGCTTTGCTTCTTAGGATCGCCCCCTCGACCCCCTCGACAGAAGTGAAAATGGCGTCCGTAAACAACTCCGTCGTCATGTTTCTGTTTTGAATGTTTTTGTTAAATTTTGTTCATGCGACGGGCAATTGATTTGTTCACGCGTAGAAGATGAACAATACACATCACAATGATACCTTTAACATAAGTGGTACGTATGGAGTCAACTGCTAAAAGTACTGCTGAAGTGGAATGTAGGCTACTCTTAACGCTTAACTCTCGAGGAAGACTTTTTATTCCTTTTATTTTATTCCTATCATTGTTTAAATGACACATGTTGTATGTTTTAGTATTAGCTGAACATGTTCGTCCTATTTTCAAATATATTTTTCATTCACGAAATGCACTCATGAATTTGTAACACAACAAAATAGGATTGGGAAGATGAAGTGTCAATGTTATTGTCAGGTAACTAACCTCGCTTAACGAAGTAACCTTAATGTTTTTCCTTTAAAATAAAATGAAAGTGTTCTTACATCCTTAGAATTTTGTGCCTGTGCTGGCTACATTTTGTCTGGTGAATGTGATGCACAGTTTAATAACTCTTTGCTGCTCATACACTCCTAATTTAGAAACTCTGTGTATTTGAGATGCAAACCTAATATGTAAATTAACTGTCTGTGTTTCTGAAGAAACAGTCGATATTTGATCCTAAAATTTCCCTTCTTAAATGTTCTCTGCTACTGACGTTTTGAAAGTTGTCTCATCTAGATTTCGTTAGTATTTTTATGTCATTGATCTCAATATTATAATATCATGCCATCCGGAAAACATGTTTAGAGATGTGTACAATGTGTCAGATTCAATGTCACAACAAAGGAGTGACTGTTTCGCTCTTTGCTTTAAATTATTTATATACTTAACGTGAAAAACTATCCTTCTTTGCAGACTTAACGGCGGAGCAGCAGAAGATGTTAATTGACATCAGGAGAAGAAAATCAGAACTGCTGCTGGAAATACAAGTGAGTTAAAATATTCAATTTTGTTCAGGTGTGAAACAGTCATTAACATTTAAACTTTTGAGTTACACTGACATCCATCCCAAATATTTTGTGATGTTTTTTTATTCATGGAATGAAATGAGAAATTGCCATGTTCTAAGACCTGGAAATTTTTTTTTTCTTTAAAACATGCTGTGTATCATTACTGTGTATATATGTGTCACAAAGTAATTTTTTTGAAGACTTGAGAATAATTCTTTGGTCTGTTAGAATTTCCATGCATTTCTTTGTTCTCAGTGTTTTTGACAGAAGCTTTTCACCTTAAAAGTTGATTTACTGTATTTTATTTGATCACCATGTCAACAACGAGCATGGTTGGGCGATGCCCATGCACTGGGTTTCCAGATTCTTCAATTCTAACTAGGTACACATATGGGGAGAAATTTCATGATGTGAAATGGTATTGAGTGTCCTCTCCTTACAGTATTCTCTTACATGCAGAGTTTGTGCTCTCAAAAGTGACTGCCTGTGGGCTGTACCACTCTTACACCAGGACCCCTGAATGAATCTGGCATGGTATAGAGTTGTTGTTGCACTTGAAGACAGCCAGCAGGTTTTATCCCCAACAGCTGCACATCGCAGACATCTCTTTCTGTGAATGCGTGGTGTGCTCGACCCCGTTCAGAGGAGGAAAGGGAAGGCGGAGGTGTGGAGGAGGGAGGGGGGGGGGAGCATAATTTGCACCCCTCTCCTTGTCCTTCACCCCCTTACCCGCCGTGGGGGTATTGGCCGTGTCTAAGGCCCCACCTTGAGCCACGCCGCTCTCCGAACGCGTTTCCTACAGAATCCTTTTCTCAGATCCCATCGGGGCCAAATATTGACTGGCCAAGAAGAGAGGAAAAAGAAAAATAAGAGACGTGTGCACGCAGCTCCACGCCCTGACCAGGCATCGCCAGGCGTGCACTCTGTCTCGCTCCCTCCCTTGCCGCGTCTCCCCCTCCTCTCCCTCTCTCCTTTGCCGCGCGCTCAAAGCTCAAACGTCGCGCACGCCACAAATACTCGGATGACATCGAGGTTGTTTAGTGTGTCCTGTGTGTGTGTGTGTGTGCCCGTCGCGGACCCCTTCCGTCTCTCCTGGACACACTTCTGGAGAGTGAATGCACGCTGCTGGCGCATTCCTGTCGGCCCCTGCCCCCTGTGGGCCAGGCAGGCAGGGCCAGCGCGCAGCGTCGCCGCCCAGCTCTATACTGAGTGAATGAATGAACTGCAGGTGTATGCTTCGATGTTTAGCGGAGGAGAAAACAGCTCAAAATTACGACTTTGCGCACATAAAAAGGTTCTAAAAAAAATCGTTTCGGATCAAATTTACAGCATTTCTGAAAATTCAAAAAAGATTTAAAATCCACATAATGGTATCGACAACGCGAAATTCGCGTTTCCACACGGTGCGGTAGAGCAGGGAAGTCTCTCGCACGTGTTCATGGCAGTGTAGCGAGGCATAGCGCATGGCATCCACGTGCGTGTCTGCGTGCGAAGCGAGTGCGACGGCTGCCTGTCGTCACCGGATCGGCGCTCGACCGTGCGGGCGCGACAGGGGCCGCACGATGCCGATGCGGAGTTTTCGGGCGCCACCCCGCCGGGCAGCCACAGCAACAGCAGCCGCAGCCAAAGGAAACAAATGGAGACGCACATTTGCTCACGTACCGCTGCGCCGCGCCACACGCCACTCCTGCTTTCTCCACTGCGGGCAGCAAACAAGCGTGCTAATGCCTCTAGTCTATCGCTCTCCGCGCCGCGGATTGATTTCTCATACTCAATTAGCACATTTGTTATCGTTTTCTCTAGGGCGGATGATTTGCGCGAGATACCTCATCGAGTACAGCAGCCTAGGGAGATCCTTCTGCGGCCGCAAAAAAAAAAAAAAAATTAAATGCCAAGCAGGCGCAGCAACACGATTGGTTCGCTCCCCTCTTCGTCTTTCACCCACCCGCCTGGGACGAGTCGGGTTTCATAGTGTTAGACTGATGCTGACGCTTCAAAAACCCTCTTGCGCGCGCTTTTTCCTCCCCCATGCGCCGCGACAGAGTTTAAAGTTCGAGGAATTGAGGTTTGTTTTTGTTGTGTTTGTCGCTTGTGCGGCAGTGGACCTGTTCGCTGCCGCGGGTTCGAACACTGCGCCCCGCCCCGGAACCACCCCGTTGTGGGACGCCCCCCGGCTGCTGTGCGTGGGAAGGACTCGTAAGGTCCCGGCGGGCCCCGGCGGGGGTCCTAAGCAACACAGTAGTGTTTACCTTTGCACCCCTCGGCCCCTTCGGCCCCTTCGGCTCCTGGGCCCTTTGGGTACGCGGCCCGCCCGCACAGCCCTGGTTCTAGGCCCTTTCCGAGCAATAGCAAAACAAGGAACCGGGGGGGGGGGGCATTGCTGTGAGAATGCCCATATGGTGGGCAGGGCGTGGGGGTCTTCGTCGGCGTCCTCGGCCATCCGGCCGAACCCCAGACGGGGGCCTGGCGGCGTCGTTGCGGTGAAGCAGTGCTAGATCTTGGAAGCGATGCGGGGGTGGGCATGGGCGTTCCACAGTACTCGCTTTTGTTTACCGGCGGGGGTCCTCACAAGCACCGCCGCCTATGGTCTCCCCAGCCTCAACCTGGGAAATCACGGGAAAGTCATGGTTCGTCATAAAAAGACAAAAACCGCAAAAATCTAGGAAATTATCGTTTACAGCGTTTTTGATGTGGAAAATTAAAATGTTATTCATTTTGGATTCAAATTCTGCAAAGTGTCTTGAACGTCCGAGATATTTTTTTATGTGCTGGAATACGTCATGGGTATTTTCATTGGAGAGGTTGGTACCCTATGCGATACAGCCCCCCTGGCGCCGTAACGGGGCGGTAGTGCAGTACCGTGTCGGGGGTATCAGCGCCGGAGGCCCCCGGCGGCCGCGGCCTCCAGCCGTCATCCGCCCCGGTGACCTGCTTGACGTGCGCGCGCGTGTGTCTTGGAGTCCGCGAAGAGAAATAGCTCGCGGCCCGCAGTACTCGAACCCGCGCCCCAGATGTGGCTGTGCTCTCGGGACCGGTCGTGGCAGCCGCGGGCTGCCGGTGCCAGTGGGTGTTCTCATCGATTCATATTGGTATTTAGTTTGATCGACTTGTCTGCCTAATGGGGTGTCTGGAAAAAGAAAATGGTGACGATTAAAATGCAGCGCGTGGCGCTGCTGCGGGTCTTTTTATGAATCCCAATCTGCTCTCCGCCCGCGCTCTGCTCGTGTTATGTAGCCAAGACTGGCCTCCGCGTGGAGGTTTTTTTTTTTTTTTATTCAGGCCGAATAACTGGACTTGCGGCATAGGAGAGAACGACGGTCTATTTCCGTAAGTTGGTTCTGCGACGCGGCCAGTTCGATTTTGCAAATATTTATTGGTTAGGTTGATGGGGCAGTGTGCTCTCAGGAAGTTGTGTTGCGGAGTGCATACCTCGGCTCCTGCTACCGACACACTCACACACACACACTTACACACACACTTACACCTTGGGCGTGCACTTTATGAGCTCCCCGGCGCTCTGCCGGTGGCTGCTGGCCGTCCCTGCTGGCTGGGGGCCAAACCGTGTGCCCTCGTCATGTTTGTAAACACTAAACGGGTCAAAATTGTTAAGTCCAGGAAGCAGGTGGCGGGGCCCGGTGTAGCCCGGCGTAGCCCGGCGGATCGAAGAGGCCTGGCGCCCGCTCAGCTTAGCTCTGCTCGGGACCCGGTCCCGGTGGTGGGTTGGGTCGCCGTCGTAAAACCAACAAGTTTTGCCAACAATGCCCAAAGTTTTCCGTTCGTTCGCGCGCCCCAGGAAAAACTATACTGTCATGCTTCCTTCTCTGCCTGAGGTCTTCTTCTGCGTAAAGTAAAACTCATTATGTCATCAAGCGAAACGAGGCAAAACAAGCTGCTGCAGGAAGAAGACCAAAAAATGAAGTGATTTCCCCACCGTGATTTAGCAGCGTCGCTGCTGCTGCTGCTGCTCTGGTTGCATGTTGTTGTTGTTGTCGCTGCATTCCCTCTCCGGTGGGAAAAAGAAAGGGATCGTGTAGGGCATCAGCCTGTCATGTGACACCTGACAACCGTGGCCCCCGCGCCATCCTATGCTACTCTGCGCTATCCAATACGCGTCGTCACGTCGCCGAGGTCAAAACGTTACCAATAACTTTATCTTTATTGCCATTAACGTTATCGCTATTGTTCGCGTCGCAAAAGCAAAAACGCCGCGAGCCACCAAAAAAAAAAAAAAAATGGCAGCAGAGTCCCCCCCCCCCCCCCCCCTCCGGTTCTGCTGCTGGTGGCATTGCGGTGATCATCCCAGACGTTATTGTCTGGCACTATCGCAGCGCCTCTGGTATAAAGGGAAAGGGAAGGGGATCCTCTTTGCGGTAGGTCAGTGAGAGATACTGCTGGCGGCCGGGCCGGGCAGTCCTGCTCACGTGAATGTGTGTGCGTGTGTGTGTGTGTGCACCAAAGAGAAGTGCATACAGAGTCGCGGAGGCACTTTATATGTCTCTCTGGTGCGCGAATTTTGGTGTAGCACATCAGTAATTTTTGGCGAATTTCGAAACAATTTTATTGAATTTCGGGGGAGTATTTGATTGAGTGTGGTTGAAATCCTTCTTGAATTTCGATTGGATGTGACGAATTTCAATCGATTTTTTTTTTGTGAATTATTTCGAGTGAGTGTAATGAGTTGTTTTTTTTTCTTCTCCAAATGGCGTTTTGTTGGCGCTCGGATTCTGGCGTATGCTAACTTTGGGGACGGCCTGGTTGAGGACGGCAAGTGAATCGTGGAGGGGGGAGGCCTCTGGCTGCTGTCTGATCGGCTCTTGAAATGCTCGTCTGACATTTGGCGCGGACAGCCGCATGGTGCTGCATTTGCCCTGCCGTGCCCTGTCCTGTCCGCAGCTGTCCCCCTCTGGATGCCTGTGCCAAACAGGCAGGCAGGCAGGCAGGCAGGCAGGCAGGCAGGCAGGCAGGCAGGGCGGCGCCTCCCCCGCGGCCGTGCCACAGAGCCGGGTGCCGATGTACCAAAGCTGAGGCAGCGACGGTTTATACTCCTCCCGGATGTCTTGGGGCCAAAAAGTCTCTGGATTTGCGGTACATTACCTTGGACGGTGTTGTAGGAGGATTGCACAGTAGTAATACAGGACACTTGGCGCAGGGAACTACAGGAATGAATCGCCCCTCGTTGGTGATCGTGTGTGTGTGTGTGTGCGTGTGTGGTGCCGCTGCCGTGGGACCCATGGAGAGGATAGGGGCCCATGCCAATGTAACCAAAGCTTTGGTTACTGGGGGGGGGGCTGCGGGGGGCCCAGGCGGCGGCCGGGCGGTGCGGCGGCCAGCCAGTCGAGTCTGAGGCGCGGCGGGCCTCGCGTCGAGTCCGTCCGCGGAGTCCGTACGGAGGGGGTCTCGAAGCGGCGCCGTGCGGCCCCCGCGCTCACTCGCGGTCTTTACGCGACTGTGCGTGTCTGCGTGTGCGTGCGTGCGTGTGTGTGCCGTCCACCGACCCCGCCGCCGCCGCTGCCACTTACTGTAGTTTTTGGAAGAAGCGCTGTGTTTTATAGTGTGTTCGTATGGTGAAAGTGAAGCAACAAGAAGTCATTGCCCAACGGTTCTAGTCTACGTGTGAATAAGGCGTCAGTGCCCTTATCAGAAGGACTTGCCGCGCCACCAGGCAGACTCACCTGGCCGCGAGTGTAGCAGCAGCGCCCTCCGATACCAAAGACTTGACAGTGCGAGTGAGACGCGTCAGAAGCAGCAGCGGAGCAAGAGAGAAGAAGCAGCACCAGCGTCAGACGCGCCAAACCAGTCCCGGCTGCCTATCCCGCTGAATTTGTTTTTCCCCGCGATGGTCGCCGCCGCCGGCAGCCGCGTACGTCAGAGGTATTGGATTGTTCTCATTGTAATTCTTGTCGTCCAACGCTCAGTGCTCGGTACCCTCGGTACCCTCGGTACGCGGTGTGCATGAGAGAGAGAATGTGAAGTGAAGGGAGATCTGGCGGACCGCTGGTGTCGTCGTCGTCTTGAATCCTTTGCGCGCAAAGTCCACTCACACACGCGCGCGCGCGTGTGTGACAATTATATTCGTGTTGTGTTTGTGTGACATGCAAACGTAGGGGTGGGGGGGAGGGGGGAGGGGGACTGTACAAGTGAGGCCGAGGGGGAGCGCTGCCAGAAGCTCGCGGAGTGAGTGAGTGGGGACGTGAAGGTGAAGCAGGTGAAGCTGGCCTGCTAGTGCTGCCTGGGTTGCCTAAGGGGGTTGCCTGGGGGTTTTTCTAGGGAGCTGCCTGAGGTGTTTTCTGGGGGGCTGCCCGCCCACGCGGCCCCGCCCCTCTCAGCTGCTCTGCAGCAGCGCCAGCTTTCAGACCATTCGCTCCACTTTGCTGTTTGCTAGGGAAGTCCGCGCCCGGTCGGCTGCTGCGGGTATTTAGTTATTTGTTTTGTTGTTTTTTTTTTCGGTGGCGTTTACCGCCGTCTTAGAGGCGGTATCCTAATTAGCCGCGGCTCTGGTGCTGGGAGCTGGCCTGGTCTGCTTCTGCTGGTTCCTGTCGGGTCCCGGCAGTGCGCCCAGCAGCAAGCAGCCCCCTGAGGTGGGGCCGGGGCCGGGTGCAGTGCAGGTGAAGTGGGGGCGGCGGTGTTGTTCAGAATGCGTCAGCACGCACCCCTCCCCCGCCCCCCTCCCGCCAACACAACCACCCCACCCCGCCCTCTCCCCCCGCCCCCTGCCGTTGAGCACCTCGAATTTTTAAGGCAGTCACTTTGACTGTTTTTTTTTTCATACATTTTAAATTAAAGAGTTGTGCCCAGCAGGTTTATGTTATTTCTTGCGCGCTTTTCCGTTCTCTCTCTCTCTCTCTCTCTCTCTCTCTCTCTCTCTCTCTCTCTCTCTCTCTCTCTCTCTCTCTCTCTCTCTCTCTCTCTCTCTCTCTCTCTCTCTCTCTCTCTCTCTCTCTCTCTCTCTCTCTCTCTCTCTCTCTCTCTCTCTCTCTCTCTCTCTCTCTCTCTCTCTCTCTCTCTCTCTCTCTCTCTCTCTCTGGGTGACACCTCGTTAGGGGTGCCTGCATGTATGACATGGCCGTGCAATTAGGGCTGCCGAGTTAGCCGCAGCCCTTAACAGAGCCCCCAGCAAAGCGGTCACACTGCGCGCCCTCTGGCCGGCCGTTTCGTAAACTATATTCGCCGCAGAGGAAATTGTAATTTCTGGCTGCTGCGCGTTTGCGTCTCATTACGGGCCAAAATGTGTGTGTGTGAGCAAGCGAATCCTAATGGTGCGGTGGAGCTGCGGTGCTCACCGCGGTGAGGGAAATGTTAGCGCCGTGCGCACGGCCGGGAGGTGCGAAAGAGAGATGGATTTGCACCTGCGGCCCTGCAGGGCCCTGCGGCCGGCCGGTCCCATTCAATGACCTGTGAGAATGAGTTCAGGTGCGCGCGCCCGTGCCGTGCCATGGGAAGAGGGAAGTAAATGAGATCTCGCGGGCTGGCATCGAACCCACGACCAGCCCAGCCGACACACACAAGGAGCCCGCCCACCCGTTAGCGTACAGATGCACCCCCCCCCCCCCCCATCCCCTCCTCCTTATCCAGGTGATTGGTCTCCTCTAATCGACAACGTCGTCTTCGTCCTGGTTTATCGCGCCCTGTGACGTCCGCCCCGCCGCCGAGCTCATGTGTACACAGTCCAGACAGGTGTGGTGGTGGTGGTGGGGCGTGCGCCGTGCGCCCGTGTGCTACTGTATACGACAACCTCGTGGGAAGGTGAGGCGGGCGACGGTGCGGTAGTAGTAGTGAAGCCGGCTCGAGCAGGTTTGGGCTGCGCAGCCCGCACCTGTGTGTGTGTGTGTGTGTGTGTGTGTGTGTGTGTGTGTGTGTGTGTGTGTGTGTGTGTGTGTGTGTGTGTGTGTGTGTGTGTGTGTGTGTGTGTGTGTGTGTGTGTGTGACGCTTCCGTGTGTGTCGGTGTAGCATAGTAGTCGGCCCCGCCCTTTGCCGATGTTGTTGATGTGTCCTTCAAGGAGAGGACCCCCCGCAACCCCCCGACCCCGCCCCCCTCCGGGACCCCTCCAGAACCCTCCCGCCCTACAGGACCCCCCGCATCGAGGACACCGGCCCCGTGTCCCTCCCGCAGGGCGCTATTGGCGCCGTGCGCCCACGTGGGCGCCGGTGGGCGCCGGCCCCCACAAAGGGGCTCATCGCGTCTCATTTCCGTAAAGAGGAGGGCTGGTCGGCTCAGTCCTGTGCTGTGGGGCGGACTACTGCTCCATCATAAGGCCCCGCTGTTCGTCGTAGAGAACAAGACTGCTGCTCAAGCTGAAGGCAGCGGCTGGGCTATAGCTCACGTGTGTGTGTGTGTGTGTGTGTGTGTGTGTGTGTGTGTGTGTGTGTGTGACAAATGGGATTTGCCGGCCGGCGGTGCTCACGCCCGTCACTGGTGTGCGGCCACAGACAATGTCACTGCTGTGCACATGAGCGTTCTGCCCTCTCTCTCCTCTCCCCCCCCCCCCCCCCCCCCCCCACCCGGAGGGCGTTTTGCTGCCAAGAGCAAGGCCGCCGAGGCCGTCGTGTGCGGCGTCCGGACGGGCGGGCTGTGTCGGGCGTTCGGGGGAGCAGTATGGTTAGTGCGGGGCCACCGCACGGGGGTTGTGCCGCCGTGCCGTACCGAGCACCCCCTCCCCGTCGTCTGCTGGTGTCGTTTTGGAGGTTCAACGACCGCCGCAGCAGCCCCCGGCCCCCGGCCCCCGGGTGTGGCTGCCATGGCGGCGTGGTGCTGGTACTAATCGGCCCGCCGTGCGCCATGAGCCCACTAGGCTGACATGACAGGGCCCTTTGCCGCATCTCTCTCTCTCTCTCTCTCTCTCTCTCTCTCTCTCTCTCTCTCTCTCTCTCTCTCTCTCTCTCTCTCTCTCTCTCTCTCTCTCCTCTCTCCCTCTCCCTCTCCCTCTCCCTCTCCCTCTCCCTCTCTCTCTCTCTCTCTCTCTCTCTCTCTCTCTCTCTCTCTCTCTCTCTCTCTCTCTCTCTCTCTCTCTCTCTCTCTCTCTCTCTCTCTCTCTCTCTCTCTCTCTCTCTCTCTCTCTCTCTCTCTCTCTCTCTCTCTCTCTCTCTCTCTCTCTCTCTCTCTCTCTCTCTCTCTCTCTCTCTCTCTCTGCCCCAGGTTGTTTCAATTCGCTCGGAGGGGGGTTACACGGCAGTACACACTGTGGGGGCGTACACAGCGGACCTCCGCCCCAGCCGGCCCCCTGCCCCAGAATGCAGTGGCAGCAGCAGCTGCAGCCGGGTGCACTCGGTTGGGCTGCGTGTGGCTGCTCTCTTGATTGGCTGAGTCAGGCGGCACGGGCGCGCGGGTGACAGCCCGTGTGTGTGTGTCTGTGTCTGTGTGTGTGTGCGTGACTCAACGACACACCCATGACCTGCCGCGGCTCTCGGCGAGCCCATGGCGCCTGATGGGGCCCACAGGACCCGGGCGCGGGCCCCTGCGTTGGGATCCTCTGCTGCTGCTGCTGCTGCTGCTGCTGCTGCTGCTGCTGCTGCTGCTGCTGCTGCTGCTGCTGCTGCTGCTGCTGCTGCTGCTGCTGGCCATAACCTGATAGCTCTTATCCGGGCGGAGCGGACCTTATCGAGTGCATTGACGCGATCATACGCTCCGCTTGCTCTCTCTCTCTCTCTCTCTCGCTCTCTCTCTCTCTCTCTCTCTCTCTCTCTCTCTCTCTCTCTCTCTCTCTATCTCTCTCTCTCTCGCTCTGTGTGATGATCCAATAACAGCTGACCCGCTCCTCCGTGAGCATCATTCAATGAGTCCACTGGAGCCCGCACCCGCCCCCTCACCCTAAAGGGCGTTGCATAAATAGATGAAGAGGGCGAAGGGAGAGGTGGAATGGCTGAATGGCCCTGGGTGGTCCCCTTCGATCAATTGACCCTGATCAAAGGGCCGGGCCGGACTGAAAAGAGGTGGGGGGGGGGGGGGTCTGCGCTCGGCCCTTAAAGGGCGGCGCGGCAGGACGTTCCCCTCGGTGCTCCCTCGGCTGCAGGGGGTGTCCGCTGCTCCGCCCCGCCTAACAACCTTCAGGCAGGACGGCCGCAAGCTCTCCATCAGGAGCAGAGATAAGGACGACGGAGGGCCGCGGCATCCGGAGCACGAATAGCGCCTGCTGGGTAGGCAACCAACGGCCTGAGCATGCACGCGTGTCGGGCGGGCTGGCCTACCCCGGCGCTGGCAGGCGCTGGCCGGCGGGGGCGCGGTGATGTGACGTGACGCATGCGGGCCGTGTGAGTCACGGCGGCAGCGGCGGCAGCGGCGGCAGCGGCGGCGGGGCTTCTGCGACCCGTCAGCTGGAAACTGCCGGGTTGATGCAGGACGCGACGCGGGGCACTTCCTCGGAAGTGGCAATGAGAGAGAGAGAGAGAGAGAGAGAGAGAGAGAGAGAGAGAGAGAGAGAGAGAGAGAGAGAGAGAGAGAGAGGAGAGAGAGAGAGAGAGAGAGAGAGAGAGAGAGAGAGAGAGAGAGGGGGGGGGAGAGCAGACACGGCTTCACCTCCGGCTGAGCGAGCTCTGCCCCCGAACCCGGGTTCGAATACCGACGCTCCGCGGGAACTCAAATCTCTCAACGCGTGCGTGATAAAGATGACGATGAGATGCGCGGATCAGCAGCAGCCAGAGTCCAGTCCGGCGGTATCCGGCCGAGCTGTCGCAGAGTTTCCTACATTTGCGGCGGCCTGCTGGACAGCGAAACAGGTTTCTCGGCTGAGATTGGCGCGCGCACGCCGCTGCTGCTGCTGCTGCTGCTGCTGCTGCTGCTGCCGCGGCGGCAGCGTGCCGGAATTCGACCTTGCCCAAGCAGCCGGCCGCCTCTCGCCTCATTCCCCCACGCCGTGGGCACGGCCCCCGGGCCCCGAGGCCCCGGCCAGCCAACGGCGCAGGTAAGGAAGAGTCGGACGTGCCGTGTTTAGCGTGTCTGGCCGACACGGGGACAACGTTCTTTCTGACCGCAGAGGGGGTCTCTGTGGGGCCGGTGGGGGCCTGGCCGCATAGCGCCGTATGGCTGCGAAGAGGCCCCCCTCGGCCCCCCTCCCCCCTCGGCCCCCCTCGGCCCCTCCCCCCCCCGTCCCTGTGACAAGCCGGAAAGGTTGGGCCAGTTGGTTACAATGTGTGCGGCCAGTCTGTGCTTTATTAATATAACCGGGAGGTGAAGGCTGCTGCTGCTGCTGCTGCTGCTGTAGCGCGGAGAGGGGCCGTGCGCCGAGCCGGGGGAGGGGATCGAACCCGCGACCTCGCGACTTCTCAGCCTGCCGGCCGCGTGCTGGCGCTGCGTCGTCGATGAGTCGAGTGCTAGAACCCGCGCGTCCGCATAAAGTACGGCCGAACGTCCTCCGGAAGCCGCCAAGAGATCGCATGATCGGCGGGGACGACGCCTGCGGTGCCGAGGGTAGGCCAGCCCGCGCGACACGAGTGCGTGCAGAGGGCCTGGTTGCCTACCCGGCAGGCGCGCGCGGCGCCGAGACGGACAGACGGTGTCTATGGGCAGGGCTGGCTGCCGCCACTGCCGCTGCATCCATCTATCCAGCGACCAGCGGAGCGCAACACCGTGTCGTCGTTATGTGCATCCGTCCGTGGTGTGTGTGTGTGTGTGTGTGTGTGTGTGTGTGTGTGTGTGTGTGTGTGTGTGCCCTCGACGCTGTAAAGTCTCCTTGCGCCATGGCGGGGTCTAGCCGTCCCAGTGATCCTTACCTCTAGCCTAGGCAGCGGGGTCCCGGCCGTGTCACAAACGTAACGCACACATACACGGAGGAAAAAGATGAGTGTTCCGCAGCTTATTTTTGTAGTTTATCTCCAGACAAGCGGTAAAATTTGACGAAAACGTTAGTTGCGGGAGCAAGAAAAGTAGCTCTGCTCCCGCAACGTAGTATACCTCATGGTTGGGGCACCTAACTTTTTCGTTGGCGCAACTACTAACAAATAGTTCCTCGAACAAAATTTTTAGTTCTCAGAACCAAGTTTACTGTTTGTCCGGAAGTCAACTGAAAGATTTTTCGCGAACACGGATCTTTTCTCTCCGTGTACTGCCCCCCCCCCCCCCCCCCCCCTTCCCGCTCGCCGCTATTTCAGCGCTGACGCCCCGCGGGGTGGAGTGGAGCCGTGACCGAGCCGCAGAGCAGGTCTGTTTTCTGTCGATTACACAACAGCGTAACCCGAACGACTCATTGTATGTGTTGGACCGGGCGACACTGTGCCGGCGCTGATCGGCGCGTGGCCGACGCGTGGCCGGCGCGTGGCGGGCGCGTGGCGGGGCGTGGCGGCGTGTCCTGCACGGCGTCCGCGGCGCTTGGGAGGAGAAAGGGTGGTGGGGGGAGCCATCTGTTTGGCGCCGATTCAAGGCGATTCAAGGAGGGGCCCCGCTGCCACCTCTGGCGCCCTCAGCGCCAACCCCATGCGCGGGGCCGTAGGAGACGTAGGGGCCATAGGGGCGTGGCCTGACGCGCCACGCTCCCCGCACACGCGCCCCGCACACGCGCCCCGCACACGCGCCCCGCACACGCGCCCCGCACACGCTCCCCGCACACGCGCCCCGCACACGTCGTCGGTGGATTCGCACGCCGCCTTGACGGCCACCAGCTGGACCTTTTCGCGACATTTGAAACGCGTTCTCCGAGACGAGAAGGAGGAGGCGTGCGCGGCGTGTGCACGGCACGCGCACACACTCACACATGCACGCGCACACACTCACACATGCACAACACACACACGGCGTTTGCACGCGTCGCCCCGTACGATGCGCATTTTGTTGGCTGGCTGCAAGCAGCCGGCCGGCGGCCGTCTTGGACTCGACCTTTTAATGCCAAGGAACCCGAACACACACACACACACACACACACACACACACACACACACACACACACACACACACACACACACACGGCACTACTGGGCCTTGCCCTTCGGCTGGGGTCGCGGAAGCAGCAACAGCACTCAGAGACTTGATGCCGCGGTGCGGATTCCAGGCGGAGCTCTGCACTACCTCGAGCCTAGTATCTCCTCTCGACTTTGGCCGGGCTTATTCTGACTCGTAATTAGGACGTGGGCACGTCGCGGGACTGGCAAATGAAACACGGAGGAAGAAAAAAAAAAGACCAGTGGACGCAACTAATTTTTTTAGTTGATTTTCAGACAAGCAGTTATTTTTTGTTCTGAGAACTGATATTCTGTTGGGGGAAGTTGGTCCTACAAAGAGATTCGTTGCAGGCACTAAACAAATGTTTTTTCTGCTTTTTGCTCCTGCAACGAACCTCTTCGTGGGGGCAACTAAAATTTATTCCCCGGCAACCAAAATTTTAGTAATGTGAACTAAAATCACTGCTTGCTGGATATCTCTCTTTTCTCCGCGATGAAAAAGTTTGCGGGCACAAAGAGGAGGTGGAAAGTGGCGGGCTGCCCTTATCTCTCTCCAGCCCGCGCGGCGTGCGTCACGGACTTCCGTGGCTGGTAGCCGCCTGCATGGCCGGTGGGTGGAGCAGATGCTGCCTCTGCTGGCTGGCCGCCGTGCCCACCGCTGCCTTGCGCTACCGGCTACTGCTGGCTACTCCCGGCCACGGTGCGCGGCATTCCTCTGGTATTCCCATGCTCTTCGCTCTTGATTGCTGAAACTCGTTTTTCCCTTCTGGCATGAATGCTTCTCTCTGGCCCGAGCTCGCGCTGCTTGGCTCCTGTGGGAGCGAGAGAGAGAGAGAGAGAGAGAGAGAGAGAGAGAGAGAGAGAGAGAGAGAGAGAGAGCGACTACCGCGACTTAAAAAGAAGCGGAGCTAGATGGAGAGTCCCGTCTAGGTGGGCAGGGCAGCTTTGTGGGGTGTCAAAGTTTTGGGAGCGTCCATCTATGGGGATTAGCCTCCGGGCTTATACAAACAGAGAGAGAGAGAGAGAGAGAGAGAGAGAGAGAGAGAGAGAGAGAGAGAGAGAGAGAGAGAGAGAGAGAGAGAGAGAGAGAGAGAGAGAGAAGCGCGTGGTGTTGGCACATCTCTATACAACCGTCCTTATCGCACGCCCGGCCCGGGCTGTAAAAGGTGTGAGCGAGACAAAGACGCAAACGGCTAACAAGGCACGCGAGGTGCGGGATGCCTCCGGCCGGATGCCTGCGGTCGGACTGCGAGCCGCGCCGGAGCGGCAGCAAAGCGGCAGAGACACGGCGCAGGGCGCATAGCGCAGGAAGGAAGGGGGGGGGGCGACTATTGGTGGCGAAACGGGTCGCTTTGGAATCTGGTCGCGGTGGCCAACGACGGACAGGTGCTGGTCGCTGCAAAGCGGCTAAAGCGGCGGTAAAGCGGCAGCAAAGCGGCAGCAAGGCGGCAGCAAAGCGGCGGCAAAGCCAGAGCTTGAGCTGCCGGTCGGACCGTTGGCTTATCGTCAGGATCGGAAAGGTGGCCAGACCTATGTAACCTGCCGGCTCCGGCCGGCTCCCCAGGTGCGCTGCCCAGGCGATGTGGTGCCCTCTGAACCTCCCCTCCGCACGAGCTTCGCTGGATCACTGCTGCCCGAACTTCAGTAAATGGTTTATGATCGAGACCGGGTGGGGGGGGGGGGGATGGGAGGGGGGACGTGTCGTTCTTGTTTCATTTTGGCGGGCGGTCGTGTCGATGAGGGAATAAGTGTCGGCAATGAGCCCTAATGGTTCGACCCCCCCGCAGCCGTGACGCGGACACCCCTTCACGGCCCCCCGCGGCGCCCCCCCGCGGCCCGTGTCCTGTCGATAGCGGACGAATGGCGCTGTGACCGGCGAGTGACGTCAGCCGCACAGCGCCGGGGCCGCCGGGGCGCGGCCGGGCAGGCGCCGCCGTTAGGCGCCACCCCGACCCCCTGCGGCCCGCTGCTGCGACCCCCCGCAAGGCTACCCCGGGCTGCTTGACGGTGTCCGTGTGCAGCCGCGGTGGCCCAGCGGCGAGGTGCGTGTCTCGGCGGGGTCACGACGAGGCGTTCGCCCCTGTGCCCCCCCCCCCTGTGCCCCCCTGTGCCCCCCCCCCCCCCCCTGTGTCCCCTGTGGCCCGGGCCCCCGCGCCAGACCACCGCTCTCGAACTCGAGTGGCGACTCACTCGTGTTTGGCCATGGGAACTATGGCGATGCGCCAGCCTGGCCGCCCATGGCTGCCCCGCGCGGACTCAGTGGGCAGCAAAGGTTGGAGACTGAGTGAATGAATGGATGGATGAATGAATGAACGGGTGAGCGAGCGAGCCCCGAGCACTGAGGGGCTGGACGACGAGTACGACCCCGTCCCCCTCTGTCTTTTGCAGCGTGTGAAGGAGGGGACCGGCGGGGACTTATGTGCGCACCGCTGTGCGGCGGCTGCCTCTGCCCCGGCCTCTGCCCCGGCCTCTGCCCCGGCCTCTGCCTCGGCTCGCCCTGCCCGCGGGCCCCCAGGCCCCCCAGGGCCTTCGTCATGCCGGCGGGCTCGTCGGGCAGCCTGGGCCTGACCCACGGCTGGTTCTCGTCGCTGCGCCGCACCCGCAAGAAGAGCAGCAAGCAGCACGGCGGCCCGGGCCCCGGGCCCCCGGCCGGCTCCTACGACCGGCGGGCCCGCTCCGCCTGGGACCTCTCCTCCAGCAGAATGGTACGGTACGGCTAGGCCTGGAGAACCTGGAGACGGGAACAGTTGACGGTGTTTGAGGATGGATCGGAGGCCATGAAAACATGACCACATGGACACCGCCGCGGAGATGTGTGTAGGTTTGGGTCTCTTTGTCCGTTTGCCAGTCTGGGTGCTAGTGGCGCCTGCTGGGTATGCAACCGCGGCTTGCGCATGCACGCGTGTCGTGCGGGCTGGCCTACCCTGGAGCTCGCAGGCGCTCGAGGTAGGAAGAAATTCGGACGTACTTAATGGACGACGCTGGGTCCAGCTACAATACTTTTGCCTCTCTCCGCCGTGGCCGACACGTCCACACACAGGCACGCACGCACGCATGCACGCACGCCGGTCGGTGCGGTGTGACGGGCGTGACTCAGTGAGTGACGGGGGCGGACGTCACGGCTGCCCCGATAGCAGCAGCGCCGGGGGAGCCCCCTGTGGGGAGCCCCCTGTGGGGAGCCCCCTGTGGGGAGCCCCTGTGGGGAGCCCCCTGTGGGGAGCCCCCTGTGGGGAGCCCCTTGACAGGTACCCGCCGGGACCCGCCGGGACCCCAGGTGTGCGACCCGCAGGACTCTCGCAGGACCCGACGCCCCCCCCCCCCCCCCCCCTGTAATAACGGGTTGTGCGTCGGCACCCGGGAGGAAGGCATCCACGCTGACGGCGAAGTGCGCGGCGGCAGGAGGACCCGGGGGGAGGGGGGGGGGGGGGGGGGGGCGTCCACCCGCCGCCAAACAAGAACGTGCACTTTGTTACCACTTTGGCGCGGAGAAGCGGGCTTCCGGCTGCGACAACACACACACGCGGTTCAGCACCTCCGCGACGATGACCACGCCGGCGACGCCGAAGTAGTACCTAATGGCTCTCTTGTTGACCTACCAGCCGCACCGGCCAGAGCTGACCACCGCGAGTGTCCCGGACGGTCCTACACGGTCCTTGGTGGCGCCGCCTGCTGGCTTCCGGCCGGAGTTGGGCTGCGAAATGCTTGGAGCGTGGCTCGGCGGCCTGTGTGTGTGTGTGTGCGGCCAGGCCGGCTGGTGGGTGTGTCCCAGGGGGAAGGAGGGTGGCGGGGGTCTTGTTGACGGCAGTGCATCGGGGAGGTGTTGGCCGCACGGCGGTGTGGGCCTGGTGAGGAGACAGCCGCACTGGCTCCTCGCTCTCCAACGGGGACGTCGTGCAGTGAAGCTTTTAGCATAGCAGCCTGGCCGGGTCTCCGCTGCCGTGCCGCCTCGCTATTTGTTGCTTTTCATTCGGATTTATGTTACTTTTCTCGGTGTTTCCGCCCTTTCGGGGTGCCCGGCTCCGCCCGGCCCGGCCCGGCCCCCGTCTGTATGCATGCCACGGGATGTCCACCGTGGGAGCCGGGCCGGCCGGCGTGACTGGAGTCGTGCCTGCGTGCCACTTTGGGTTTCGGTCGCTCTCCGCCCGGTTTTTCTCATACCAGAAGGGGGGGGGGGGGGATATCCGCCGCGCCGACCCAACCCGACCCAACGCCGCTCCGCTCTCCGTTTATCCCTCCGTCCGTGCACGGGGAGAACAATCAAATAACGAAACGAAAGCGGCGTAAGCTCCGAGGAGGTATATGTGTTGTGTGCGCACGCCATCCTAGAAGGGTTTCTCTTCCTCCCCTCCTTCTTCGGTCTGCGGCCAGCGGCGCCGCGGCCGCGTCACAGCGGGATGGGGTTTGTTGTGAGGTGTCCAGGCCATGCGGCCTCCCCTCCCCTCCCCTCCCCTCCCCTCCCCTCCCCCCTCCCCTCCCCTCCCCTCCCCTCCCCTCCCCTCCCCTCCCCTCACTCACCTGTCCAGGATAATGGGTGTTTGTTCTTCCAGTCGGCGGGGCGCGTGGGCCGGTAGGGCGTCGGCGACGAAAACCAATCCTTAAATAAGGGCCTTAGGGTCCGCATTGTGGATGCAGCCGAGGGCCGAGCCGAGGTGTGGCCGGGACTCAACAAGTGGAGTGCGCGGCAGGCGGGCGGGAAGGAACCGCCGGGAACCGCTGCTGCTGGCTACTGGGGGGGAGGGGTTTTTCGGTGTGTTGATTTTGCACATGTCGTAGTATTTCGGATTGATTTCAAGAATTTTTGGCGGCGAAAATTTCGATTGAGTCTCTGAATAAATTGTATATGTATCATGCGAGTGTTTTGGGATTGGACTTGAATTTCGTCAAAATTGTTTAGGGACCTGTCCGATCGGAGCTACGCGATTCGCTTCTCTCGGGCGCAGCCGGGGGCTGGCAGGCAGGCGGCTGGCTGTTTGCGTGGGCACATCAGTGTACTTCTTGACAGGGCCGGAGAGTGCCTCAGGCTGCTCCTACTTCTGCTGTTTCCACTCATCGCTCCTTCTGTCGCTCGCGGACCTCACCTGCCAGGCGGACAGTCGAGCAGCGATTTCGGGGGACGAGCTGCGCGTGACTTTGTTGTTGGCGGTGCTGATGGCGCTCGCGGCGACCTTGCCAGTGACTCCTCGGGGCCGGCGGGGCGGGGGTCTGGCGTGGCACAGAGGCTCAGGTCGAAGCGGAGCGGGGCGGGGCGGACGAGGCGCCGACTTCGGTGCTGTAGTAGTTTGACGTGTTGTTGGATGGACGTCAAGTCCCTCACGCTTGTGTGTGTGTGCGCGCGCGCGCTCCGTTGCAAGGAAATGACACGACGGAAATGCCCCCTCCCCTTCCCCTCTTTCTTACTTCACGACTCGACCGACCGACCTCTGGACTGGAGAAAGAGAAAGAGAAGAAAGAGCGAGAGAGAGAGACCGTGCGGGCGCGCTCGTGGGCTTTCCACTCTCTCACCACCCACACAGTAGTATAGCATCCTGTTGGGGTTTTTTTTTTGGGGGGGGGCGGATTTTTTCGCGGTTGTTCAGTATTGTCCCTTTGGAGTCGCAGTTTTGTCACTGGCCTATAGTAGACGCATCCATAGCCATGGATAAAAATTGTCCGGAGACTTTTTCCGTGCGGAGAAATTCAACTGAAGCGACTGAAAATAAAAGTCACTGGCGTCAGTTTGACCAAAACTTGGTCATTTTAATGAATCCAAACATTGATACTCTGTCGTAAAAAAATTTCGAACAGTTTTTAAGTCGATTTTTTTAAAAGGCACAACTTTGATATTTTGTGTTGGTTTGTTCTGTTGTTTTTTTTTTTTTTTTTTTTTTTTTTCTTGAGAGAGAACGTTACCCCCACGCCGCGAGATTATTTGCTGTTTGGTGTTTGCGTTCTCCAGTTCCGGGGAGCACAACCCGACCGCCCAGCTGACGTACAACGCGCGACACAGATATCCCCGGGGAGCCTTGCGCTGTGCTGCCCCCTGCCGGCCGCCGGGTGACGCGTGTGGGCTGCCGCAGGCTGCCGCGCCGCGACGGTCTTCCTGTATCGGTGCGGGAGGATAAGGATACTGCTGCTGCCGCCATTTCCTCTTGAGCGGTCTCGCTCTATTTTTTCCTTCCTCTTCTTCTGCCCCCCCCCCCCCCCCCCGAACCGTCCATACCGCAGTATAAATCGTAGTTGTTGTAATGTGCAAATACGGCTCGTATCGTACTCCCCCCCCCCCCCCCTCCCGCGGACGTCGCACGCCGATCAACAACCCTCGAGACCCCTTTATCCGAGGGGGGGGGGGGGGGGGGCTTTGTCGGGGCCCTCGCAGGACCTTATGGTCTGCTGATAAGACGGCGGGCGACGTCGCCTCCCGTCGCCGCTTGCGCCCCCCCCCCCCCCCCCCACACACACACTGAGTTCGCGACTCCGCGACGTCTGAGAGTCGGGTGCACTCATTCGTGCCGTCCGGGGAGGAATAATAAGACGCCAAATATCCCCCCCCCCCCCCCCCCGAGGACAACAACAGCAACAAAAACCGCACACACCAAAATATATACATGCGTGTAAAATAAATGCAGGAACGGCGATGTTTGTGATTTTATTTCGAGTGATGCCGACGGTGTTGGTGTTTCCGTGTGTTGCCGTGCCCTGTGGGCCCTGTGGGCCCTGTGGGCCCTGTGCCGTGTGGTAACCGGCCGCGGGCCGTCAGGGATGGCTGCCCCCGCCCTGCCCTGCCCGCGGAACGGCCCTCCTAAACACCGGCCCCGACCATGCTGCTAAGGCGTCGTCGTCCATAAAGTTGCGCCCGAGTTATTTCTCCTGGCTGAGCGCCGGTCGGTGTACGATACGCCGGTACGCCCACGGGCCCACGGCGCCTGCAGGTGCCGGGGTAGGCCAGCCCGCACGACACGCGTGCTCGCAGACGTCGGGATTGCCTACCCGGCAGGCGCTACGACGGACGGGCCCTGCATGACTCGGACGCTATCGTTGGGCTGCCGTACTTTATGGACCCCCCCCCCCCCCCGGGGCGTGCCGCGCCCGGCCGAGGGGTGATGCCGGCCGCATAATGTCCTGGTGCTGTCAGTGCCGTTGATGTTGCGGCCGAATCGGCGGAAGTAATCGAGCGTGAACTATTGGCATGGCACAGTGGTGTGGCTAGGCGGGACCCCGGATACACTGGGGGGGAGGGGGAATCTCACTCGTCCCCCCCCCCCCCCCCCAATCCGGGCCGCTCGAAGGAAGCACACGGGCGGTGTTTCCGCGGTGCGATGCGACGACCAAGTGTCCGCCGTGTGTCTGTCTCTGTTTTACCATGTATGTCTTCTCTATCTCTCCCTCACACACACACTAGTATCTCTCTTTCTCTCTCTCTGGCCAACATATCGAACCGCCCACAAAGGCAATAACGGGGTGGGCCGCTGATAAATGACAGGTGATAGCGCTGACTACCCCCCGCATACCCCCCGCAGACCTCCCGCCCCGCAGACCCCGCGCGTACTGTCCCAACAGTTTTGGGGAAAGGTTTTGTTAGCCAGTGGACTGACATTCGATGCTCCCTCTCTCTCTGTTCCAGCAACTCAAAGATGAGCTCGGCGAGGTGGTTGCGGAGATGGAGAACATGGACAACGCGGATGAAAGGTGAGTGTGAGTCCGGTCCGGGGGCCGGGGCCGGGGCTGGGGCTCGGGGCTGGGGCTCGGGGCTGGGGCTGGGGCTGGGGCTGGGGCTGGGGCTGGGGCTGGGGCCGGGGCTGGGGCTGGGGTCGGGGCTGGGGTCGGGGCTGGGGCTGGGGCTGGGGCTGGGGCTGGGGCTGGGGCTGGGGCTGGGGCCGGGGCTGGGGCTGGGGCTGGGGCTGGGGCCGGGGCTGGGGCTGGGGCTGGGGCCGGGGCTGGGGCTGGGGCCGGGGCTGGGGCTGGGGCTGGGGCTGGGGCTGGGGCTGGGGCTGGGGCCGGGGCTGGGGCTGGGGCCTGGGGCTGGGGCTGGGGCTGGGGCCTGGGGCTGGGGCTGGGGCTGGGGCTGGGGCTGGGGCCGGGGCTGGGGCTGGGGCTGGGGCTGGGGCTGGGGCTGGGGCTGGGGCTGGGGCTGGGGCTGGGGGGGCTGGGGCTGGGGCTGGGGCTGGGGCTGGGGCTGGGGCTGGGGCTGGGGCTGGGGCCGGGGCTGGGGCTGGGGCCGGGGCTGGGGTCGGGGCTGGGGCCGGGGCTGGGGCCGGGGCTGGGGCCGGGGCTGGGGCACGCACCGGGGTCCCCTGTGGACCCTGTGGGGGTCCCGGGTACCGCTACCGCACCGCCGGCACCCAGTGAAAGGGGAACGTCCCCGTCTCGGTGCAAACAGTGCGTCGCTGAGTCACTCGGCCCCCTCTTTGGACTGCTAAACCCCAAATCCTTTTTATACTTTGATGTGTGCACCGTCTCGACACATGCCGTGTGAGTCATGCGCGCGCACATGTGCATCAGATTATGACGTTGTCCCTGGGCGTTTGCAGCAAAAACAACACGCGGGCCAAGCAGATGTCCATCGGCCGCAAGAAGTTCAACATGGACCCCAAGAAGGGCATCGAGTTCCTCATCGAGCACGGCCTGCTGAGCCACACGTGTGAGGACGTGGCCGCCTTCCTGTACAAGGGCGAGGGCCTCAACAAGACGGCCATCGGCGACTACCTGGGCGAGCGCAACGACTTCAACGAGCGCGTGCTGCGCTCCTTCGTCGACCTGCACGACTTTACCGACCTCATCCTGGTGCAGGCCCTCAGGTGGGTCACGTGACATGTCACCATGAGGACTGGTTTTTGTCATGGAAAATGCTGATTTTTCTTCTCTCTGCCAACAGACAATTTTTATGGAGTTTCCGGCTACCAGGAGAGGCTCAGAAAATCGACAGAATGATGGAATGTTTTGCTCAAAGATACTGCCAGCTCAATCCAAATATCTTCACCAACACAGGTACGTTGCTGCGACCATGGATGTGATGAACCCTCACAAGTGTGACATTTGTTTTAACTATGCATCATTTCTCTTCTTTCAGATACGTGTTATGTATTGTCCTTTGCAATTATTATGCTCAACACAAGTTTACACAATCCAAGTGTGAAAGAAAAGCCTACTGTGGAGCAATTTATTTCAATGAATCGTGGTATAAACAATGGTGGAGATCTTCCTAGAGAATTATTAGTTGTGAGTATGCAGACTTTTGTTTGTGCTTACTTTCTTCAACCATGTGCGTGTATGCATGTGTGTTCTGATATTTTCACTCATGTAATTCTTTGCTGCCATTCTTGCAGAGCTTGTATGACAGTATAAAAACGGAACCCTTTAAGATCCCGGAAGATGATGGCAACGATCTCATGCACACATTCTTTAATCCAGACAAAGAAGGCTGGTTATGGAAACAGGGTCAGTCTCATTTCTGAACAAATTCTGTTGAATTCTATATTCCATTTCTATATCACTGACCCATCTCCTTTGACTTGCTCATATTTTTTATGTTCTGTTTGGTTAGGTGGCCGTTACAAGAGTTGGAAGAGAAGATGGTTTATTTTAAATGATAACTGCCTGTACTACTTTGAATATACGACAGACAAAGAACCAAGAGGAATCATTCCACTGGAAAATATTAGAGTTCGAGAAGCAAATGATCGTCAAAAACCTCATTGCTTTGAACTTTATGCTACAGGTTCAGAATTTATCAAAGCCTGTAAAACGGACAGTGAAGGCAAGGTTGTTGAAGGTGAGTGCGTTTATCAAATTGTTTTTTCCATTTCATCAACTATGTTTTAGGATAATTGTAACAGAAAAGCAAATTTATTTTTAATTTTTTTCTAGGTAAACACACTGTCTATAGGATGTCAGCCGCAACAACAGAAGAGAAAGAGGAGTGGATAAAATGTCTCAGGTATGATATTCAGTTAACTTGGTTAATTTAAATTTTGAAATGACAGACAAGTATTTATGTTCCTTTTTCTTGTTTCAGGCAAAGCATTAGCCACAACCCATTTTATGACATGCTTTCAGCCCGTAAGAAGAAGGCTCAGAAAAATAATGTCCATCACCACCATGCAAGAACTTAGTCCTGTGATCGTGTCAACTGTGAAGTGTTCCCTATGACCACAAAATGTTTACTTGTTTCCTGTAGTGATCTGTTCTAAAGTTTATTCCATTTATTATCCTTATTTGAGTTGGTTAGGTATGGCATCTGTATCCTCAAGGATGGATTGTGAAAACTGCTTCCTTGTGAACTTCTGGAATGATCTCAAGCTTATATTGATTCATTTTAAAATTTTATTTTGTTGGATGTGTGAATAGTTCAATTTATGAAGAGGCTTATCTTCCGCTAAAAGGACCTTTCCCTTACTTTGTACTTCCAATTTATCTCAGAATGTTTAATTTGTAATATGTATAATACATATTTCACCACCTTTCATATTTCTATATTCCTTGCAATTAGTGTGTGAGACTAATTGGGGGTATTGTTAAATATTCACAAATTAATCGATCTGTGATGTAGTGGCATTGCTCTTTTAAAAATTTTCTATTACTGTGTGTCCAAACAAGATTCAGAGAAGTATTGACAATAATGCTACTTATGAAAATACTTTGTTAAAGAAGCCACACATATGTGATCGTAACATTTTCCATTATAGCATCCAAATATTTCTTTTCTGTGGTTTTTTCCCTTTTTTTTTTTAAGGTATTTACTAAGCCTTCCATAATTTCACTATATTGAGAACATATCCATCTCTTTGTATTCATAACAGAGTAGCCAAACCTAAAACATAAAAGTCTAAATAAGAGGTTTGTGTACACTCAGGGGCCATGTTCTCAATGGTTGTGGACTGTATTGTTTCATGTGATGTATGCAGTGTCTTCTTCCATTTAATTTTAGTCACTCCCTGATACTGTGATTTCTTTTTTCCAATCCCTAGAAAAGAGAAAATTAATTGTGCCTTATATGTTCAGCATGTCTAACACTGTGGGGTAGACATGTATTGTATTCATTTTGACCATTTTTATGCTATGTTTAGTTAAAGTTGGAAAGCTTCTTCTTGCAATGATATGAATTGTTTTACTATGCATAGAAATTTTTTAATTTGCAATTGAAGAGTTTGATGAGTACTGATATAATTTTTTGATTACCTAGACTGGTTGTTTGACAAAAAAACTTTGTTAACATAGCTTTCACAATCGGATTTTATCCTTGAAAGTATCTGAATGTAGTTGTGGGTAAGCAGAGTTTCATACAATTTGTTCATGTCATTTGTGACTGCTCAGTGTGATTCATAAAGCCTTATTTTGTAATAGGATGACAATGTCTTGTAATTGTGTTAGTCTCAATCCGTTTGTGTCATAAATTTTGTGATTGCGTGAGTGGCCTGTGTTCAACTTGAGATTCATGACTTCTCTAAGGCAAAGAGTCATCTGTTATTGGCACCCATGACACATTCTTCCACACTTCACTATTATCCAAGATTCGGTAAGCATTTGTAATCAAAAGAATGTCATGTCATATCCAAAAGGTTTAGTTGCTTTGCTTATCAGTTTTGTAGACCTCTACTTAGTCCCAAATTCTGTGCAAACCATGTAACTTTTTTACTGCACGGTCTGATATCAAATACGCTTGAATTAAGTTTTGTGAAGGATTCAAGATCTGCAGATTAGTTGCTGTATTTAGAAGTTTAATCATTTGAACAAAGAGAGCCCGAACTTCAAAATAATGTTGTGTCTAGTTAATTATAATACCATTTATTTATTTATCACATTATGTGTGTACTATTGTGAAATCCAAGTTGTAAATTTGTTGATATGTCAAAATGATTTATGTATGTGTGTATAAGGAAAAATTTGTATTGTACATTTTCAGTTGTATATTTTGTTGATTGTATCATATTTCTTTAATAGCTTTCACATAGGGCTTGTACATAAAATTTGTATTGATAATCTTCCTTCATAGTTGTACATTTTTTGTGGGAATGGTCAAAGGATATTTTAGAACCTCAAAGCTTTTTCCCTTTAGTGTGTGTGTGTGCCTGTGTGAGAGAGGTACAGAAGAAATAGTATATAGACTGTTACGTGATGTCATTCTCTCCCTTTTTTTCTTTTTTTTGTAGTTCCCATGGAAGTGACGTTTCATGCAAAACTTTCTTCCGTAGATATGTTACTTTCATGGGAAAATATGTTGTTCCCTGTACTAGCACCTGCCAAAATAGAAAACCAAAAATGGTGGTTGCCTGTTCGAATCTCATGGCTACAAATATCCACGTCTAATTTAAGCGTCAAACCAAGACATGACTGGTTTGATTACATTGTCTTATGTTTAAAAAAACACCAAGAAGGGAGAAGTGAAATTACTTTAAAATTTTGTATACTGTCTTGTTGAATTCCTTTGTGTAGTTTTGAATGTTTCTCTTTGGGTTTTATGATAATGCCTTGCCACATGAATGAAATTAAATTTTATGGATAAGTTTATTGTGTTGTACAAAACTTGTGGTAGGTGCTTTGTATATACATCCATTCAAAGAATGTTCTCATGTAGTGCATTTCTGTACGTATTAATAATAATAATATGAGAAATATTTCATATGCACTTTATTTTTTATCCATCCCTATCCTCACCAGTTAACCATTCTGATCAAAACGATCAAAGAGTAATTTGCTTAAAATGCAGATGGGCCGCTCTGTACAGAGGACCCCAAACTGAAACCAAATCCATCTAGCAGCCAAGCAAACTCCATCTCTGATACGCGGCAATAGATAAGGAGAGGAGAGGAGCCCCGCGCTTTTGAATAGCACACTCGGCCGAGACAGGCCTTTTTTTTTCTCCCTCTATCTGCCTCTGTGCATCGCACACCCACCGACACTTGACAGGCGTGTCATGGACTGTCATAAGAGTACCTATGCTCGTTGCGAATGCTGCCACCATACACCATACACGATTCGCGAATCGCGTCTGGCTCAAAATTCACTTCGGTGACGTCAGTGGCGCCAAATCGCCAAGTAAACAGTGTTAATTAAGTAGTCGAAGCGTAGCGCGGTGGTGCCTGCGGTCTGCGCGTGCCACAAAGTGGGCGGGTCCCGACCTCGGTAGGCCTCGTGTACGATGTGTGGCGTTCGGGTTCACACAGCCGTAGCGGCAGCGGCGTGCCTGTGGCTGTGGCTCGTCGCCTGCGCGTGGGTCATGCCGGATTTCGCACAAGGTAAACGAAATACACAACGAGGAAGAAAGTGCATGTCTCGGAGTTGAGTGATTGAACCCACGACTTGAAACTTCGAATCTCTGATGCTAATGGTAAACCACCAGGAAGCACATGGGTTTCAATACCATCCCCCTCACATGGTCGTGACCTATTGACATCGAGAGCTAAGCCTCAAAATTTTTGACGTAAGCTCGTGGCTACGCCATGGTGGAGATACTCTATGCTATAGTAACCCTTACGATACACGCGTTTTGTTTCCGCTGATGTTCTTCTTGACGTCTTCTTCATTTCCGGTTTTGACCTTCTCCGAAGTACCCTATAACGCCCCTCCCTTTGCCTCTCGCAGCCCGCACTGGCTTCGGCGACGGCGGCCAGGAGTTCGGGTACGTGACGGTGCGTCCGTCGGCGCACCTGTTCTACTGGCTGTACTACGTCGGGGGCGGGGACGCGCCGGCGGGGCGGCCGCTGGTCGTGTGGCTGGAGGGCGGCCCCGGCGCCTCGGCCACCTCGTACGGCAACTTCGGCAAGCTGGGGCCGCTGGACCCTGACGGCCGGCCGCGCGCCTCCTCCTGGGTGCACAGCGTCAACCTCCTGTTCGTGGACAGTCCGGTAGGCACCGGATTCAGCTACGTGGACGCCGACGCCGGCGACGCCGCCTTGGCGCGCACCAACCGCCAGACTAGCCAAGACCTGGTCGCCATGATGCGCCACTTCCTGGACAAGTACCCCATGTTCGCGGCCACCCCGGTGTACATCTTCGGCGAGTCTTACGGCGGCAAGGTGGCCGCCCAGTTCGCGCTGGACCTGTACAAGGTACTCCACTCCGCGCTCATTCGGCAGCCATGCGGCAGCTCAGCCGGCTGGACGAGGCATGTCATCAAAATTGTGACCCTGGCCGTTTACCATCGCAGGAGATGGAATCTGGACGGCTGTCCGTCAACTTGAAGGGGGTCGTGATGGGAGACTCGTGGCTGTCCGGCGTCGACCACGTCGAGTCCTGGCCGCCTTACCTCTACAACATGG
Organism: Odontothrips loti; assembly: GCA_038380765.1. Taxonomy (NCBI): domain Eukaryota; kingdom Metazoa; phylum Arthropoda; class Insecta; order Thysanoptera; family Thripidae; genus Odontothrips; species Odontothrips loti. The sequence goes on from CM076252.1 coordinate 13,215,637, forward strand.
TGAGAGGGTCCAACCTCAGAAAAAGCGGCTCCTAGCCAACACGATTTGCATGAGCCGCGACTACACTGAGGCAAGGACTGTGTGTGGGAGTGAGTGAGTGAAGAGGTGAAGAGTGAGTGAGCTGTTGTTTTGGCTTGGGCCATGGGCCCCATGGGCCATGCGCAGGGCATGGTGGACGCCCGGGGCCGCGACAAGCTTGCGGAGGCGGCCGCTAGAGTGCGCGCGGCTGCCGACTCGGAGCAGTGGCTGTACGCCGCGACCCTGTGGTCGGCCGCCTGGGATGTCATGACCAACGTGACGGAGGGCGTCAACATCTACCACGTCCTGGCGCCCATCCAGGCGGACGGCGGTGAGGATGCTGGCGGCACCGGAGCCGGCGTCTGGACCCACGACGGTACAGTTCGGGGTTCAAGTACCGTCTGCTGTCGTTTTCGTTTTGCCGTGCAGGAAAGAGCGGCAAGCCGTCGGTGCCGTGTGCGTCCTCCGAGATGATGAACGGGGAGGTGCGGCGCGCGCTGGGGGTCATCCCCGACGCCGTGCAGCACGCCAACGACAACAGCCGCGTGTTCTCGGCCCAGTACGCCGAGTTCATGCTGCCCGCTACGGACCCAGGTCTCTTATTTCGCAGTATTCTGTCGTCGTCAACGTCGCCACTTCGCTGACGGCGCGGTTTCACGTTCTTGCTGCAGTGGAGCGGCTGCTGAACGAGACCAAGCTGGAGGTGACGGTGTACGCCGGCCAGTGCGACGTCTTCACCAACATGGCTGGTACCATGGCTTGGGTGGACCGCCTCCGGTGGCCGCTGGCACAGGTGCTCCGGGCCGCGCCGCGGACCCGGCTCGAGGTCGACGGCGTGATCGCGGGCGCCCTGAAGAAGGCCGGCAACCTGACCGCCCTGTGGGTGCACCGGGCTGGGCACATGGTACGCTTCCAGAGGGAGTCCGCTCTGTCTGAGCCCCCTGGGACGCGCAGAATGAGCGTGTTTCTGTTGTGTTCTGCACCAGGTGGCGACCGACTACCCGGAGGCCGCCGCGGAGATCCTGAGGCTCGTCACCAAGTGCGGGGGCCCCTGGGGGCCGCCGGCGCAGCGCCCTTGATGTGGACGCCGTTATTATGTTAAGCATTTGTGTAGATGGATATTACAGTAAAGCAATTTCCCCATGCCATTCTTTATTTAACTTAAAACCTCACATCCCATCCTCTTTTAACACAGCAACGCTCCATGCATTTCCGTCGAGCGAATCCCGGTCCCATCCTGGGCTCCGTCTCATTTCAAACCCGTCACTGTCTTGAGTATTTGGATTGCAGCAGCCGGGTTGTCTGCTGGCACCTACGGACGGAAACACGAACGGTATGCGTGAGAGGTCAGGGGTCATGGTCACGACCCCAAACTCCAGTCCAAGGAGCTCCGCTCAGCCCACCACCACCACCACCACCACCAGCCTCACCATGTGCCCCGCCCGGTTGACCCAGTAGAAGCTGAATCCGCCGGTGTTCTTGACAAAGCCCTCTATGACGCCGTTGACGACCAGGGGCTCGCGCCGGGCCTGGTTCAGCCAGTAGTCACCCATCTTCCAGTGCAGCCGCTCGGCCCAGGCCAGCGTCCCCGGGGTGTCCACGATCAGGTCGAGCTGGCCAGACAGCACCGCGACCGTGATGTCCGTCGTGTTAAGCAGCTCCTCCACTGGAGCGAGGGAGAATTTGCCGTCACATATTTGAGAGGAAGGCGTCACCGGGGTAGGCGCCAACGCTCACCGATGTCGGTGACGGGCTTCATGAAGTCGGTCCCCAGGGCGCTGAACACGCTGCTGCTGGAGGTCTGGTGGCGGAGGTCGGCTGGGATGACGCCCGGGGTGACGGCGTTGAGGGCGGGCTTCACCTGGTCGTCCATCAGCGAGTTGAGTTCCGCGTCGCTGGCGCGCAGCACGTGGTTGTGGAAGAGCACGTCTGCGGGTAGCAACACAACGGGTAGCAAGTGGCAACACAACCCCACCCCCACACCGCTACGGTCCGACAGCAGTGCTGCACGCTGTCGGCGGTTCGAGCATCATCAGAACCGAGCTCTGTCGGTAGAGTCCCCGAATCCGAGTCCCCCCCTCCCGCCATGCCGCCCTGTCCGGCCCGGCCTGGTCACCGCCCTGCACCGTGTCATACGTCATACCCAAAGGTTTTTTGCTCCTCCTCCTAACGGGCTCGTGTGAGATGGGGGTGAGGATGTTGTAAAAGTCGACGCTCTCGGTGTTGTCTAGCACGACGTCCTCGGTCTGTCCCCACAGGTCGGTGGCTTCGTCCCACTGCTCGTTGTCCACGGCCGCCTTCACCTGCAGCGCGGTCTTCATAATGTTGTCGTAGCCCCGCGTGTCCACCATGCCCTGCAACCACCCAATTTTTTATCCAACACACGATATTTCTCATACCGCCGCCTCCTGCTGGGCGGGATTTAATCATCGGCTATAGACATACAGCAGGGCATGGTGGACGGTGGACGCAGCGGAGAGTGAGCAGGCTAGCGCTAGGCAGTCCGGCGGGTGGCGACAACGGCACGGGGGGGGGGGGGGGGGGGGGGGGGCTGGGACCGGTTGGGGCGGGGCGGGGCGGGGGTACGCCTTCAGATTCGCGTCTCCTGGCCGCGCAACCCTCGGTGCTCAAGCGGCGCCCACCGCATGTGTGTCCCCACATGACACCGGTTTGCGCACACATGCATGCGTCGTAATCGGCCCTGGGCGAGACTCGAACCGCAGCCGGACAGGTCCGCGTCACTCGCTCGGCGGCGGCCCGCACCAACCTGCGTAGTCGCCGCGTGCAGCGGACAGGCGCACCCGCGCCGACACGTCGGCCGGGATCCTCTTCATGATGTTGTAGAAGTCGACGTCGTTGGCGACGTCCATGGCCACCGTCTCGGCCTCGACCCACAGCTGCAGCGCCTCGTAGTAACGCCCCCTGTTCACGGCCCTGCGCGCCCGCTGCGCCACCCCGTCCAGCCTCTGGAAGCCGTGCCGGTCCACCAGGCCCTGCGCCCACCACACCACCCATGCCGTCAGAGGAGGACGCCTTCGGCCTCGGCTAACCGCCGACCGAGAACACTCACCATCTGCAGGAGGTACGGCGCCCACGTGAGCACGGAGTCGATGGGGGAGATCCACGAGTCACCCAGGGCGATGCCCTTCAGGTTGCTGTTCACCTCGCCGGCCTTCTGGGCCTGCAACCACATCCGCAAGGCGGGATCAGCAACACTTGCCTACCCGCCGGGCGCCCACCGGGAGGCGCCTGGGGACTCCAGGATAGGCCAGCCCGCATGGCACGTCTGCTGAACGGGCTTGCCTACCTACCAGGCGCCCGCAGCCCGCCGCCACCGCCTTACCTTGTACAGGTTCAAGGCGAACTCGGCCGTCATCTTGCCGCCGTAAGACTCGCAGAACACGTACAGGGGCACCTTCTGGAACTGCGGGTACTGCTTCATGAAGCCCTTGATGAAGGCGACGAGGTCCTGGGCGATCTGCTGGTTGTTGGTGGCGAGATATCTCGAGTGGTCGACGTAGCTGTACCCGGTGCCCACCGGGTTGTCGATGAACAGCAGGTTTACGTACTTGACCCACGTCGTGCTGCGCTTGTTGAGGTTGGGGTCCAGCGGGCCCATCTCCACGAAGTTGCCGTACGAGGTGGAGGAAGCGCCGGGGCCGCCCTGCAGCCAGATGACGAGGGGCTTGTTGGCGGGGGCGTCGCCGCCGTTGGCGTAGAACAGCCAGTAGAAGGTGTGCGCGCCGGTGCGCACGTCCACGTAGCCGTACTCCTGGCCACCGTCGCCGAAGCCCTTCCTGCCTGTAAACCCCGGGTTGGGATTTCAGGGGGTGAGTCACGCCTGGCTCTCATATTTTCTAAGGAGTACGGATTATAATATTTTTCACACCTTTCTGAAGGATTCAGAAATATTCAAAAATATTGATTAAAAAATAATATTCATCAAAAAAATATGCTTTAAAACTTTACTATTATTATTCGAATTCCTCAACGTTTTCTGCCACAAGGATTTTGTTTTCTACTTCTCTCTTTGTACCTTCCACGCTGCAGCCGGCAATGGCCAGGACCACCAGGAGGGCCCACCACGCCCACATTTCCGTCCTCTTCCTCGCCCCCAAGACCGTCATGTTGGCGCCCGGCTCGCAGACTGGCCGCGGCACCCCGGTGTCTCCGTGACGGTGACGGCTGACGCGAGGCTGACAAGCACCGTGTCCGTATCGCCTCCCCGCCCCCTCCCCTCCTCTCCCCCAAGCAGTGGTCACCTGCGGTCGCCAGCCGCGCCGCACTGATTACGGCGCGATAGCGGTACAAGAGGCGAGTGATAAGAAAAGGGAGTAATCAATCGAGATCAAACGCAGAGCTTTATTGCGGACATCGAGGAATAAATAATAAAATGGGCTTGACTAGCGTTGGTTATTCAGTCGTTTCTCTCTTGTCGAAGTCGGTGACCTGCCGCAGCATCTCGACAGCCGCCGCCGGGTTGTCGGTGGGGACCTGAAAGTGGGAGCGCACGGCCAGGGTTCTTTAATTGTGTCCGTGAGTGGCGTTTTTATCGAGGAAAGAATGTGTCTGGAGAAGACGGGAGGTTGCGGGTTCAAATACCAGCCGCGCTGGCCGTGCCACTCCACTCACCATGTGCCCCGCCCGGTTGATCCAGTAGAAGCTGAACTTGCCGGCGGTCTTGACGAAGCCCTCCAGGGTGCCGTCGACGGCCAGGGCTCGCCGCGGGGCCTTGGTGGCCCAGTACTCGCCGCTGCGCCACTTGAGCCGCTCGGCCCACCGCAGGGTGCCTGTCAACGCCAACGAGTCCAGAGTCCAGTTCCCCGTGCTAGCGTAGCGTGAGGTCATGGAACTGCACTGCGCTTACCTGAGGTGGACACAATCAGGTCCAGCTGGCCGTTGAAGACCACGACCTTGAGGTCCGTCTCTGACAGCAGACGTTCAACTGCGGGGCATAAAGGGGCATTGTGAGTACGGTCCGGAGGCTATCCCCGGGGCCGGGGGCCGGGGGCCGGGGGCGTGCCGACGTACCGATGTGGGTGACGGGCTTCATGAAGTCGCCGTAGAGCGCGTTGAACACCGAGGCGCTGGTGGTGCGGAACTTGACTCTCTCGGGGATGACGCTGAGGACTGGCTTGACGCGGGTGTTCATCAGCTCGTCCAGCCGCTCGTCCGGGGCGATGCGCTCCGACATGACCCGGAACAGGAAGTCTGGGGGACACAGGGATCCTGACAGGACGCTTCGGGGGCTCCCGGTACCGGCCTAAGGCCCTTCTTCTACTCCATCAAGACAGTACCGGAACTTAAAAATCTTCGTCCCAGCTTCAACTTGTCTCTATACGGGGGAAGTATCTCAGGCGCTGCACGCCGATTTTATAAACCCGATGTTACAGACTAAGTGCTGCGATAAAAACTGGTCCCGTCGTCTCGCCTTCTCTACGCCACCACCGCTACTCGCCAGCAGCTTTTTTTTCCAGCCTCATTTGTAGAGAATGTCATCTCCATTTTATCGTAACTTTTGATGTTGCAACGGGGATATTCCGCTCCGCACTAAACGTCATCGCCATCCACCCGCGCCCACGTCCCACACGCGGCGCACGAGCTGTGATCTGAGGCACGTGCAGAAGTGCACCGGCACCGGCACCGGCACCGGCGTGCAGTGAGATACTTCCTCGGCCCGGATCCTGACCGGGCAGTCCCTCCGACCTCTGTCCTCGGTGCGGGGCTCCTCCTGGTTGGCCTCGACCGGCGTCAGGATGTTGTAGAAGTCGACGTGCTTCGCGGCGGCCAGCACCTCGCCCTCCGCTGCCTCCCAGCGCCGGGTGGCCTCGGCCCACCGGCCGGCGGCCACCGCCGCCACGGACCTGTTGGCGGCGGTCAGCACCGCCCGCCGACCACGGCTGTCCACCATGCCCTGGGGAACGGGAACAAGACGCGGGTGGGGGTGGGGTTCGCGGGGGGCGCGGGGCCACGGCGGCGTCCTCGTCGCGGCAGGGCATGGTGGACACTCCGCCCTGCCCACCTGTGTTGTTCTCGGCCCTGAAGGCGGTCTTGGGGGACACCCTCTCCAGGATGTTGTAGAAGTTGATGCCGTGCGTGGCGCGCGCTATGGCACCCTCGGTCTGCGACCACAACTGCGTGGCCTGCGCGAACTGGCCGCGCTGCACGGCGCGCTGCGTGAGCTGCGCCAGCCTGTCCACCGCCTTGAAGCCCTCCGTGTCCACCATGCCCTGCGGTCACCAGCACATGACCATGACCGTCACCGCCGCGCTCGTGCCCAGTGGTGCCCAGGTACCCGACGCCGGGCGATGCCGGACGGCCACTTACGGTCTGCAGCAGGTAGTCGGGCCAGGCGAGCACGGTGTCCACGGGAGAGATCCACGCGTCTCCGAGGGCGACCCCCTGGATGTCCACGTCGATCGTGCCGGCCTTCTTCTCCTGGGGGATGATAACAGTTTGAGCACCAAGAGGATGAGGGTAGTTTGAGGCCGATCGTAGTTGGAGGGCGAGGCGAAGCAGTACCTTGTAGAGGCCGAGCACGAACTCGGCGGCCATCTTGCCGCCGTACGACTCGCTGAACACGTAGACCGGCACTGCCCGGAACTGGGGGTGCCGCTTGAGGAAGCCACGCATCATCTCGATGAGGTCGAGGGCGATCTGCTTGTTGGTGGTCGTCAGCTTGGCCGAGCTGTCGACGTAGCTGAACCCGGTGCCCACTGGGCTGTCCACGAACATGATATTCACGTACTTGACCCACGTCGCGTTGCGGGCCTTGAGGTTCGAGTCCAGGGGGCCGATCTCCTCGAAGTTGCCAAAGGACGTGGAGGCCGCGCCGGGGCCGCCCTGCAGCCAGATGACAAGGGGCTTGTCGGCGGGGGTGTCGCCGCCGTTGACGTAGTACAGCCAGTAGAACATGTGCGCGCCGTCGCGGACGTCCACGTAGCCGTACTCCTGGCCGCCGTCGCCGAAGCCCTTCCGCCGGCGGACGATGCCTGCCGGCCAGGACAAGTCAGGATACGTTGACGGGGGCGTCGAGTCCGCACTCAACGCCGGCTATCCTACCTTGTGCATATCCGGCGACGGCGGCAACAACCGCGAGCACCGCGATGACGCTGTGTACCGAGGGGTGCATCGTGGCCATCGACGTCCTGGAGAGAGCGGCAGAGTCAGTGTCCCTGGGCTGCGTGCTCATTTATACCGCAATGTCTGTGTCAGCCGGTGTCACCCACCCCACAACACCCACATATGGCGCCCGCCGCTGCCACTGCGGCACCGCCACTGTCCGGGCCGGTGTGTGTGTGTGTGTGTGTGTGTGTGTGTGTGTGTGTGAGTGTGTGTGTGTTTTTGGAAGTCAACGGCCACCGCTCGTCGTGCCGTCTCTCTCCGACACCAGCGGTCGCCCAGCGGGTGCGAGAGAGACGGCCGACGCTCCGCCCGGACACGCCTCCAGACCTTGACGCACTGCACTGCGCTCTGCGCTCACTCTCACAGCCCCGCGGTATCAGCCGCCCCGACTGCTGTTTGACATGGTTCGACGCGCCGCGTCGGCCCGGCCCCGGCCCCGGCCCCGGCCGCGTGGCTCTGCAGGGCGAAGCCGAAGCAGGCCGAAGCAGCCCGAAGCGCCGAGCCGAAGCCGTCTTCAGGCGCGGATCCAGGGGCGGCTCTAGGGGGGGGGGGGGGGGGGGCGATGTACAGCTTTCTGCCTACTTTCAGGCGGATTGTAACTCAAATTGCCTACCTTTCGGGGCGATCGTCCCGTCGCCCCCCCCCCCCCCCCTGGATCCGCGCCTGGCCGTCTTCTTGAGTCATTTTTCACTCGAGGACGGTGACGGGGCGCCGGGCTCGTCCTACCCCGCCCAACATGGTGCATAGACAGCTCCAGGCAGTTGCATAAAGCTGACCGGACCGGATCGGACTGGACCGGACGAAATGAGATCGGAATTCTGCTTTCGCCACCTGCTCCGACCAGCGCTAGTTGTTGCAGTCTGGTATCATGAAGGTTACCGTAGCAGAGAGTATCTCCACCACGGCGTCAGCCACGAGACGTTGAATATTTGAGAGCTTAGCTCTCGCTGTGCCTCGCCCATTGTATAGGGTCACACAGCGCATGCATCGTCGTATAGGCGTAGCCGCTTAGCCGGCACGTAGCCGCGTCGAATAGTTTTGCTCTGCCTGAGCCTGCCAAATGGCCGTAACATATCGTCAGCGAGAGCTAAGCTTCCAAATTTTTGACGTTGGCCGACGCCGTGGTGGAGATACTCTCTGCTACGGTAACCTTCATCATACCCGCGTTTTTTTCCCCCGCTGATGTTCTTCTTGACTTCTTCATTTCCGGTTTAGACCTCCTCCGAAATACTCTATGTGGCATGGCCCACACCAAAACGAGGTCGATGGAAAAGCCGTTGTTCACGCTATCAATGTCTCGCGAGTGTTGACAGCAGTGTACAGAGCAGTGTGGCCCGAGTGCCGGGGCCCGCATGGCCGGCGTCCGCGGGCCGGGGGCCGGGGGCCGGGGGCCGGGCGGCTCGTGCTCACGCGGGGCGTGTGCGTCACCGTCAGCCCCAGCACAACCCTAGTGCTGAGACGGCCCAAGCGGGTGGGTCCATTCCGGTGACATCCCTAATTCCGCGGCTGATCCCGGCCCGGAGTTCTTAACGGCACATGGCAGCACATGGCGATGCCGGCAGTGCCTGTGGACCCCCCCCCCCCCTCCCTCTCTGTCTCTCTCTGTCTCTCTCTCTCTCTCTCTCTCTCTCTCTCTCTCTCTCTCTCTCTCTCTCTCTCTCTCTCTCTGTCTCTCTCTCTCTCTCTCTCTCTCTCTCTCTCTCTCTCTCTCTCTCTCTCTCTCTCTCTCTCTCTCTCTCTCTCTCTCTCTCTCTCTCTCTCTGGCTCGCTGGCCTTGGATCTGGGTCACCGGGTCTCGCGCGCCCCTGCCGCTGCCCACAGTGTGCACCGCTTGCAGTTTGCAGGGCGGCCTGCAGAACCTGTCTGTGCCGTAAATACACGTCGTCCGTAAATGCCGTCCGAATATCCTCCAGCCTGAAACCGCCAACGGCGACGTCGAGCGCCTGCGAGTGCCGGGGTAGGCCAGCCCGCAGGACACGCGTGCTTGCGGTGGTCTTGGTTGCCTACCCTGCCGGCCGCTGCCCATCCGACGACCACTGCGCTTTCGTATTGTTTTTGTCGGCAACGGCAGCCTTAGCCTCTCTCTCTCTCTCTCTCTCTCTCTCTCTCTCTGGCACCAGGGAACTGGAATCGCTCCGTCGCTCTTTTCCACATTTCCACACCACAGCCATTACATGACTGACATCATGAAGGCCCTGCACCCGCCCGATCGGAGACGTCGGCCTGCTGCGGTGGTGTCCACAGCCGCAGACTGGTCGCAGACACCACCACCACCACCGCAGCAGCGCTCGGCTCCAGCCGTTTCCATTTCCTTCTTCGTCCAGAAGCGTCTTCTTTTACGTGTGTCGCAACGATTGCAACTCGATTCGAAACGAGATTATGAGCCCAATCCTGGCCGGGTACGGACAAGTACCGCTCCCGCACCGCTCTCACCGCCTTTTCGATTAACCGTCGGTCTGGTCGCCCATGTCCTCGGCCGCAGGACCCCGTCCAGGATCCCGTCCAGGGAGGACCCCGTCCAGGACCCCGTCCAGGACCTCGTCCAGGGAGGACCCCGTCCAGGACCCCGTCCAGGACCCCGTCCAGGACCCCGTCCAGGACCTCGTCCAGGACCTCGTCCAGGACCTCGCCTAGGACGGGGTCTAGAACAGATTTTTCATATTCGTCACTTTCGTCCAGATCTCTCTCTGTCTCTGTCTCTGTCTCTCTCTGTCTCTCTCTCTCTCTCTCTCTCTCTCTCTCTCTCTCTCTCTCTCTCTCTCCCCCCCTCTCTCTTCTCTCTTCATCACTCGCACTGTTGGTAGTGTGTTGCCTTGCCAGTGAGCAACCCGGCGGGTCAGATTGGGGGGGGGGGGGGAGGCGCTATGTCATGAATGGAAAGAACCCAGCGCTCGGGGGCGTCGCGGGCCTTGCAGGGCTGTGGGCGGCTGGACCTGCCAAACTGGCCCGTTGGCCGCACGCTGGCCGCCCGGTAGCCTCCCGCTAGCCTCCCGCTAGCCTCCCGCTAGCCGCCCGCTAGCCTCCCGCTAGCCGCCCGCTAGCCGCCCGCTAGCCGCCCGCTAGCCGCCCGCTAGCCGCCCGCTAGCCGCCGACCCACTAGTTTGCTGCCTGCTGCTGGACACACTCCAGCACCCTGCTGCTACAGCCCCGGCCTTGTGCCTGGCATGGCTTTAGCAAAGCTTAATCTATGCATTACATACCATGCGCTCACGCACGCAGAATTATATAGACAAAATTATGCATCTTTTTGCATATGAGCAGTGAACATAGCATTGTGTGTTCAAAATAGTGCGTGAAGGAGAGGAGTGTGCCGTGTTGCCGCGGAGTGTGTGGTCGGAGGCTGCGGGCAGACTGGATTCCAGGGGCTCGGCCGAGCTGACCCGTCCAGGCCAGGCGCAGCCAGGCGCAGCCAGGCGGCCGCAGCAGGTGCTTGACCCCGGTGACCCATTCCCTCCCGTGGTGGTGGTGGTGGTCGTGGTGTCACCGCCTGCTGGACAGGCTCCAGAGGACTCCAGCGCCGCGACTCCAGCGCCACCTGCAGCACACTAACGATAGCATGCGAGCCGAGGCCGCGCTGAGAGGTGGTGGCCCTTAATAACATTCGGCCTCCGTGATTACATGACTGCCAAATGGTGTGAGAGGGGAGGGGGCGAGAGGGAGAGGGGGAGAGAGAGAGAGAGAGAGAGAGAGAGAGAGAGAGAGAGAGAGAGAGAGAGAGAGAGAGAGAGAGAGAGAGAGAGAGAGAGAGAGAGAGAGAGAGAGAGAGAGAGAGAGAGATGCGCAGGCGATATGCAAGAATAAGATCCTAGGCGGACTGGTCACAAAATGAGGGGAAGGTGGGAGGGGAGAGGAGGGGGAGGGGGAGAGGGGCCGAGCTCGGCCGGCCCCACGCTCCCGACCACGTGACCGCACTGCTCCGCCTTCCATTTTCCCTTTTCCCTGCTCGCGCGCGGCTCGGCAAGAGAGTGGGCAGGAGAGGAAGAGAGGAAGGGAGAAGGGGCTCACTACGCTACGCTACGGCGTCTCTTTCTCAACTCCGTGGTGTCGCCCAGGGGCGCAGTGTCTTCAAGGAGGGTCCGCATGGCCAAAAAGTAAAAATAAAACGCGGCCTGGTGCCTGATTGAAGGCATGAGGACGCTTTAATCGGTTTACGACCTGGGTTTACTGGCTGCAGACTGTATACTTATACTGTATACGCTCCGGGCCGGGCCGGGCCGGACCTCATAGCGGTCGTAAGGATGTTACTGCCCTGCTCGCCGCACGGAGGCACGTGGCCTTTGTTCTCGCTGAGGCATGGCCAAGGCCGGCCAAGGCCCGCGGTTTTTTTTTTTGTTTTTTTTTGCATCAATCTCTTAGAGTCTCCCGGCCTCTCCGCCCCGGCCGGCGGTGTCCCGCCGGCACTGCCGGCACCAATCACACATGTGATCACAGAATCGACGAAGTTTAGGCGGTAAGAAAATTGAAACTTGAAAACTCGCTGTCAGATCTGCGGCCTAGACCCAGCGTGGCGCCAGGACTTCCAGAATAGGGTCACATGTGACCTTTCGCGAACGGAGATGAATTAAGGTTTGGTCTGGTCGTGGCCACCCCCAGAACATGTGACGTGACCCCGTGAGTTCGATTCGATTCTCGGCCGAGGCAGGGCGGTGCCATCGTCAGCGGGCCGCTGGATGAATCCCGACGGCCGCGGATATGCGTCGTCCAGTCCCCAAAGTCTTTTGCTTTTCTCCCCGTCGAGTTTGGTACAGTCCTGCGGTGATCCCAGATCAATATGAGAGCACGAGCGGACGTTTCATCGGGGTCCAGGTTGTAAACAAGGCTGTCAATCATCAGTTGGAACCACATCGACAGCACATGGTGTGTTTACAGGGTTTACAGCGTACCGAGCCAAGCCCGCACTCTCCGCACGCCCATAGAGGGATGGAGAAATAGTAAGAAACGCGCACATTTAGAAATCTCCCCCCTTCCTTCCCTGCTCCCTGTGTTGCTCTCCCTCGCGTGCGCGGCTTCCCTTCCCTTTTCAGCGCCCTGGAGTTTCACTCCGGTAAGCCCAGCAATAGTTTGGCTGCAGCCACCGCCGCCACCGCCGCCACCGCCGCCGCCACCACCACAGCCGCAGTGCATCGGCTGCGTGCAGATACCTGGCACAGGATAGAGCTCAAACCGGTTCCCCTTTCGGTTTCAACGCCAACTCCACGATCGGGTGGGGAGGGGGGAGCAGCCTTGTGGAGGGCGTTGGGCCGTTCTCCACTTCAAGCCTGGCGATGGTGCACTCTGTTACGTCAGGGACCTACTGCGCCCCGGCAGAGGTGACAAACTTCGGATGACAAACGAATAGAGACAACAACAAGAATAACGAGCTGGGGCGGGGAACATTGGCGGCCGCAGCGCCGGCCGTGGAGGGGCCCCCTGGCGGGTAGGCAGCCCCGCCCGCCAGCCGTGCGCTGCACACAGCACATTGCCTACCGAGCAAGGGGCTCACGGATGACCGCCGCCGGCCGTGGAGGGGCCCCCTGGCGGGTAGGCAGCCCCGCCCGCCAGCCGTGCGCTGCACACAGCACATTGCCTACCGAGCGAGGGGCTCCCGGGGGACCGCCGCCGGCCCCGGTCCCTGGTCTGCCGCTGGGCGGCCTTGACTCGCTTCCAGAAGGGTCCCGGTCCGCACGGAGGCTGCTTACCTCTCCTCAGCCGCTGCGTCAGCCGGTGACTGAGTCGTTAGCTCGCGCCCGTCCCTGCCGCCTTTGTCTTAACTAATGGGGCGCCCCACGGAGAGGTTCGCACGCGCCCAGGTTTGAAATCAATCATCCGAAAAAACTCCATTGTTTTGACTTTCTTTCTCTCTCTCTCTCTCTCTCTCTCTCTCTCTCTCTCTCTCTCTCTCTCTCTCTCTCTCTCTCTCTCTCTCTCTCTCTCTCTCTCTCTCTCTCTCTCTCTCTCTCTCTCTCTCTCTCTCTCTCTCTCTCTCTCTCGCCCCCCCTGTTGTCTCATTTTTGTAACTTTCATTGCAATTGACCTAATTAGTAGTAGGAAAACAAAAACAAACAACCTGCATTACATTTTTGGCAGCGTCTGTGTCTTTGGGGCCGTCCATAAAGTACGTACGCTCATTTTTGCCCTATATTGACACCCCCCTCCCCCTCGTCCGCTTGCGTCCGCTTTTGAAGACCCCCCCCCCCCTGGACGTCCGGTTTTGGAAAAAAATCGACCAATATGACAAAAATACTATAATCTTCACCCCCTCCCCCCCTCGTCCGCCAACGTCCGCTTTCGAGGATCCCCCCCCTCCTCTCCCCTCCGTGCGGACGTACTTTATGGACGGCCCCTTTGAATCGAACGCACGGCGTTAAGTCGCGCAGTGCGGTGCCGGTCCCGTGATTGGCTTCGCGTTTTTCTGGGGACTTTACTTTAGTGGGCTGCCAGGCGCAGCACGGCGCATGCAAATACCTTCGTTAGACGCCGACCCGTATCAAACAACCGAACGTGCGCCAATGACGCGCCCGCCGCGCGCACTTACGTCAAGAGGAGTTCAATCAGCAGCGACACATCCGGTTGTTATTTCTCACGGATATTTAGCGGGCCGCGGATTCGGACGGCGGCCGCTATATTGCGCGTCCGCAGAGTGTCCCGCGGACCGCTGCCGGGCGCTGCAGCCCGTCCGGCCGGAAGCTTCGAGACACTCAATCAGTATGAGGTGCGGCGCAGAACCCCTCCCCCTCCCCCCAACATCTCCGAAGGATTTTTTCCACCTTCAATTAAAAGCGAAAGTGCAAGCTCAGAGGTGTGACTGGCTGTGTGTGTGTTTGTGTGTGTGTGTGGGGGCCACGGTGTGCACGTTCGTTTTTTTTTTCTGTCAGCCCGGCACCCGGCCACGCACCGTGCGAATCCTCCGTAAACAATGATAACTGCGATCGGTGTGAGTGGGCGCAGGAGAGCGCAGGAGAGCTTAAACCGGCACAAAGTAACCGCAACGTTTGTTAATGAACACACCCGTTGACATCTCCTCGTAAAACACTCCCCACACAGCAGTTGCGCATCTTCACGGAGAAGCAGTAAATTTGGTTCTGAGAACTAAAATTTTGTTTGGAGGACAATTTTTTAATTGCACCAACGAAAAGTTAGCTGCTCCAACGGAAAGGTACATTGCGGGAGCGAAACTACATTTTTTATCCCGCAACATTTATTTCGTTCAGGAATTTAACTGAAAAATTTAGCTGCGACCACTAATCTTTTTTCTCCGAGTTCGATTGTCATCGCAAGGCAGCAGCGGCAGCCCACGGGAACGTGTGCTGCAGCCCTTCACACACACGCACACCGCGCACAGCGGCGCCGCCACACACACACACACACACACACACACACACACACACACACACACACACACATACATATTGCAGATTATTCCAGGGCCACACAATGCCAGCCCGCCAAGCCTGCCCGCTGCCCGCAGATCGTGAGGGTGCAGGCTGCAGGCTGGACACACACAGAAAACGGTTTTCTTTGATGAAGGTTAGACAGACCTTAGAAACTCTAGTCCTGAACTTAACAAGGTTACTGACTTTGATCTAAGCTGATTTTAATCTTCCTGCAAGACTATTGCCTTGAGTGAAGTCTATTAACCTTGTTATGTTCAAGGCTAAGACTAGGTTTCTCTGGGTGCAGTGGCGTAATTAGGGCCGATGAAAAGGGGGGGGGGCGATGCTTTACGTGTTGCCTATCTTCAGGGGTAAAGCTTTACGGGTTGCCTACATTCGGGGGCAAAGGTCCCCGTCGGGGACCCAAAAGGGGGGCGGGGGAGGGGGGGCGATCGCCCCCCCCCCCCCCCCCTAATTACGCGCCTGAGGCTGGAGGCCCTCTTAGGAGGCCGGTGCAGCGAGCCTCAAGGCGAGAGCGGCAACGCCAGGGTATCGCCGGGCATCGCATCGCCTGCATTACATGAGCTTCAGTCTCAGATTTTTTTTCCTTCCGCCAAACGGCCTTTGTGGCGGGAAACTCAATTAAGCAAACAGCCAGGCTCTGGGGCCGCTGCAGCCGCTGGAGCCACTGGAGCGGGACGGGGCGGGGTGGGCAGGACCACGGTAATGCGGTAAGGTTGCCGCTGCTGCACACCGAATGCATACCAAACTTCAGCTGATTTTTGAAGTTTCATTTCGTGCACCCCACGGAGAAAAAAGATTGGTGGTCGCATCTAATTTTTAAGTTGATTTTCAGACAAAACTTTTGTTGGGAGAACTAAAATTTTGTTGGGAGAACTAAATTTTAGTTGCACCAACGAAACGTTAGTCAGTCCAACACAACAAAGAAGTTCGTTGCGGGCACGAAACAGTTTTTTTTTCTGCTTTTTGTTCTTTCAGCGAACCTCTGCGTGGTGCAACTAAAATTTAGTTCCCACTACAAAATTTCAGTTCTCCGAACAAAAATTTACTGCTTGTCTAAAAATCAACTTAAAAATCAGTTGCGACCACTAATATTTTTTTTTCTGTGTGTGTGTGTGTGTGTGTGTGTGTGTGTGTGTGTGTGTGTGTGTGTTCAAGATTCGAGTCGATTTCGCTGACCCGAATCGTGAAGTGCACCGGTCCGGTGGCGCGGGCTCAGCGCGGGCCCAGCGCAGGCCGGCCTACACTTCGGTTGCTGAAACACGCGCACGCCTGGCTGCGCCAACAGTCCGGAGGCTACACCAGCGTGCACCGCCGTGTGCAGCCGCGTGTGCAGCCGCGTGTGCAGCCGCGTGTGCGCTGGCGTGCCGGGGCGCCGTCTGCTATAATGTAAATATCTCACCGGCCGGTTGGGCCCGTCGCGGGGGGGGGGGGGGGGGGGGGGGGGGGGCGTCGCGTCGGCTCGCGGCCCCACAGCGTTGCCCGTGCCTCTCTAGCAGGCTCGGCCCCCAGCAATTTTCCCATTGGCGAGAGGCGTTGCTGGAGAGGTTTCGCTTCACCCGCCTCGGAACAAATGTGCCGGTGCATCTCATTAAGATACACGAGTATGCACTTTCTGCCCACGGCGTGGAGTAATGAGAAGGCGAACGCGCCGCGGCCTCAGCGCAATGAGCGTGTATTGTTACCGGGGCGCCGCCTAATCAATTGTATTTGCATCCCTTTCTCAACTCGAATCATAAAACAACGAGAATTTTGTGAAAACAGAATATAACCTAGAGGGAGCGTTCAGAAACCACGATAATTTTTCCGAATCTTTGCGGCGTCGTGAGGGTGGTGCTGGAAGCAAACTGTCGTTGGCGCGGGCTCGAGTCGCTGTGACTGAGGCTTGGTGGGTTCGATTCCCACAGACGGTTTCCGCGCACCCACCCCTTTTTCTTTCGCGTTCAACACTAATCAAACTTCTCATACCAAACCGGTGTGACGTGGTTCCTGAACGTCTCCCAGCGGAGCGTGACGTCATATGTGAACGGCACCGCAGTAAAGAAGCCGCGAGCCTCTATTAGGTGGGTCGGGCGGCGCGTAAGGTCTCGGACAGCCGCCGAGGCGTCGGCCTTGTGCCCTGGCCGTCGAGAAGGAGAGGCTGTCCGTGGCCGACGGTGGGGCCGGGGGCAGGGCCGGGCGGGCGGTCAGGGGCGGGACCATTGCGTGCCTAAACAGCTGGAGCAGCAGCACGCCTAGTGCTGACCCTCAGCCCCGGGCCCCCGGCCACTTTACATGACCCTCCCCCCCCCCCCTCCTCCTCCTCCTCCTCCTCCTCCTCCTCTCGTTGCCCACAGCGATACACTATAGTTTGGGAGTTTTGGTGCCGGCGGCGACGTGTCTGGCGGAAGCGCCGGCCGCCGGCCATCCGCTGGGAGTCCTTGATGGCGGCCACGGCAGCATCAGAGTTCCTCCCGTCCGACGTGTCAGCGGCGAGGCCATAGCGACCTGCCAGGCGGAGGGCGGCGGGCGAAGCGCCGGAATATGAAATACAAATGAATAAACAATTAGTAGTTAGCCATAAAGGTGAGGCTAGGAATCCGCGGGGTAAACAAGGACGCGGGATCCGGCCGGGGTCCTGGATAATGGTCTCCTGGACGTGGTCCTGGGCCAGGCGCGTCTACTTGGGGGGGGGGGGGCTGAAGGTAGGCAACACGTAGAGCCCCCCCCCCCCCTTTTTCATCAACCCTAATTACGCCACTGTCCTGGACGAGGTCCCGGACAAGGCCCCGACCTCCTGCCTCGGCCCGGAGACCTGTACGCGTGGTAGGGCGTGGGGCCAGCCGGCCGATTCCGCAACACTGTCTTCGTAGGTCTGTCTCTGTCGCACTCGTGGGGGGCTTCCTAAGAGAGCGAGAGGAAGAGGTCCGAGTTCACAGCAGTGTTCGGAATCGCCCTGCTCGCCTGTCAGAGCCCCCCACACAGACGAACGACCGTCATTTTCAAACCAGGTGAGAAAGGGCATAGCTGGCGGGGACCAGGACGCCCGTCCGCCGCCTCCGCCCGGGTGCCGCACGCTTCTGCCACGACTTAGGACACCACCATTCTTTGCATTCATTTTCCGGAGCGCGTCTCGCCCCACACAGCGTGCCGTGCAGCGGTGCTCAGCTGCCCCACGGCTGCGCCCCGTTCCCCACCACGCCCCACTGCGCTCCCCGCCGCTGCACAGTGTCCGCACCGGCTGTGGCCGGAGCCTCTTAGCGCAGCTGCGGCAGCTTAGCCCGGCCCGGCCCCAGTCCTGTCCCGACGCTCGCCTTGCTCGCTTCGCTATCACCGCGCCGCCCGGGGACCTCCTCACGGACGTGCGTGCGCCAGTCCGACGTGTGCGCCCGCGTGTGTGTGCGTGTGTGTGTGCGTGTGTGTCATGAGTGCGCTGTAGTCGGCGTGGGCAGATATCGTCTCATCGTCGGTGGTGGTGAAAGTGCTGCCGCGCGAATTTCGCCGACACTTGGATAAAAACAAGCTAAAAATGGCCAGGTAATGACAGCGAGCGGAGTGGAGCGGCCAGCGCCGTAAGAAGCGCGCAGCGGCCCCGCCCCCCGACCTGACCTACCTCAAGGCGCGGGCGCGGAGTCCTCCGGGGAACCCAGATGGTGAACCAGCCAGATAGACAGAGGGACAGATTGTAAAGGAAAATCATTTCATTTAAAAAAAAATAATCGGGAGCATAAGTACGTTGGGTAGGGATTTTCTGTTTCTTTTTTTTTTTTTTGGTCTGCATTTTTCTTAAATTGAATTGAATTGTTTTGGTGATTTAGTTTGAATTTAAATTTCCCGTGCACATATTCAAAAACAAAGTTGATTCCTCCTCGGAAGCAGACGAGTGTTTTCCGCCTGGCTGAGCGGGCTCGTGCACAGCCACCTTGCAATATGCAATTACACAAAGCCTCATCGTGGGAGTCCGTCTACGATTATCGCACGCGTCGTCGTCAGCCTGCTGGGTAGGCAATCCCGACTGCGGAATGCACGCGTGCCGTGCGGGCTGGCCTACCCTGGCGCTCGCAGGCGCCCGGCGTGGCGAGCGCGTCGTGCCACAAAGTAGACAACCGCAATTGTCAAAACAGCTTGGACCTCCTGTGACCAACCAAATGAAAACGAATAAAAGAACACTCCACAAGACGTTCGTTATTGTCATTCGGCTATTTCCGGAGAATCCGATGCAGGACAGTCTGCCATAGTGTCGGCCTGGGCGCGCGCACATACACACACACACACACACACACACACACACGCACGCACACACACAAAACGATCCGACCCAACTGGACTGGACTGGCAACGACCTCCTTGTTGCGTAATATACTGGGCAGGGTAGGGCTCGGCCAGGGCCGGCGGGCGGGCAGTCGCCTCGCCACAACATGCCGCCGCCGCCGCCGCCGCCGCCGCCGCCGCCTTAGAGGTGCAACGGTCCGAAGCGCACCTCTCGATGCCCTACAGCTGCTACCGCCGCCGCCGCCGCCTCTGTTTGTCCGCTCAAGTTATGATCTGAGAGTTTCCGGGCTGCAGTCGCTCATTACAGCACAGTACTGACCAGTATACGCAATCGAACGATCGCAAGAGAGAGAGAGAGAGAGAGAGAGAGAGAGAGAGAGAGAGAGAGAGAGAGAGAGAGAGAGAGAGAGAGAGAGAGAGAGAGAGAGAGAGTGAGAGAGAGAGTAAGAGGGATTTTTCGTACCGTAACAGCGCATAATAACCGTGGACAGCAATCAGTACATACGGTTGGTACGAGGAGAGCGGCGCCGTAACCCTTCCTCCTTCCTGTTCCGTCCGCTACGGATCCGCTAATAATAGCAAAAGCAAACCTGACCTCACCGGAACGGCCTCAGGAAGCACTTCCTCGGACCGCGCGGAGGAAGTCTGCGCTGGGTGACATGGTCGTGACATATCGTCAGCGAGAGCTAAGCTTTTTTGAGTCGGCTCGTGGCTGACGGCGCGGCACGCGGCATGTGCTGTGATTATTGTCTTTGTCTTGTTTCCGGCCAAGTCCTGCTCTGGAATACCCTATTTAACCCCGGCGGGAATAGAGTAGTCCGGAGAAGCCCGAAACGGAAGCAAGAAGTCGTAACGAAGAAGAAGAACGCTGGAGAAAATATGAAAAATCGCGTGATTTTTTAAGTGCAGGGGGGGGGGGCGGTCCCGAAATACTCAATTTCGCACACTTCCCCAGCAGTCTTCTCCTTCGTTAAGATATTTTAACTTCCGTTCTGAGTTTCTCCGGAGTACTCTATTACTGGCCGGAGGCTTGGCTGGGGCCGGGTGCCTAGACCTAGACTCTGGCCGGCTGTGACAGTGAGTGGTTTGGCGCTCAGCAGTGGCGTGAGCGAGCTGCTGCTGCTGCTGCTGCTGCTGCTGCTGCTGCCTCCTCCTCGTCCCATTCATCAAACATCATAACGTGCGCGCGAACCGGGCTGTAGCAGGCCCGGCTGCCCCCGGTCCGGTCCATTGCTGGGAGCGGAGGGGAGCGGGGCGGAGGCGTTCGAATGCACCAGTCTACCCCGTACGTAGTAGATCCGTGTTTCATTACGAGCAGTCAGTCTTCAAGGCGCGACACGATACATACTACTTACCTGTTACTGCCGCCAGGGGCCGCCAGGGGCCGCCAGGGGCCGCCGGGGGGTCAGTCATTCAATTGATACTGACAACCGGCAAGCTCATCCGACGGGTGTTTACACCTCGTATTAGCAGTATAATGCCCCTCCCCCCTCTCACTCTCTCCCTTCTTCCTCCCCCAGACCGCGCGGTTTTTGAATGGCCTCTAATATCGCGCATCTCCACGACCGTTTCGATTGGCGCGTTCTGAAACGACCTGCCAGCACCTCTAGGATTGCGCCAAGCAGCCGCTCGTAAGCCGCTGGCTCTGTGCTGGCCGAGCGCCCAGGACTCGAGGCCGGGACTCCATTGGCCGCAGATAGGAAGGGGGCATGTCCCACATCGCCTGGCGCTGCCTGGCTCGCGATACTCGTAAATCTCACTCCCGTTTCCTGGTCCTGGCTCCTGCGACCTGCTCCATCTAGAGTGCATTCCTACGTACCGAATGGCTTAGGGCGGCAGCAATGCGTGCTTCTCCTGCTCGTCGGTGGGGCAAAGCCAGGCACACAGAAAAACGGAGACTGAAGGCGTACACGGCTCCGGGTATGGGTAAAAACAGGATGACCAACTGAATTTAAATTGGCACAGAAGTTTCTCATACCGTCCGACTAACCTCGGCACGGCAGTTTCCGACCCCCGAATCGAGAGGAAGAGGGTTCCCGAGTGCTGTCGTTGTTCAGCTTCCGATCCCAGACGTCTGCGGAGTACCCTATGTACGGCTGGGCGGGCACAGGGGCACAGGGCGCTGGGCGGCGCTGGGCACACGCATCCTTCCAGCCGGCCTCGTTGCGTGGGACGCAGGGACAGGCTGGGCGCCAGCGGTTGACAAGGCTGGGATGGGAAACGGTGCCGCCTCGCCGCCCTTGCCGGCCCGTCGCCCTGCGCCCTCTGGCGGCCCTAACACACACTCCTTTCCCACGCCGTTCTTTGAAAAGGACGTCCCTCTGTCCTTTTTAAATGTAGCCCGGCGCGGCGGCGGTGAAGCCATGCCCAGCGCCCGCTCCCATATAAACTTTCCTCTCCAGGACCCACCTCCCTGCGTGACCTATGCCGTCCGTTGCCTCGCGTGGCACTGGGATGGGATGTCCCTGGGGGGGATTATATGCTGGAATATTTTTGTCCTATTATCCTCTTGGCTAGCGTAGATCGCACACCTGCGATACAGCGCTGTGGTCTCCGAACCCTCCTCGCCTGCAATAGCAACAACAGCAGCAGCGGCAGCACCACCGCTGCCGCCAGTGAGGCAAAGCCTCCAGCAAGCTGGCCTTGGAGAATATATCTCAAGCAGAGTATCTCTCCCTTGCTGGCGGCGTGCCGTGTCGCGCCGAGGCGAGGCGCGCCGAGGATAGCCGAGGCCAGTGTACAGACGTGACCGAGCACCGGGACAGCTAGCCACGGCTGGCCACGGCTGGCCACGGCTGGCCACGGCTGGCCACGGCTAGCCACAGGCTGGCCACGATGAGCTCGTTACACTCATGCACTATGTATTAATAGTTCAATAATTTTTTTTTTGAATTCAAAAGTATATTGAATCCTCAAGATTCAGACCCTACAAATAAAAAATACTACAACAACAAAAACGGCAAAAATGGGTGGGTCCTACCTCGTCCCAGACTTCCGTCCGGAACCGTTCCTGCTTAACTTCGGTGTTCGGATGGGAACCGGTGTACCAGGAGTTGACCGCCGCTAAGACACAGGCACGACGCAGCCACCTTGGTAGGCAGGCTTCCGCAACGGCCAACATCGCCCCTTCCGCTGACTAGATTTCAGGAGTCAACCCCTTCGACCAGCCAGTTGGTCTGTGGCCGTGAGGCCACTCCCTCGCGGATTGAGAGGGAGGTAGGATGCCCAGATCGTACACGGCCGAAGCCGATTGTACTCTACTCTTCTACGCCATGTATCCAAGTAGGTGTTGCCCGAATACTCCAGATTCCGAGGCCTTACGCTTGAAAAATGTAGAAGGCCGAACCCTAGGCCTCTACATTTAACTTCTGCCGAGTCTTGGCAAGCACCATTCCCCTGCTCGGGCGTCGAACCACTGTTCCTCAGCAGTGAATTCAACTCCGGGGAATGGCCGCGGCCCAACGTCCGCGGTCACTCAGACAACACACTTTGAACACGTTCTTTTGGTATATTTTACCCACCATCCCCGGTCGGCAGACTTCAGAAAAAATTTTACTTCGGCAAAGAGTTGAACCCCGAACCTTGCGGTCACCGACCGGTCCGCTAGCCCACTACGCTACGGAGCTATGGTGGAGACGAGCAGCTCGCTCGTGATACTTTAGCCACTGTTGTCCCGCAGAGAGCAGAACCACGCCGCAGCCAAACAGTTGATGGTTTGTTGTGGACCTCAGAGTCGTCTGTCTTCTTAACGGGGGGAGTACAATATGTATCGGCGCCGCACCAGCACCGCACTAACGCCCCTGTTCCTGTTGTTTAACTGTCGCAGCTCGACGCCGGCGGCAGCCGTCCGACCCGGCATCCCCGAGTTCTTCGCGGGCCGGGATGTGCTGGTCACGGGGGCCACGGGCTTCATGGGGAAGGTGCTCCTGGAGAAGCTGCTGCGCTGCTGCCCGGACATCCGCACCATCTACATCCTGGTGCGGCGCAAGAAGGGCGTGGAGCCGAGCAAGCGCCTCGAGACCGTCGCCAAGGCAGTGGTGAGCAGGACAGGGCCGGGCCGGGTGCCTTCCGCGGAGATGCGGGGATGAGAGCTGTGCCGACCCCTGTTGCAGCTGTTCGAGGCCCTCATCAAGAAGAACCCGGGAGTGTTCCGGAAGGTGGTCGCCCTGGACGGCCAGGTCCACGAGGTCAACATGGGCCTGAGCGAGGCTGACCAGCGGCTCATCACCGAGAGGGTGTCCGTCGTCTTCCACCTGGCCGCGTCCCTCGACTGGCGCGCCTCCCTCAAGAAGGCCGTCACAGACAACACCGTCGGCACCCAGCGCGTCATGGACTTCTGCTCCCGGATCCAGAACCTCGTCGTGAGTGCCTCGTGCGCGTGCAGGCAGATGCCAAGCTTGTCGTCCCCGCGCTGACCAGGGTGTCCCTCCCCACAGTCGCTGGTGTACACGTCGACGGCGTTCTGCCAGTGCGAGGAGGATGTCCTGGAGGAGCGGACATACCCGGCCAGTGTGGACCCAGCGATCGTGATCGAGCTGAGCGAGAAGCTGGACGAGGCGACGCTGGAAGCCATGCGGCCGCCGTGAGTACATACGCCCCGCCCCGAGTCTGTCGCGGGGGGTAGCGACGCGGCCGTGGGGGGTGCGGCTGTCGGTACCCCGCGCTGCAGAACTACCCTTCCCCTCTGACTCCCCGCCTGCACTCCTCTCACTCAACGCTGAATGCAGACTCCGCCCATGAGATTGTGCTGGGTATAGTGAGTGACAGTTCTCGGTCTCGACTCGCTTCCTGCCTACTAGTGCCCGGGTGGAGGAGTGTTCAGCGGTGAGATGGGAGTGGGATCGAGAGGGGAGCGGGAGGGGAGGGGGCGTTCTGGACAATAGGGGACGCAAGGATCGATGGCTTGTCAACAAGAAGACGCTTTTCAATGACGAGCAATCTGCCAAAGCTTCATCCCCTCACAGCCAGCGGAGCTCCCCCCCCCCCTCCTCCCCAGAGCGTTATCCAATGTTTTGTTTCGTTCCGGTGCGTTGGCAGGCTGCTGGGCCGCCACCCGAACTGCTACACCTTCACCAAGGCCCTCACGGAGGCCGTGGTGGCCGACTACGCCAAGACCATGCCCATCTGCATGGTGCGGCCGGCCATTGGTAAGCGGCGACATGTGGATCGAAATACACAAATAAATCCATAAACTTATCATTTATTCCTTTGGTTATTTTTTTTTTGTATGTCTTTTTTTCCGCAGTTGTACCGGCCCTGCGTGAGCCCCTCCCCGGCTGGGTGGACAGCCTGAACGGCCCAATCGGCGTGCTGGTGGCCTCGGGGAAAGGCGTGCTCCGGTCCATGATGTGCAACGAGAAGTACGGCGCCGAGGTGATCCCCGTGGACATCTGCATCAACATCATCATCGCGGCTGTGCACCAGCGAGCGTTGCAGTAAGTCCCCGGTTCAAATACCGGCAGGACGGGTGGCCTTTTTTTTTTTTTTGTGCCGCCGGCGACCTTGGCAGGCCGCTTGCAGTGTCTTGTACGGCGGTCGGCTGCACGTGTGGACAATCAACGGAGTTTGCTGTACAGAACGGGGCGGAGCGAATAAAAAGCCGTGATTGGCACTGCTTCAACACATTGTAGTAGAAATACCGCCGTCTGGGATCCTCTTCATCAGAGCATCCGGGCGGTGAGCCGCGCCGAGACGTATCGAGCCAACATTTGCATTGTGGTTGGCAAGAAATGGAGTATGCGTGCACTGAGATGGTCACTGCGACGACTGACCAATCACTTATATAACGAGCACTCCGTGTGTGGAAGAAAAATAAAAGAAACAATTCCGCGTGTAATTGTGCAACAACAAGAACGGAGCGCGAGCGGCGCGCGCGCTCTCTCTCTCACGCACGGGTCCTGGCCTGGTCCGGCCCGGTCCGTAACAGCGGTGGCAGTTGCAGCTGCAGCTGCAGTGGCGGTGGTAGCAGCAACTGCCCAGCGCGCCTGTGCCAGGCCCAGCCCAGGCCCTGAGCCTGCTGGGCTGCTGGGCCTGTTGGGCCTCACGCTGCTACTACTGCATTCCGGGCACACACGGCACCAGGCCCGCCTCAGCCCGCGCAGCCCGCCTGGCGTGTCACACAGGATTGTGCGCTCACACACACACACACACACACACACACACACACACACATTGGTCGCATGCGCCAGCATGCGCCTAGTTACAGGAGGACTAGGGAGGGAAGGCGTGGATGCAATGAAGTATGAGATCCGTGCCAGACATATCCAAAAAGCGGAGCGCGAGTGAGAGAGAGAGAGAGAGAGAGAGAGAGAGAGAGAGAGAGAGAGAGAGAGAGAGAGAGAGAGAGAGAGAGAGAGAGAGAGAGAGAGAGAGAGAGAGAGAGAGAGAGAGAGAGAGAGAGAGAGAGAGAGAGAGAGAGAGAGAGAGAGAGAGTGGGGGTGGGGAGAGAAAAGCGCACGTCGTTGATTTTGATCCAGTATTCGAACCCGCGATGTGGCGTTGTGTTGCAGGCCGCGCCTCCTCCCGGAGATGCCGGTGTACAACGCGTGCACGGGCTCCAAGGACCGCACGACCTGGCGCCAGGTCCTGGAGATCGGCCACAAGAAGCTCATCAAGTACCCGTTCGAGTGGTCCATCTGGTACCCGGACGGCAACATCCGCACCAACTGGTACACGCACACGCTCATCGTGTTCTTCTTCCAGACCCTCCCCGCCTACTTCATCGACTTCATCTTCCTCTGCCTCTTCATGGAGCGATTGTGAGTACGATGCGGGGAAAGGGCAGGCTTGTTTTTAGACATAAAAAGACAAAACACGCACGCTAACGAGGCGGGAACCTCTCCGGTAAATTAACGGCGGTAATTGCGTGTGCACTTCGCCCGGCTCGCTGTTTATCTTTCTCGCTGCCCGGGACGTTATCGAGCAGGCGTCCTCCAGTAATAAGCTGTATTTAAAGAGTATAATCAAACGATAGTTCTGTTAAAATAAAAAATGAATGCGAAAGAAAAGAAGACAATGAGGTTCGCCTTTCTCTGCTTCCCGGGAGGACTGGGCCAGAGCCTCCTGACTCCGGCGAGCACGTCCCGTCTCTTGGGTCCCCAGATTTAAAGGTCAGGAGTTCGTCGACGCGGCTTCATTCCTCCGAACTGGAACTGGAACTGGAGCCGCGCGCTGAACCGTAAACATAAAACAAAAAGTGACGGCCGTCAGGGATCCATCCGGCTACCGGATCGTCACCGGCCACCTGCGGGGACGGGGGCGGTCTGGCCTCGGCGGCGGCTCCCAGGCGCCCAGCTCCTCCACGACGGGGGAGTGACGGCCGCCGACCCCGGCCTCGGCCGCGGCCGCGCCGTGCCGCGCCGTGCCGCGCCCCCTCACCTCGCCGAGGTTGGATAACAACGTCCAGTCGGGTCAGGCCCGCTGCTGGCCGAGCAGCCCGGGGTACGACACGCTGGACACGCCGCGCAGCTGGGCGGGGCGGGGCGGGGCGGGGCGGGGCGGGGCGGGGCGGGGGGGGCGGGGCGGCAGCCAGCGGACCGGTTGCCCCGCCCCGCCCGACTTGGATATCGCATCCCCGCCCGGCCCCTCATAAGCAGGAAGTCAAGGAGCCTCCGAGAGGGAAAGCGACCCGCAGCAGAGCAGCTAATTCAATTCCGCCGCGCCGCATGTAGAAACGTTTTGCCGGCGAGGTGCTGCCGCTGCCCTGACCTCACTCACAGGCACTCTCACTGCTGTGCAACGATTTAAATCGATTTTTCGTGCCATTCTTAATAGACAATTTACACTAGCAGCAGAACCAAATGAAAACAATATTTTGTGAGATCTACATTCCGAGAACTAAGAGTCTTTATGCGATCACACTTAAACGCTACTATGTTCGTGCAGTGGCGTGAATTTATCTGGTAATAATAAAATTGTTGGGTTCTCGATATGTAGCCCTTACAAAGTTCGCCATTCGCCTGGTGTAAATCGTCTATATTTTTGTGTCCCTTTTTTCGGATCCCGTTCGGATTCCTTGTTTAATGTTTTTTTTGTAATAGTTCACCGTCTTTAAAAAAAAAATTAAGTCCCGCTTTGTGTCTGCAGCATGGTGCGTGTCCAGCGCAAGATCAACTCGGGCAACGACCTGCTCACCTTCTTCACGATGCGCGAGTGGGTGATGGACAACGACCACGGCTGGTCGCTGTGGCAGCGCCTCAACCCCCGCGACCAGGAGACGTTCTTCGTCAACAACTGCCTGCCCGTCGACAAGGACGCGTACCTGGACAGCGCCGTCTTCGGCGCCCGCACGTACTGCATGAAGGAGCCCGTGTCCTCGCTCAAGGCGTGCCGACGCCGCATTCGAGTGTAAGAATTTCATATGATTTTTTTTTTCAAATTTCAAATCTTGCAAGATTTTAAACTGGTTAGCGAAGGGAAGCGTCCGCTCATCAGCTGGTGGTGTTTGGCACTTGCAGGCAGTACGTGGTGCACCGTGCCTGCGTCGCGCTGTTCTACATGGGGCTGGTGTACCTGGGCATCCGGCTACTGGAGTTTTTCACCGGTGACCTCATCGGCTACCTGCCCCCGTCCCTGGTGCCCATCCGCCCCGCCCCGCTGGCTCAGTGATGACATGACGACCCGAACGGAGCTAGTCAAAGCGAAAGAAAAGTCCTCTTCTTCGTTAAGACTCTGTAATATTTTTTTCAAGAAACTACGATGAAGACGTTATAAAAAAGTACAGGCTATTTTGGCCCGATTTTGGTTTCGGAATATTATTTCGCCTCGAAAAATGAAACATCGAGAACGCAATCCCACCCAAGTTTCTTCCTTTAATTTCTTTTTTAAAAATTTGCTTTACATATCATCACCGATGTTTTAGTGCGGCGGTCAGGGGGCACTATACCGAAATATGCCGTCAGAAATGTTCTGGGCTCAGCTGAAGTGCAATACGGAATGTCAGATGAATCCAGAGCACTACTCGAGCTTTTGTACAAATGTCGTATGAGCTTGTATGTAAGGGAAGCTAGGTTCAGCCACAAAAGGATGTTGGTGTTTTGCCATAGGTTTATTGACTTTCTAGAAGGCCCATTTGCTCAAACTCAGTATCGGTTTAGAAATAAGCTAGAAAGAAGTGTATTCATGAACGTGGAGACTGATTTTAGTCATTCAGCAGGGTAGGTGGTTTTTGTGCCTACCATGTGCTGCTTGTTGTAGGGGTGCCGCGGTGTTGGCTTTAAATCATGATCGACCATCAAAGCTAAATTTGTTACTTTTCACCCCCCAAAAAATTTATCATCTAAAAGTGTTCTTCGTTTTAATGCTCAACACCGCCAATTTTATTGTTACTGGTCTTGTTTGCAAAATGTTGTTCACAAGTTCCGGTGACGTTTCTGTTTGATTTTAACATGTAAAATATATCTATTTATTTTTACGTGTACCTTTTACCGTTGGCGTGAAAATGTGCGTGGATTCACTTGCCATCGTGACGTTTGTTTCGTTTCTCGCTCTCCATTCTGTAACGCGCCTTGTACACCTGCATTAACTCCAAATAACACGACTTTTTAAAAACCAGCTGTGTCTTTCATATTTCTCCTCCATTCCAACGACGCTCCACAACCAATTTGTCAGCGCGGGAGAGTAGATGGAGATTGGGGAGGAGGGGGAGGGGGGGGGGATCTTTCCGTTCCAATAGAACTCCGCCGGGATGGAGGGAATGAGTGGCGTAAGCCAGTTTGTCACCCGATTACACTGAGACGCGGAGGGATTAGTGGCGTCGCAGAGCGCGGACAAAGAAAAAGTGAAAAGTGAAAAGCCGGCGACGACCGCTGAGCCGGGCTGGGCTGGGCGCTTCATGATGGCCGCACGCTCACGGCAGTCATTCCATCATCGCAGAATATTAATAATGACAACAAAAATTCCGGAAAATTTCGGATACAGATAAGAGACTAACGTTGAATAGTATTTCCAACCTGTCTGGACACATCCCGAGGAGTTCAATGACCAGCTTGCTGTGATTCGAGACCTTCGAAGTCTTGCCACCTGAGTTATTCTTCATTGAATGCAACATAGGGATGGATATGAAAAAGAAAAAGAAGATGAAAGACATGGAGTAAGAAAGAATACTGGTATGTATACCCGCCCCGCACCCGCCCCTCCCCAGTGGACGGTCCTGGCCGCTCTCTGATTGGCACGGGTCCACTGCCCCTCGTGCAGCCCCGCGGAGTGGGGGGTGGGGGGCTCACCACGCCCCCTCGCGCGGCCACGCCCCACTTGGGGCCCCTGTGGGGGGCTCGACTCCCCTCCATCGGCAGGCACCGGCACTGACGCCTGCGAACCCGAGGGATACCGTCCCGCAGCGCACGGGTGCCTTGTGTGGCCTCGTGTTGCCTACCTCCCCGGCGGCCGCACGCAGCATCTCGTCCGACCGACTCCGGCGCGATGCCACACTTTCATCCCGCAATGCCGTAATCCCAGGAAAGCATGCTCCCCCTGCCTCTCCCTGCTTTCCTTCTTTTCAGCGACAACCACACACACACACTCATCCAGCATTCAATCCGTCATGCCACCCCGCCTATGCTCTCTCTCTCTCTCTCTCTCTCTCTCTCTCTCTCTCTCTCTCTCTCTCTCTCTCTCTCTCTCTCTCTCTCTCTCTCTCTCTCTCTCTCTCTCTCTCTCTCTCTCTCTCCTCTCGCGGACCCACGGTCATTTCTTTTCCCTTCATCTCGCTCCCTCAAGCAATCTCTCATTATTCTTCATTAACATTTTTTGGCTCGCCATCGCCCTGCCTTAAGAGGCCCTCCTGCTGCTGCTGCTGCTGCTGCTGCTGCTGCTGCTGCTACTGCTACCACCCCGCTAATCCGCATCGTCCACAACAAACAAGTCAGCGGTGTCTGGAGGGATCCCGGAAGGGATGCTGGCTCTGACCAGACTCGGCCTGAGCACACGTTACGCAGCACGTGCTGCCCCCTGTCGGCGGGTGTCCCCGCGTTGCCCCGCGTGGCCCCCCACGACTCCGGGCGGCGGGTCGTATAAAGTTTTATGGAGGCGCCTGTCAAAATTGTCACTCGAAAGCGTTGCGAGTGACGCCCAAGCCCGGCGCCCAGCCCGGCCATCCGGCCGCCTCGCTCGCCCGTCCGGATTACGCTTGCGACTTATTATGCAAATAAATAAAACATGGTGCTGGAGGGGAGGGGAGGGGCCCTGTGGACTGGGACAGCGGTGGGGCGTCGGTGCGCCGAGAAGCGCCCTCCTCTTCCAAAACCACGTCAGTCATCAGCGCGGGCCCCGCAAAAATTGAATCATCAAACGTTGCCCACACCCCCAGCCCACACCCACACCCCCTCCCTTTTCGCCTTCATCCGTCTACTTTTGTCTCTCTGCCTGTCGCTCTCTTTCTCCGCCCGTTTGTCGCCCTGGTCTGTGTGTTCTCTCTGTGTCTGTCCGTCTCTCCGTCCGCGCGGACGGGGTATAACACCGTAATGAAGAGGCTGATGTTTCGGAATAGGATTAAAACGGTGGCGGTGGTTGCGGTAGTGGTGGCTGTAGTGGCCGGGGACGCGTCCCTGCCAGGCCCAGCCCGGCTCTGCCTGAAACAACACGATAATGCTGAGCGCAGCCACCCCCTCCCCCTCCCTCCCTCCCCGCCCCGTGAATAGCGGACCGTTTCGTTCACTTTGTTTGTGGTTCGCGATTCCCTGCGGTCCCTGTGGCGCTGGAACCTTGTGGAGCCCTCTGCCTGCGGGGTGCCGCTCTCTCGGACCTTAGGGACGCATAGCCGGTACTTCAATCGGCACAGTCCCATGCACACTGCACAGAAACACTCACCTTCAAGTCCCCTCGATTCTTTTAGTCGCCCACCAGTCACCGAAATGTTTCCGAAAGCATTTCTCAAGACTTTTTCGCTGCCTCAGCAAAAAAAAAGAAAAAAAAAAAACTGGGTCAGCGACTTATTCGCTGGATCAGCGGAAAAATTCAAATGTACATGTTTAGCGAACTTTTTTTTTGTGAGAGCGTTGTTGCCCGTAGATTTTTGTTGTACTGTAGTGCTCGTGGTCTCGGGGCGCCGCAGATGGAATAAGTCGTCGCCCACGGTTGATTGTAAAGCTAGTTTATTACACGAGTTACATCACATGAAGCAAGTAGGACTGGCAGGACTGTTGTCTACCAACAACGCGGCGTTCTTCCATCAACATTAACTTTTTTACAATATTGTACAAATATTATTTTTTGAGGGGTAACATAGACGTGACTAGAAATTATTGGGCACTTTTTATAAGCACTATTGCCCGCATATCGAAGAGCAGAAGTGCTGAGTTTCTCATAAAAAGTGATATGCCGTACATACATCGGCCCTACCTCTACAAATCACAATAACAAGTAACACCACTGGCAATCACTGATGGCGCACGTGCAGATTCAGAGCGTCGCCGGCGTCCCTCAGGAAGTGCAGCGGGCCGCCCTGCATAGGGTGCGCCCGGCCGGGCGGGAACGGAGGCTGGAGGTGGCCAAGGTGGCCCAGCTGCAGGTGACCCAGCGCGCTGCTGAGCGCGTGCTGGTGCAGGAACAGCGACGGCGACATCGGTCGGGGCGGCGGTGACCTCGGGGGCGGCGAGGAGCGCGGGGGCGGCGACCGGCACGGCGGCGACTGTGGGGGCGGCGACCGCGAGGCAGGCCTCGACGACGGGGGAGACGATCGCGACGGGGGCCGGGAGGGGCGCGGGGAGGAGCGCGGGGACGTCCGCGGAGACGCCCTGTCCTCTTCCTCGGAGGAGGAAGTGTCCGCATCGGCCGCCGGCCGCTTGCGTTTGCCGCTCACGTAGTCCACGACCAGCTCCAGGCCCAGCAGCGCGCGGATGTCCTTCTTCTTCCTCTTCTTCTCGTCGTCGCTGTCCTGCTCCTGCTTGCCGGGGTCGGGCTTGGTGTCCTCGCACGTGTCGCAGTCCGGGCTGTGGTTGTTGTTGGCCTCCTTGTTGGCGTCATCCGTGTCGCCGCGGCCGCCCTGCTGGCCGGGGCCGTGGCCGGGCCGGACGTCGTCGTAGATGCGGGACAGGTTCTGCAGCACGTAGTTGGGCCCCGGCCCCGGCCCCGGACCGGGGCTCCCCGACGGCGTGCGGCCGGCTGGCGGCGGGCTCCCGGGTCCGGGGCCGTTGGCGAGGCCGTTGGAGAGGCCGTTGGACAGAGGCGGCTGCTTACAGCGGGGGAGCGGCACGCTGAAGGCGGAGCAGTGCTTGTTCTCGCCGTCCTTGGCCTTGATGTGGCCCGACACGCGCAGGTCGATGAAGAAGTGCAGCGGGTCCAGCGGGTAGGGCGGCTGCAGCGGCTGCAGGGGCTGGTGCGGCAGTGGGTACAGCGTGGGCGGCGGGTACCACAGCGGCGGCGGCTGCAGCGGGGGTTGTGCGCCGGGCTGCAGCAGCATGTCCCCGGGCCCCGGCAGCGGCGGCGACCCCAGCGGCGGCAGCATGCCGAGCCCGAGCGGCGGCGGCGCGTGCAGCGCCCCGGGCGGCGGCGACGCTTGCGGGGGCGGGGGCTTGTCGTCGCAGGGGCCGCAGGGGGCGCGGGGCGTGGTCAGCTCCAGGGGCTTGTCCAGGTGCGGCGGGGGCACCGGCATGGGGCCATGTCCACCGTGACCGTGGCCCAGCCCCATCGGCGGGCAGCCATGCTGCTGCTGCTGCTGCTGCTGCTGCTGCTGCTGCTGCTTGATGGCCTCCCTCCACGTCCGCTTCCGAGGCCGGCGCGGTGGCGGCTGGTGCGGCGGGGGCCCGTCGTGGCCCTGCTGGCCGTGGCCGGGGCCGTGGCCGGGGCCGGAGCCGGCGTTGGCGGCCACCTTGGCGGCCACCAGCCCCCGCAGCATCTCGCTGAAGAAGAAGGACGTCGGGTGCGGCAGGGAGTACAGGTAGGGCGGCGTGGCGGCCAGCAGCCGTGTCACCAAGTCACCCGGCCGGAGCTCGTTGTCTGCAACCAAACATCACCGCACTCTAACATTTTTGTTTTCCTCGGAACATTGCGTGGAATATATATAAACCTCAAATTATATTGGAATATTCCGATGTATTGATAATTTTCCGAAAAATAATAAAATCAAAAGACTTGTCATCGCCGAAAGGTCAGGGACTCACCTGAGCGAGTGCCGTTGGAGACCGGTGTCAGCGTCGGCGGGGGTGGTCCGTGGCCGCGCATGCCGACGTGCTCCCTCACGGGCTTCTCCTGCACCTCCCCGGCGGAGGCCATGGCGGCGACTCGGCGGCGGCGGCGGCAGTGGCGCTGCAGCACACCAACACCCACACGTCACACGTAGGCGAGAGATCCGCAGGGCCTAACAACATTGTGCCACATTGTGCGCCGTTAGCGACACGCCGTACATATGGATGCAGTGCATGCGGAGGAGAGGGAGTGGTGCCAGCAGTGCCAGCAGTGCCAGCAGTGCCGGGGACGGATACGGGACTTAGAGGACACAGTGAGGGGAGGCCCTGACTGTGAGTGTGCACTCGTGTAGGCGAAGCCGTGACGCCCGCGATACACAGCAGCGGTGCGCCGTCCCGCGGCTAGGTGTGAAAATGGCGGGCTGGGATTGGCGGGTGCCCGTGGGGGTGAGAGAGGGAGGGGATGAGGGATGGGGTGCGGGTTGGAGTTGGGGCGGGAGGGGGAAGGGGGGGGGGTTCCGTTCTACAACGCGCGCGCGCGCTTCGGATGAATGCGGTGAACGAGAGGGGATAATACTTTGGACCGCGGGCCGGGGCCGGGGCGGGGCCGGGGGCTGCGGGGGAGGATAGGCGAGGCGAGGCGCCTCTGTCAAGCACCGCTGCCGTCGCGCGGCGCCGGCCCCCCGTCGTCCCGGCCTGTGTCCGTGTGCGTGTCTGTGTGCGTGTCTGTGTGCGCGCGCTCATCACGGTCGTCCCCGCGGTGTGAGCGCACCGTCTTTGTAATAAGGGCGCCTTTTGTACTTCTCTCCGGTCGTGAAATTAATTGAAAGCAGCAGAGGCGCCGGGCCGGGCCGGGCGCCGTGCACCTACCTCCACGCCAGGCAGTGCTGAGACAGGAGCAGATCAGAGGACACCAGATCTGGACCTCCGACACACATCACCGTGCGGCCGCTGTAGCTGTGTGCGGTGATCAGAAATTAAGAGGCAGGGGTGGAGAGGGAGCGAGAGAGAGAGAGAGGGAGAGAGAGAGAGAGAGAGAGAGAGAGAGAGAGAGAGAGAGAGAGAGAGAGAGAGAGAGAGAGAGAGAGAGAGAGAGAGAGAGAGAGAGAGAGGGAGAGAGAGAGAGAGAGAGAGAGAGAGAGAGAGAGAGAGAGAGAGAGAGAGAGAGAGAGAGAGAGAGAGAGAGAGAGAGAGAGAGAGAGAGAGAGAGAGAGAGAGAGAGAGAGACCGTTGTTACGCGATGCGATCCCTGATGAGCGAGCGAGCGGGACTATCCTCCGTTGTTTTTTTGAGTTTTTTTTTCGACCTCGTTCGGGAGACAGGGGTAGGTACAGTGAGTCGGAAAGAAAGGGAGGAGTGGGCCAGGGGAGGAAAAGTAATTAAGTGATTCATTACGAGGCGCGGCGCGGCGTCACACGGAAGCGCCCTTGGCAGCGCCACCGCGTCGACTGTCTGCGCCAATTCGCAGCCCTTTCTAGTTCCCTCTTCGGCCGCGGAACAGCGCTGCTGCAGCCTGAGGCGGCGGCGGGTTCAAATACCGGCTGCAGATGCACTTCGTGTTCCGACAATACGTATTCCACACATAGGTACACTCTCAGTCATTACCGTCTTTTGACAGAAAGCCCGTGTCGTGTGTGTGTGTGTGTGTGTGTGTGTGTGTGTGTGTGAGAGAGAGAGGGAGGGAGGAAGCGTGAGGGGGGGTCTCGCCAAAAAGGAAATGGGTGGAGGCAAAAAAGGGCATCTGGATAAAGAGGAGAAAGGGAAGAAAAGAGGAGAACATAGAGGTCTATGCGGAGAAAGCTGATGGGGTTGGCGTGGGGTTGTGACGGCGGAGGGTAACGCATGTCATGTGTGTGTGTGTGTGTGTGTGAGAGAGAGAGAGAGAGAGAGAGAGAGAGAGAGAGAGAGAGAGAGAGAGAGAGAGAGAGAGAGAGAGAGAGAGAGAGAGAGAGAGAGATAATGAGGGAGAGCATTTTCGTGGTTTTGACTCATCACGTGCAGACGAGACAAGGGGGGAGGAGGGGGACGGCCAAAGGATGAGCTATTTCCGTGAGGGGCAGAGGGAGACAGAATGGTCACACGGCGGACGAGGCCCAGAGAGCGAGAGAGAGAACCTGCTTTGGCGGAATTGAAAATTACACAAATTTGGAGCCATCCCGGAAAAATGGCAACTCATTCTGCAGCACAGCGCGTCGTTGAGGGCGGGAAATTTAAAAATAAAAAAATTTAACAATGGTTTTGAAAAAGTACTTTACTTCACAAAATATTACGACGGCAGAGGTACAGATTACCCCTCTCCGCCTTCCACTTGCCACCTCACCCCACCGTATGTAGTGCTGTGAGTGCAGCCAGCTGGAAAGATACGGAGCAGTGAGAGTGGAAGAGAGACAGAGCGAGAGTGTGCGTGAGAGGGAACGATAGAGGCGCGCAAATCACACATGCATCAGAGTCAGACGCCTCCGGGCCAGGGACCAGGACAACAGAGAGGTGCCTCGAGAGCGGGGTATCGCCCGGAGGAGTGCCTGTGGCAGTCTAACGGGCGGAGATACTCTCTGCTACGGTAACACTCATGACACCCGCGTTGTGTTTCCGCTGATGTTCTTCCTGACGTCTTCTTCATTTCCGGTGTGGACCCTCCCCGAAACACCCCACTTCGGACTCAGCCTCCGAGGCCAAGGTGAGACGCCGCAGAGCCGAGCAGAGCCGGTGGAACTTCTGGAGAGGGAGCGGGCCGCCGCTATTCACTGCACGGCTCACGGCTCCGCGAGGCGGGGCGGGGCGGGGCGGGGCGGGGCGGGGCGGGGCGGGGCGGGGCGGGGCGGGGCGGGGCGGGGCGGGGCGGGGCGGGGCGGGGCGGGGTTGGCATCGCAGCACCGCATCGGCATCGGGCCGGAAGCGGAGACCGGAGCAACAAGAGACGCAACACTTCATGCATGCGAGCTCCCGCCGCTGCCGCCGCCGCAACCCTCTCCCTTGTGCCGTCTATCTGTCTGTCTGTCTCTCTCCCGCGCGGCTGCCGTCCGAGTCTATGCTCGTCTCTCTGTCACTGTGACATTCCCCTCCCCTTCCGTCCACCCCTCCTCTCCGCACACACACACACACACACACACACACACACATACGAGTGGGTTGTGTTGAGCTAGTGTTTGTCTCTCTCTCTCTCTCTCTCTCTCTCTCTCTCTCTCTCTCTCTCTCTCTCTCTCTCTCTCTCTCTCTCTCTCTCTCTCTCTCTCTCTCTCTCTCTCTCTCTCTCTCTCTCTCTCTCTCTCTCTCTCTCTCTCTCTCTCTCTCTCTCTCTCTCTCTCTCTCAGTCCTCCCTTCACCTTCCGAGAACCACCCTCACTCGCTCTCCGCGTCGGCCTGAATGGTTACCTGTCCGCCGTCTGTGTGTGTGTGTGTGTGTGTCTGTCTGTCGACTGCTGGCCTGCTTTCCCCCCAGGAGGGGCGTGGAGCTATAGGAGCTGAAATCCATCCTATTTGCAGGCGATAACGCGTTGAGAGAGGCGGCGAGCGGCGACGGAACAGCCACCGCCACTAGACACACACACACACACACACACACACACACACACACACACACACACACACACAAACAGCCAGGGGTGGCCGCGGGCCTCAGCTCTGGCTCGGCTAGCGGCTCATTATTAAGGTGTTCGTTTCCCACATCACAACCCCTGCCGCCCCGCGCGGTTAGAGGTCAGTGGAGGGGAGAGGCGGCGGCGGCGGCGACGAACGCCACGTGGATGTCATTTTCTAAGAAGGTCCTTATAATAATAGCAATATTTTTGCAAAGTATTCCCTCTGGTTTGTTGATCGCGTTACGCGTGTTGGCGTCGTGACGTGTTCTCCTACCCTTTCCCGCCTCGGCTCGGCACCGCGGCACGTGTGACATTTCCACGGATTTACGAGTGGCGTCACTTCAAACACCCTCTCTCTTTCTCTCTTTCTCTCTCTCTCTCTCTCTCTCTCTCTCTCTCTCTCTCTCTCTCTCTCTCTCTCTCTCTCTCTCTCTCTCTCTCTCTCTCTCTCTCCCCCCCTCTCTCTCTCTCTCGCTCCCCACTGCGCTGGGGGCACGTAACACGCCTTCGTGTCACGTGGTTTGTGGATGACTCAGAGGGGGGGGGGGGCAGCCGCCGCTTTGTCACCAAAACCCACACCGCCCCGCCCCGCCGGGCTGAGATTGATGTAAAACTGACGCAAATTCGTCAACACGCCGCGGCCTGCGGCCTCGTCTCGGTGCCGTCCCGGTCCATGACGCTTGGAGTGCTGCCGCCGCCGCCGGGGTGCGGGCGGGGGCGGCTCGGGGGCGGCTCGGGGGCGGGGAGAGAGGAGGGTCCTCTTCACTTCACACAGCGAGCGATCTCCGGTCCGCAAAGCCCTTCTCATTTCCCTCCGTTTTCATTCTCCTCACTCCTCGCGCAATTTTTTTCTCTTTCATTTTTTCTATCAGCCCTTTTTTTCATATTTTTTTTTCCCCGCGCGCTTCTCTCCTTTCCTCTCCTCTCGCGCACACTCTTTCCCCGTTTTTATTCCTTTTACTCTTATTATTCTCGGCCGCCCCTGTCCACGTCCGCCCGCCCCGCTGCCGGCTGCTGGCGGCTGGCGGCTCCGCGCTCCGCCCCGCCGCTCAGATTTTCCACCTATTAGTTTTGCTCGCGCGGGGCGGGCGGGGGCGGGGCGGGGCGGGGCGGGGCGGGCGGGATGCCGTGCTGAGAGTGCCGCGGTGCCGCCGCCGGGCAGATTTCAATATGTCGCTCTCCTTCGCCCGCCCCGCCCCGCCCCGCCCCGCCCCGCCTCTCTTGTTCCCCCTGCTTCCCTCTCACCGCACCGCTGTCGCTGTCGCTGTTGTCGTCTGCTCGAGGACTGCTTCTGCTGCTGCAGCCGCCGAGCCCGAGTCCAGAAGCCGAGCCGAGCCGGGCGCTTTTAGAAGGATTGGTCCGGGTGGCATAATGGTGGTGGAGCCGGCGGCCGCTCTGCAGCAGCACTCAGTGCAGCAGCAGCAGCAGCAGCAGCAGCAGCAGCAGCACTCAGTGCAGCAGCAGCAGCAGCAGCAGCAGCAGCAGCAGCAGCAGCAGCAGCAGCAGCAGCAGCAGCAGCAGCAGCAGCAGCAGCAGCAGCAGCAGCAGCAGCGGCGCTGCTCAAAGTTCTGGAAGTTGCGCGGTGAACTACTCGAGAAGAGCGGCAATCGCAAAACGCAGATCCGGCGTCGGCGTCCCCCGCTGAGAGCTGCATTTGGAGGGGGCGGGGCCGCAATTATCGGAGACGGCGCCTGGTCCGCGGTGACGGCATTGACGGCTGCGCGCTGCGCCGCTGCAGTGCGCCGCTGCAGTGCGCGCCGCCAAGACGGGCTTGCTTTGTTTCGTGTTCCGGCGGGTTCTGGCGTTACGGCCGCTTTTATTGCATGGCAGAGGATAGGGGCCCATCAACGGCTAAGCTCCGCTCCCCGACGGCCCGGAGCCCGGGGCCCGGGCCCGGACCCGGAGGATAGAGACATTAAGCCGCGCATATATGAGGCGCGCGGACAAAAGTTTTACTGGCCCCGGAGGCCCCGGAGGCCCCGGAGGCCTCGCTGGAGGTATTGGCGCGGTAATAAGGGAAGGCAAACCCACCACTCTCGCCCTGCCTCCCCGCCCCCGCCTTCCCGCCTCCCCGCTCCGGCACAGTTGGGTTAAACGGCGGCCACTTGTTTTCATCCTCGTCATCTCCTGGCGGGCAGAAATACCCCCTCGGCTGGGCGCTCGCGGGCGCTTGCTGTGCGTGGGCTGCTGGGCTGAGGGGGACTTCACTTGAAAATATCGGCGAAAAGTGGCGAAAAAAAAAATGCAGGGGGAAAACTCAAAATAAATCAGGTTGAGAAAAACTCAAAAAGTCAAATATACGACACAAACTGCTCAAAGAATCAGAAAAATGACTCCTAAAAATCCGAAACTGTTTTTTTTTAAATGGTTCAGAAACAAAATCAAAAGTACAGCACGTGTACATCGAGAAGGGGCAGTGACGCCCCCTCGGGCTTGGCTGGGCCTGAGGCGGCTGCCGAGTACCAAAGCGTGTTCGCTTTTAGCGGCCGACGACGCCGGGAGTGGCGGAGTGACGCCGACGTTCCCGTGCTGAGCGGGAGGCGACACGGCGCCGGGGACCACTGGGGACCAGCTGGGACAGGACCTGCTTCTTCTTCTGTGGGCTCGAAGGGACGAACGCCCGGTGCGGACACGGCCACCGAGGCCCGGAAATGCCGGGGCCACACCCCTCCTACCTGCGGCAGCCCCTGCAGGGACAAGAGCAGCAGCAGAGGGAGCCGCCACCGCCGCAAGAGTGTCCAATGCAAATCAAGTCATCCTTTTTGCACAGGGACCACATCGGGGCGGACGGAGAGCGTCCTCCTGGTCCCCGTCCAGGTGGGGCAGCACACTCTCCCCTCCCCCCTTTCTCTCTCTCTCTCTCACACACACACACACCTCTCTCTCTCTCTCGCACCCCCTCGCCCATGTCCCTTCTCCCGCTGTGAGGGCGGAGAGGGAATCGATTCATATTAGCGTTCATCACGTCCCCCCGCCCGCCCAACTCGTCGCCGCAGCCACCGCGCTGTATATGTTTGCCGTGTGTGTGAATCTCTGTGTGTGTGAGTATGTATGTATGTATGTATGTGTGTGTGTGTGTGTGTGTGTGTGTGTGTGTGTGTGTGTGTGCGGTAAACGGGAGCTCAGGCCACGGGCCTTCCAACCTTCGTCAACTATTTTTCAACTTCGAAAAGGGCGTTTAAAAAAAAAAATCTCGCACAGAGAACCAGGTGTCGTACACGATTCCGTTTCTTCAACTTTACCAAGAGAAAATGAGTTTATAAGGAAAACCCAAAATTCATGGGAGGAGAAATTCACATAAAGACGATGAACGTCGTGATCGTCATCACCAATACCGCCACCACCACCACCACCACCACCACCACCACCACCACCACCACCACCATCATCATCAGGCAGCAGCAGCAGGTCCCCGGCCGCGCGGCGGCGGGCCCCGCCTGTCACTCCCTCACAATGCTACACGTGCGGCAGGGCGAACACTGATACGCCGTGTGTGTGTGTGTGTGTGTGTGTGTGTGTGTATACACTGTACCCAGCGCCGCGGCCAGCTTCCGACCGCCGCGCGCGCGCGCGCACACACACACACACACACACACACTCGACACACTGCCATGACACTCTCACCTCTCTTGTATGTAAACTAGTGTTTGCTGTAATATGGCCTAGCCGGCCCTCCGTCTCCGGAACTTTTTCTCCCGGTGGGTAAAAGTCTTGCAACGGCGCCTGTCTCCTCCCAACAGGCCAGCAGCGCCAGATGACAAATATTAGTAAGAACCCCCCCCCCCTCCCCCTTCTCCCCCTCCCCCGTGTAGTATCATAGCAGCTTCGGTGTACTGAAATATTCCGACACCAGCCCTCCCCTTCCCCCTCCCTTCCTCCTCTCCTTCCGAAGACGTCTTCTTCGCGGCGCACTCCGACTGGCGTCCCATTAGCAGAGGCTCGCCGTCGTCGCCGGGTCCACGACGATTAATCTTTCGCGCCGCCGCGAAGCGGGAGGGCGGTCCGGGCGGAGGCAGCTGGCGGCGGCGGCAGCGGCGGCGGCAGCGGCGGCGGCAGCGGCGGAGGATGTTCCTGTCAGGCCGGCAGGGCGGCGGCGGCGTCTTGCAAGGCGGCCGGCCGCCGGCGAAGGGGGTAGGTGGTCGGACAAAGGGAGGCCGCCGTCGACACCAGCGCCCAGCGTTCCGTGTCCCGGGGCCGGGGCCGGGACCGGGGGCTCTGTGGTCAGCACGGCACAGCACCGCACCAGGCGGTCAGTTTGTTTTCTTGACGTGAATGGACGCCGGCTGGGCGGCCGGCCACCGGCCGGGGGTAGTGCGGACCGGACCGAACCGGGCGGGGCGGGGCGCGGGCGCGGGCGAGGAGCGCGAAGTGCCTCGCCGAGTCGTAAACAAAGCGTGGGGCGGGGCGGGGCTGGACAAGGCGCCGTGGGCCGCGCACGTTAATGGCCGCCAGGGGTAATGTCCAGTAATGTCCGTATAAGCGGCCCCCTGTGCTCAGCAGCAGTAGCCCGTGTCCTCCCGATCGGCCCCGGCCCGGCTGTCCACGTAAATATCAAGGCCCAGCAACAGCGGTGCTGCAAGTGCGGGATTTACAGCCCTCTCCGTCGCACCGGTGTGTAGAGTATACAACATTGCACATTTAAAAAAAAAAAAAAAGATTCTTTGGTTACAGGATGGAAACCGTATCCACAGCACACCACAAGCAGTGGTTGCCCGAGGCGGTGTGGCGGCGGTGGCGGCCGGCCGTGCACCGGGACCACACAGAAGAGCCGAGGGCCGGGGCAGCCGCTCGGGGGGTGGGGGAACCGTGGGGAACCGAACCGACCAGGGTTTCGATTTCGCGCTGGTTAATTAGACGTCCGAGTTTTAACGAAGTGAAGGAGGAGCGCCGAGAGCGCAGCTAATAATCCTCGGCCGAGGAGGCAAGGCCGCCATGCCGCCGCTGCTCGCTGCGTCTCTGCGCCCAGCGCCTGCGGCTGGCGGGGTAGGCCAGCCCGCACGGCGCGCGTACCAGCCGGTATTGCCTACCAGCCAGGCGCCATACGTGTGTTGCTGCGGACACATCGTGGATGATCCCCAACATCGGAGAGCAATTTCTCATACTTTCTTCAACCGAACCAGCCCCTTTGTCATCCCCCTCCCTCAGGCTGGAGCTCTCAAAAACGTTCCGAGCTATCGATATAAGATATGCGCCATCGAATGACAGTAATGAAACGGCGCGGGCGGCACGGCGCGGCACGGCGCGGCACGGCGCGGCACGGCGCGGCACGGCGCGGCACGGCGCGGCACGGCGCGGCACGGCGATCCTCTTCTCCTCCAAGCTCCTTGTCGTGGTGATGCATCGCCCATCGCCCCTCCGTCACCGCTGTGACAACCGAGACGACCGCGACCGCGTCTTGGCGGTGCCGACGGCCGGAAAGATAACAAATTGATATCGCGCGGCCTGTCCGTCCAGCGGGGCGGGGTGGGGGGGGGGGCCGGGGGCGCCGGGGCCGCCGGGGACACGGAGACCAAGAGCCGGGAGTAGTTTTCAATAACCGCGAGCCCGGCTGCGGCCGCCGCCGGGGAGGAGGGGAGGGGAGGAGGTCACCGAGAGCGCCGCCGGCCACCCTCGCCGGCGTCCTGCCCCCGGCCCGCCCATATATCGGGTTCTGTGACTGCCTGCTGCTCCTTCCTGCACCTCTGTAAGGGTTGGGTTCTCTACCTGGCGGCCGCGGGGTGGTGGCGTCGGTGGTCCCCCCCCCCCCTCACTGTCCCCCCCCCCCTCCCCCTTCCGGTCTGAAGGAGCGTCGCGCAGCGCCGCCGTGGGATGATTTAATCAAGTTTAATTGTTTACTGACAGATAAACCGTCTCCATGACAACCCGAGGCGCGCTGCGGCGGCGTGGGGCGGGCGGCGGCTGGATGAGCGCAGCAGAAACCACTGTTTGCACGGACCACCGACAGCGGAGAGAGAGAGAGAGAGAGGGGGGGGGAGAGAGACAGACAGATAGAGAGAGAGAGAGAGAGAGAGAGAGAGAGAGAGAGAGAGAGAGAGAGAGAGAGAGAGAGAGAGAGAGAGACGCAGGCCGCAGGGGTTGGGTAGCCGTGCCGTGCAGCGTGGAGGGTGGCGGTGCGGCGACGATGGGGACCGGCTTGTGCTCCCCAAGAAGGAATTAATGTGATAAGATTGAGCCGTTATGAATAGTGAGTGAAGTGGAGAGGCGAGGCGAGCGGGGCGAGAGGCGGCCCCTAGCCTGGGACCCAGCGCCAGCAGGCGCCTAGAGCAACCGGAGGGGCCTATACAACCACCACCAACCCCAACTCGCCCCGCTACGCCTCGGCCACAGTTTAGCGGCGAGCGGCCCCACTGCGAAAGTTGTCAATCCGTGCTGGGAATCACGACCGCAAAAACAGCCAGTCCTCTCGTCTCGCCGCGGCCACAGCGGCACTCTCCCGCGGCCTGCAGCCTGTGGCCAGGATGTCGTATGGAGGGCGATAAAAGAAAAGCGACCTCCTCTCTACTCTCCCCCCGCCCCGTCCTCCATCTCTCTCCATATCTCTCTTTCTCTCTCACCCCTGTGTCTCCCTCTCTCTCCGCTGGCTGACTGTTTGCGTTCCGAAGCTGCAGAGTCCGGGGCCCACAGGGGCCGGGGCTGCTGGTCCCACAAAGAGACTCTCATGTTAATGAAGAGGCCTGGCCTGGCCCGGCCTGCGTTGGCGTTGCACCCGGCTAGGGGCCGGCTGGGGGCGTGCGGTGGCGGTGGTGGTGGTGGTGGTGGCGGCGGCGGCGGCGGCCACACCAAACGGCGCGGTGGGGCCGGCGC
This sequence comes from Odontothrips loti, assembly GCA_038380765.1. Classification (NCBI taxonomy): domain Eukaryota; kingdom Metazoa; phylum Arthropoda; class Insecta; order Thysanoptera; family Thripidae; genus Odontothrips; species Odontothrips loti. Next base: position 13,258,906 of record CM076252.1, read on the forward strand.
TCACCTGCGGTACGAGCACCATGAGAGCAACACCAGTCCCGGCGGGAGAGGCTCCCGAGCACACGCACACGGGGCTGGCAGTAGCAGCAGCAGCAGGCGGTGCACGGGGGACAGACTGCTCCCACCGCTCCCACACCGTGATTCATCGTGCTCGTCGTCGTTCGAACCAGAATGAATGGAGGAAGGCTGTCGCGGCCCGCGAAGACGAGGGGGGAGTAATTAAGAATGCGGCAGCACTCGGGAAGGTGTCGTGTCGCGGACTGGAGCGCCGCCGCCACCGCCATCTGTCATCTGTCCGTGATCACCTGATGAGAGAGAGAGAGAGAGAGAGAGAGAGAGAGAGAGAGAGAGAGAGAGAGAGAGAGAGAGAGAGAGAGAGAGAGAGAGAGAGAGAGAGAGAGAGAGAGAGAGAGAGAGAGAGAGAGGGAGGGAGGGAGAGAGAGAAGGGATATCATCTAAGACGGACGAACGAAATTTTTCATACTCGAGAGACCCTTTGCGAGGGCAGAGTGACCACGTTGACTTTTCGGTTTTCTCCCCCAGGAAGGAAATCGTCATTTTTACATCCCCCGCTCGCATGACGGGGAGGCCGGGCCGTGGCCAGGGGTCACCACCTGTTGACCCTCCCTCCCCTCCCGCCGGGAGGGTGGGCCGGGCCGGTGTGCGGGGGAGGCCGAGGGCACAGATAAGCGCCGGCACCGGAAGTCCGCCGCGCTGGTGCCGCCGCCGCCGCCGGTGGACGCGGCTGACCGGTTCCCTGACGAGCCCCCAACGCGTTGTCAGCCGCTGTCCGCTGACGGGGTCCTTGCTCCCAGATTACGCCGTACTGCACAGCCTGCCCTGCCTGCCCTGCCCGCCCTGGCCCTGCCTCTGTGTAATGGATTTTCGAGCCAGTACGGATGGCGGATGGCGCACGCCGAGCCCCAGACTCAAGAGTGCGAGGCGAGGATCGTAGCCATCAACATCCCTCCCGGCCCGGCGACCGAGGCCGAGGCCGAGGGGGTGGTGTGGTGGTGTGCTGGCAGACGCACACAAAGGGCGACTGTTCGTTTGCAAAAAGCGCGCGCGCGAACGCGTTTCCAAACCCCTTGTCCCGCCCCGTCCCGCCCCGCTCCGCAACCCCTCCCCAGGCCAGAGTGGCCGACATTAGCGTGTCGCGTCGCGGCGTGATCGGGGTGCACCGCTCTGGCCGCGCTACACACGTAACGAGATGACATTTTAAGCGCTCGTTTGTGTGTGTGTGTGTGTGTGTGTGTGTGTGTGTGTGTGTGCACGGGCATGGGCGGGTGAGAGACAGATAGGTGTGGTGGTGGGAAGGAGGAGAGGGAAAGTGGGGAGGAGGGGAGAGGGAAGAGAGAGAGAGGGCTGAGGGTGTGCATGCAGACGGGGTTGGTTGGAGGCCTCTGCGGCACACCGAGGAAACGCACCTCTGTTGTTGCGATGAACCAAGTTTGCATAGGTCAGCGCGGTTCGAGGTTCGAATCGTCGCTCATGAATACTCTGCGCAATTATTCTGTCTGGGATAAGATAGAGAAGGAGTCTAGGCCGATCGCTCGCGACGCGCCCCCTCCCCAACACAACCCACAAGTGGAAGTGAGACATCCATTCGCCGCCGGGGCCCGGCAGCGAGCAGAGAGAGAGAGAGAGAGAGAGAGAGAGAGAGAGAGAGAGAGAGAGAGAGAGAGAGAGAGAGAGAGAGAGAGAGAGAGAGAGAGAGAGAGAGAGAGAGAGAGAGAGAGAGAGAGAGAGAGAGAGAGAGAGAGAGAGAGAGAGAGAGAAGACGACACACGACATCCACCGCACTACTTCTTTTCCGTCCTTACCCCCGGGGTGACGGGACGCGGACGTCTCGCGCTGCGCTGCTTTTGTCTGCTCCGTGACACTTGGTGATGACACACTCGTCGCTCCTTGTCTCTCTCTCTCTCTCTCTCTCTCTCTCTCTCTCTCTCTCTCTCTCTCTCTCTCTCTCTCTCTCACCCCCCGTGTGCTGTATGCTGATGCCTCAGGGCCGCCGCTTCAATTTGTAGCGGTTTGCACCCTTCTGACTCTCGCCTGCTCTCGCCTCACCACGACGTGTGCGACACTCAGCGCCATCCCCTGGGGGTCTGGGTCTGGGCCTGGGCCTAGGGGGTCTTGTGCACGACTCGCGGCCTGAGCGCGACCCACACCCAACCCCTCCGGCCCTGCCTCTCTTTCTCTCTCACACACACTCTCTGTGTGTGTCTCCCTCTCTCTCTCTCTCTTTCCCTCACGCCCCCGAGCGCACAGCAGTGGCGCGGAGGGATGACAATTAATATCCTCACTTGTGCATGTTAATATCACTCTTTCTCTCCCCTCCCCTCCTCGCCCCCCCCCCCCCACACAATTTACATTTTTCACTTTTTTTCTTGTCTGGGCGCCGCGATTTAGTATGTGTGTACGTACGCACGCAGGGTAGAGATGAGAGGGGTGGAGAATGTAATCGTCTACCGGTGCGAGCCGTCCCCCCCCCCCCCTCCTCCTCCTCCCCCCCCCCCTCCAAATTCGCCGAGATTCTCAGCTTCCCGCAACACCTGAGGTGGCCAATAATAGTGAACAACATGTTTGCTCAAATTCTGGGAACGATCACGATGACTTTTTTTTGTCTTTCTTAGCGAATTTAACGGAAAGCGGTGCGCGTCGCGGCGCGGGTGGTCGGCCTGTCAGCCGACAGGGGCTGCGGGGGCGTCAGCAGCCAGCCGCCCTCCGCCGCCCCGCTGCAGCCGAGAAGTTGTTCGTCGGCCCCGCCTCCGCCACCGCCTCTGCCACCGCCTCCGCCGTTGGCGTCGCGAGCGCCATCTGCGTTCCGCAGAATTAATAATTGCTACCGCGGGGCGGGCTGGGCCGGCTGCTGGGCCGGCTGGGCAGGCTGGGGCCGATCCCAAGGGGACGCGCAGCACAGCGTAGCGCTCTCATTCTCATATCCTTAATGACGGAGGCGGCCGTGGGAAAACAAAACCATGCCGGGGAGACAAACCGACAAAAATACGACTATTCGCCGCGCACTTTGTGAGATACTGGCTCGTCCAGGCCGGCCCGGCCCGCACCCCCACACCTGCTCATGGCTGCCAACAGCGCCACCGGGGGCACTGCTCATGGACGCCCCCTGCTGCCGGGAGGGGGCGCTGCGGGCGCTGCGGCCACCGTCTGAAAGTCGCATGCTAATTGTCATAGAGAGGACGGGGACCAACGGGGACCAAGTTGGAGAAGGGGTGCGGCTTGCTGCAGGATCCTAATATTTTCCGAAAAGTAAAAGTGGGCCGTCCCGTCCCGTCTACGCTGCCGCCGGCTGCTAGTGGCTGCTGCTGCTGCCGCCGCCGCCCGCCGCAACACTCCCGCTTATGAGAGTCCCCACCGTTCTTGCTTTCATCCCACCCTCACTATTCAGCAGCCGCCCACATGGTCAGCCCAGATTACTTCTTTTCTGTGTTTTCAAAAATGAAGGTGCCTTCAGGTGCGCGGCTGCACGGTGGCCGCCGGGGCAGACGTGGTATATGAGAAATTTCTCCACATGCTGAGCCGCGCAGGCACCCGAGAGCCCGGGACTTGAACGCCCGGGTGCCCCGGTAGCGGGATGGAGGGGGAGGGGGCGGACCGGGAGGGGGCGGACCGGGAGGGGGCCGCGTCCGTTTAGTGCCCGATGTTTGAGGGCGCCTGCGTCCGGCTCCGCTCCGACACGGCCCACCTCAGCCTCAGCAGCACGCGGGTGAGAAACTTTTGGAAAGAGGTTCGAATCCCGCTCGCCAGCGCAGTGGTTCGTACGGCACGGCACAGAAGCCTCGGCAGAAGCCGGCGATCTGATCCGACTTTTATGAAGGCCGCTTATGAGCTTACTCTCAAATCACTGGCCGCGCTCAAAGCCACTCGGAATCAGTGCCTCGACTCTTTCATCCGCGTGCGCCGATGATGATGTTGATGACGATGAGGGCGAGCGGCGGGAGTGGCGGGGGGTTGTCGCGGCCTCGCGGGGGGTCTGCGGGTCCGCACTCCCGGGGCGGAGGCAGCGGTGAGCAGCGCGGGTGAGTACTACGGGGTAAGTGCGAGGTAACAGCCAGGGTAAGCAGCAAGGTAAGCAGGGTAATCACGCGGGGAGGTTGTGGGACACTCCGATAGAACAGTGCGGCCCGCCCGCCAACGGGGTCGCACACTGTGACGCACACCCCGTCCCACCCGGCGCACCCCCGCCCCGCCTCACCCCCGCCTGCCACGCCCACAACGATATAGCCCCGTGTGCCGTGACACCGCACCACACAGAGCACAGGCCGAATATCGATTACTTCACACATCACTCTCATTAAAAATTGAACGCCGTCGCTGGGGCCTGCGGCCGGGCCGAGGGCCTTCCGGGGGTCGGCGCGGCGCGGCACGGAGGCGTGACGTGACAGCCACCGGCCTGGTGGCGTGAGTGGCCAGGCGCAGCGCGCAGCCGGGCCAAACGGATGCGAACGACGCAACTCACCCGACACGGGCAGGAAAGAGACACGAATTGGTTATCCTCAATTCATTCGTTCGTCGATTGAATGCTTCCTCTGGAAGTTTCCACACATAGTAGCAAAGTAGCAGGACGACCAACTTTTATTTGTACGACGATATTTACCGGGGGTGATGCGGGGAACCGGGGAAATCCACTCCGCTCGGGGGCAGGTGGCGGGTGCCGGCCTGAGCACAGCACACCTGGACACGCTCCCTGCACACCCACTCCACCCCGGTTACAGCTCGGCACGCCACTCCGCGGCCGCTGATCATCATGGGTAAGTGTGTGGTCAGCTCACACAATAAAGAAAGGCTAGGGGTGGGCTGGCCCGGGGCTGGGGCTGGGCTGGCCTGGGGCTGGCCTAGGGCTGGCCTAGGGCTGGCCTAGGGCTGGCCTAGGGCTGGCCCAGGGCTGGCCTGGGGCTGGCCCAGGGCTGGCCCAGGGCTGGGCGCCTTGTGCCGTCCGCGACCCTCCCCGGCGACTGTCAGCACCCCCGCAGGCCCCGCAGGCCCCGCAGGCCCCGCAGGCCCCGCCCCCCCCCCCCCCCCGCCCCAATGCAATGATTGCTCAGCGGGGGCACACAGCTTTACCGAGCGCCCGTAGCGGTGTAAGTGTCGGCGTCACTTCCGCAGAGCACAAACATATGGAAATCGGGGACGGCAGGGATGACAGGAGTCCCGGAGGCCAAGAGCACGTCAACCTCACTCCTCAAAATGGATACGGATACAGAATGTCAGTCATATGAACAACCGCGGTCTTGTGACTCCGAGAAGGCGCCGAATCAGTCCGGATTTGAATCTTTCGGCGCGCACGTCCATTAAATTTTCAATTACATGGCAGCTTTTTGGTAGGCATTTTTCAGCGACTGTTGCCATCAGTTTTTGGGATGTTGATGAACCTCCGACAGGAACGGCAGAGGGCAACGCGGGGGTGGTGGGGACTGACAAGGCTGGCAAGGAGTGACAGAGGGCAGATGTGTGACTCGGGGTGAGGAAAGACGTCTATAGAGCAGGGTTCTGGAATGATAGGGTTGGCCCTCAACAGGGGCGGCAGAGGGGACGGGGAATGGCGGGTCCGGGTCAGGTTGTACCCTGACACAACAGCACAACACAACCCTCACGACCCAAGCCGCGTCCCGCGTCCCGGTGACCGCGGCAGCTACTCACCACGTGCCCCGCGGCAGCCGACGGCGGGCGCTGCAGTCGCTGCAGTCGCTGCAGTTGCTGCAGTCGCTGCAGTCACGGCCCAGCACACCAGCAGACGACGCGAGGCGAGGCGAGGCGATGTCAACCGACACGATCCGATCCTATCCGCGGTGCCTTGCCAAATGAGATAATGACGATGGTGTACGCTCCGGGCTCCGGGTGGGGGTGGGGGCGAAAGGGGTAGCAGCGGCCCGCGCCGCCAAGTGGCGGTGGTGGGGGCGGCGGCGTCGGAGCGCGCGGGCGGATAGGGTGCGGCGCCCGACCCAGCCCGGCCCAGCCCGGCCCCGGCGGCGGGGGATGGCACCGACAAACGCGCCCCGCGCTCGGCCGGGTATCCGTGCGCCTTGTCCTCGTCACAAACGCACGGCGGCAGTGCGACCAAGTTCTCCTGCCGGCCTGTAGTCGGGGCGCGACTGTCGCGTCCGTCCGCCCCACCTCCGCCGGTGAAGGTAGGGCCTTCGGCAGGGGTGGAGTGGGGGTGGACACGTCCGTGTCGAGGACAGTCCGTCAGTCATTCAGATTGTCATTCTCGATGTCACTGGGACTGGGAGGCGCCCCGGGCACCCCGTGCACTCCGGGCACCCCGGGCACCCCGGGCACCCCGGGCACCCCGGGCACCCCGGGCACCCCGGGCACCCCGGGCACCCCGGGCACCGCGGGCACCCCGGGCACCCCGGGCACCGCGGGCACCCCGGGCACCCCGGGCACCCCGGGCACCCCGGGCACCCCGGGCACCCCGGGCACCCCGGGCACCCCGGGCACCGCGGGCCCTGCCCGAAGGCCGACGACTCGTGCTGATAACGGTTGGAGCGGCCCGGCCGCACGGCCTGCCCACGGCCTGCCCACGGCCTGCCCACGGCCTGCCCACGGCCTGCCCAGGGGAGCGGTGCCACGCCACGGACAGCACAGCACAGCGCACGCATCGCACCCCGTCGATACGGCACGGTGGCCGTCGATATCATCGCCGACTCCGACTGACTCAACAAGTCGCGGTCGTAAATCGCGGAAATGGCGCCGGACGTCACTGCGCTGCCCCCTCTGGGTACGACGCGGCCCTCGGCTCGGAGAGCAGTCCAAAGCCCGCTAGCGACCTCACCTCGGCCGCTATCTGAACCAGAGATACCGCCAAAGGTAGCGGAGTGTCCGATGACTTTCCACGCCTCTTTTCGAGCTCTCCCCCCCCCCCCGCAAAATCAGTGATTGAGTGAGCGCCACTGCGCATGGTGGTCCCGCTGGTCCCCCTGTTCCCCCTGGTCACACCACTCGATATGGTGGTGGCGGTGCACAGTGGCACTAATCACTGCGGTGCCAGCAATAATCGCGACATGTGCAATGGCTCTGAATGGCGATGCGGGGCGGCGACCGGCGCGCGCGACGCGGGGGAGCGAACCCCAGCACCTCTCATCTCTCTCTCTCTCTCTCTCTCTCTCTCTCTCTCTCTCTCTCTCTCTCTCTCTCTCTCTCTCTCTCTCTCTCTCTCTCTCTCTCTCTCTCTCTCTCTCTCTCTCTCTCTCTCTCTCTCTCTCTCTCTCTCTCTCCCATACACACGCACACACATGTGCCAGCACTTCCCTTCCCTTCCCCCCCCTGCTACGGCTCTTTTGAAATAGTGAAATGAAAACCCCCCGCGGTCCTCGTGTGTGCCGTCGCGGCGTGTATTATTTCTGTGTTTCGCGAACATGGCGAGCGGTCAGCGCACGGCGGCCGTGGTCCCCATGGCCGCCCAGGGGCAGTCGACGAACTCGCAGTCCTGCTGGTAGACCCCGGCCACGCACCGGCACAGCTGGCAGCGCATGTAGATGGTGTAGGAGCCGGGCAGGCAGACGACGGGCGTGTCGCGCTGCATCCAGTTCTGCACCGTGACTGCGGCAGCAACACGCGGCGGGACGGTCAGGGAGCTGCGGGCGGCGGGCAGCGCCGGCAGGTAGGCAAGCCCGCTCGCCACGGCTGCGCTGCGGGCCGGCCTACCTTGCACGGCGCGTCCGACTGTCGCCGCCATTCCAAACCAGAAACGCAGATTCCGTTCGTGAATCTCTACTATTTGGAGCAGTCGGGACTCACTCGTGTGGTTCCTGGGCGTGACGCAGTCGTCGTAAGTCACGTACATGCCGTACATGTCGCAGAAGTCGGTGTACATCTTGTGGATGACGATGTCGTTCTCGCACTTCCGGGGCACTGCGCGAGCGGATGAACGGAACGGGTAATGTCGTTGGAGCACCGGCCTCGGCCCCGGCCCCGGCCCCGGCCCCGGCCGGCCTCATACTCACCCCTCATGGTCCTGCCGGCGGCACGGCCGCTCTTGCTGGGCATGGGCTTCTCCGGCGTGGCGCCCTTGTGGCAGTCCCACTGCCGCTTGTCCGTGCAGTAGCACGTGAACTCGGACTTGACCATGTTCACGTCGCGGCCCGGCCGGCAGAACGAGGTGACGCTGAGCGACTGCATCGGCCGGCTGGGCGGCTGCATCGTCCCTGCGAACGAACGTCCGCGTCGCACGCACCGCGGTTTCGAGTAGCGCTCCGGAGGAGGAAGAATAAGAATAAGAAGAACGGGTCACTCCTAGCTCCCTCCTTACCCGGGCCGTCGACGATGTTCCGCAGCGCGTTCTCGCACTCGTCCTTGAGGCGGACGCCGTTGAGGTTGCCGGCCCGGGTGCACAGGAAGGGCTCCATGGGCCGCACCAGCTCCTTGGCGCCGCGCTCCTCACAGTGCAGCGGGTCGTGCATCTCCCCCGCGGCTGCGAACAGACAGGCTACAGGAACCTAGGGAACCTCGACGCAGTTCCAGCTCAGTTACTCGTGCGTGTTTTTGGGTGTGTGCTGCCAGCAGCCTGTGCGGCCGACATGCCGATAGGCGATAGCGGACCCCGGCGGCAGCGGCGGCGGCGGCAGCGGCGGCGGCGGCGGCGGCGGCCGTGGTCCGGTCTGCGGTCGTGGACATGGACAAGGCTGTTCATGGCGTACCTGCGAGCGCGACGAGGGCCGCGGCGAAGGCGACGGCGACCGGCAGAGTCGGGCCCCTGGAGCCCATGGTCGTCACGGTCCCCGTGGTCCCCGCTAGCATGTCGCGGTGCCGCTGTCCCCCTCGCGCTCGCCGCAAGGCTCGGACCTCGCACCGCGCTCCACCCGCGAGAACTGCAAAGGTGTGAGAGACCCCCCCCCCCCCCTCCTCGCTAACTACTAGCAGCACACCGGTGGCCACCGGCTCCCCGGCCCTTCCCCCCTCGGCCTCCTTCTTCCCCATACTCGCATATCATTTCGCAAAGGGAATTCCAAAATGTTGTCGTTCTCTCTAAATTAAAATGAAAAAACTAAACGGTGGAAGGGGGCGGGCTAGTTTGGGTAGATTAGATACAGAGATGTGTAAGAGGAAATAACGGCCGTCTCTGGAACTTGACTGGATGTCGGCGTTTCGTTATCAAAAGAAAATGAAAAGTCCTCCCCCTCTCTATTCCCCCCCCCCCCCCCCCCCCCCACTTGGTTCTGGTTCGTCTGCGCTGCGCCTGTCTGCTGTCTGCCTGTCGAACCGTCTGCAAGGTGCATGGAAGCGCACTTTTCTCCTTCGTTGATACGAGTTCACTTCAATAGATTTTTTCCGTGATCCGGTGCGAATCTTGTGAGTTGTAGGTCTTTTATTGTCTCCTGACATTTCCCCATGTATTATCTATTCAGCGTAACAGTCATCCGCCAGTAAAGCCCTCTATCTACAGTCTTGCTACAAAGAAGGCCTAAAGTAAATCAATGCCATATTATTGATCTTTTATTTATGATATTTGGTTTCTTCCTTGCAAAGTTAGAGTGAACTCCTTTCCACTTTCGATGTCATCTAGGAAAGAAAAACTTGAAGCTTTCCTGTGTTTCTATGTAGGCGATGGCCGGTCTAACCTATACTTGTGTTTGTTTATGTATTGCATGTGGTATGTAAATCGTTTTGAAATTTCAGAACGCCTGCTCTTGTTTCAGTCCTTTCAGTGTGTCATCTAAAATTAATTTGACATGGCGACGATGGACTTTCCGGCATCCTCAGATGTCATGATTATATCAGGCAATTCTCATCCAGAACTTGCCAATTTAATTGCAAGGTAATCCTTAATTTTGTGGAAATCATGTATAGTTTTATGTGTGCGACCTAGAATTAAGGTTTAGCTTTTAATTTGGTTTAACAAATTTTTCAAATCTTTTACAGTCGTCTTAATGTGAAATCAGGAGATGCCTCTGTGTACCACAAAACTAACCGAGAGACCATGGTGGAAATTGGTGATTCAGTTCGTGGCAAGGACATTTATATAATTCAAACCGGAACGAAGTAAGTTTGTAAGGAACCCTCATTTTCCCAGCATAGGGTTGCTGACATCGATAAGAAAATGTTTTTGTTTTAGGGATGTCAACAACAATATAATGGAACTTCTGATCATGGCCTATGCATGCAAGACCTCATCAGCAAGAAGTATTGTTGGTGTAATTCCGTACTTACCGTACAGCAAGCAGTGTAAGTTTATCTTCCATTCATTGTTTTATTCCTAAGGCATATTCACTGCACTTAAATTATTTTGGCTTCAGGCAAAATGCGTAAACGAGGCTGCATTGTTTCCAAGCTTCTGGCTCAGATGATGTGTAAATCTGGTCTTTCTCATGTAATTACAATGGACTTGCATCAAAAAGAAATCCAGGGCTTTTTTAATTGTCCTGTTGACAACTTAAGGGCATCTCCATTCTTACTACAGTATATTCAAGAATGTGTAAGTGTGCTAATCAATCACCATGCGTGCAATTGATGAGTGATTGAAAAGTCTCATGTAATTTTCTGTTTATAGATCCCGGATTACCGCAATGCTGTCATTGTTGCTCGCAACCCAGGTTCAGCTAAGAAAGCTACTTCATATGCTGAGCGCCTTCGTCTTGGAATAGCAGTTATCCATGGTGAACAAAAGGAATCTGAATCAGATATGGTTGATGGACGTTACTCTCCTCCAACTTTGCCACGCTCTCGCACCATGGATGTCAGCAATGGTGTGCCAGTCCATCCAGCAAAGGAAAAGCCACCCATTAATGTGGTTGGGGATGTTGGTGGTCGTATTGCCATCATGGTTGTAAGTTTCTATCCTGAATTTCAGTGTTTTTCTTAACTCGTCTCTTAATTTGTATCCTTTTATGGGAAATGATGGAAAAAAGGTTGGTGATGGTAAATTTAATATTTAATATTCGTTTCAGGATGATATGGTTGATGATGTGGCTTCATTTGTGGCTGCTGCGGAAGTTCTAAAGGAACGTGGTGCTTACAAAATTTATGTCATGGCCACCCATGGATTGCTGTCATCAGATGCTCCCCGTCTCATTGAAGACTCACCCATTGATGAAGTAAGCTTAACTTCCCTATCTTGTACTCAACATTTACCAATACCCATACCAAGTCCCTCCAACTATTACCTACTTTTTAGTGTTATTATTACCAAAGGCTGGAGAACAAATAATCTCTCTTGCTGACTGGAATGGTAAATTATCTTTTCAAACCTAGCCCCTTATCTCTCTCGTCTCTTTCAGGTTGTTGTGACTAACACTATTCCACATGAGCTCCAGAAAATGCAATGTCACAAAATCAAAACTGTTGATATCAGTGTAATGCTGTCTGAAGCCATTCGTAGAATCCATAACAAGGAATCGATGTCTTACCTTTTCAAGAATGTGACACTCGAGGATTAAAGTAACTCTTATACTCGTGCAGATCATCTGCATGTCAAGGGTAGATTTTCTCAGTATTCCCTTGTTTTTGGTATGTTATTTCTATCTTTTTGATTATCATATGTTCCATTAATGTATCTGACAATTTTTGTTGGTTTCTTTTTCTTCTGTGTTTTTATGTAAGTATTATTCTCCTTCATCCTTGGTTTTGGGTATTTTTGAAGTATGCATTCTGTCCAGAAATGGAAATCTTGTTAGTATTAGAAAACCTGAGGGGAAAGAATTAGTAGATTCAGTTTATTTTAGGAAATACCTTAATAATTTATCAGAATATTACTGTGTAGGAATGTGTGATGCCATACAGTTCTATGTGTTCTGGAAAGATTGAAAGATTTTGGTCAAGATTTTCTCTCAGTGTGTAAAGTATTACTCTAAATTCCTATAATGTGTTGTTTTAAAGTTCAACTTAAAATTGCAAATCATGCATTCGTAGCTGTCTTTCACACTTTGATTGTGGTTACCATTATGTGTTTTTTGGGGGGTTTCTTCTAATTGCTGAACATCAATTTTATGTGATCAGGCAGCGTTTAGGTAAATTATAGTGAGATCTAGCTTTGTGCAAGTGAGACATTTTTGACAATGTCCCTTCAATTTACTGTCATTGTTGTATGTTCTGTTAGTAATCAGTAATAATACAGTTGTATTTAAATGCCATGTAGTGAAGTATGTACATATATTGTATGTGCTCAGTTTATAACTGATAAATGCTTGCATATGGTTGCCATTTCAAGCGATAGTTCTTGTAGTAGTCATGTGCATCCAAAGTGAGTGGCCTCTTGCTAGAGGTGCATCATTTCTAGTTCATAAAGTTCTGTGTGCCCCAAAATGACATTTTTTAAAAACATTTTGAATGTGTATATTTTGTGATCCTAATTTCTTTAAAACAAAAAAAATAATCTGAAAATGGCAGTTAACATTGGAATTTAGTTGGCCCGTATGAATGAATGAATTGCTGGAGGTTTACTCAAGAATTATGAATGAAAGTATGTTTTATATTATGTTATTTGTTTGCTAAATTTCGTTCGTTTAGCTGTAATCATGACCAAATAAAATAAGTCTGGCCAAGAAGAGAAATTTTATGTCAGTGCTTGGTGTCTGCAAGCTAGACGTACATCTTTGGGAACAGTATGATTTTACAACGTGGTAGATAAAAAATAAAATATATGTGCACAGAACTTACTCCCTAAAAGAGAATTTATTTACACCTCTACAGATCACCTGAACCAGTGAACCTGAACCCTCTACAGATCAGCCTGAATTAACGGATCCCGCCACCGCCACCGTACACACACACAAACAAAAAAACAAAAATACACACAACTCCCACCGCGGTGGCGACAGTGGCGCCCTCCAACTCATACATTCGCCGGGAGCCAGTTTGAAAATGACGCTTTCGTGTTGTCGTTTTTGAAACGTTTGGGAAATTTCACCTAGCCTATGTCGTGGAGAACATCGGTTGTCTAAGTAATAGTCAGTCATGATCTGGTCTTTCATTGCTGAGTCCTGGCTCCAACCGTAATTCTAGTTGCACTGCATCGTTGGTGCGTCCATCATTTGGCTTCACATTCAGTGTATGAGTGTATTTTAACACTCAATTCGAGAAAAAAAAAGGAAGAATAGAAAACATCAAAACTGGTTCGTGCTCTATTAACCCTGTTAACTTTGTATTTAACTTTGACTGTCAATGCAAAACGTTAGACTTTCGCCAAGTCGTTGAAACACTATCAGTTTAGGTTAAAGGTTAGGTGAGTGACTTCTCTGTCCGTTATTAATTTTATTTGTGTTCGGTAGGAAAGATGTCGTGCCTGGTCGACATAAATACTGAACTACCAATCTGTTCAAACATATGCCGGTTATGTGTCCAAAAAGAGGAGATTTTGTGGAACATTTTTGAAGTATGTGACAATGAAGGCGTTAGCCTTAAACTTCCAGAAAAGATGGTTACCTTGTTGGATATAATGGTAAGACTATTAACTTTTTCCCCTTTCAAAAGTTGCTTCATTGTATTTCTCTTCTGTTTATTCATTTATTTTTGTGTGCTTTTCGGTTTTGTCTCAATTCAGGTTGAAATCGATGATGGTTTGCCAGACCAAGTCTGTGCTAAATGTATGACTGCTGTACGTTGTTTCTTTGAATTTCGACAGCAGTGCAAAGAGCATGATAAAATGTTGAGAAATTCACTTGTGACTCATGTTGAGCCCAACCCAGTAAGTGTAACTTTTTCTTTGTTGTGTGCCTTCCATCTATTCTTTTAGTCAAACCTTTTATTATTAAGATTTTCACTGTATTCTAATCTCAGAAATGCATCATGCAAAACTATATAAAAATCACTGGAGCTTTCCATTTGTTTCTGAGCACTTAGATTTTACTTAAATAGTATTTCATCTAACTCTTTCCTTTCAGGGTGGCTGTCAGAACTTGGGATTACAAATCAATCAAAGACAATTCTGTGATTTAATAGATCCCATTTGAATGAAGATTATTATGTCTTCTTCCTGAGAAGATCGTATTTTTTTCCTCTTATTGAGAGCTGTGGATTTTTCCAGAAGATGGGCTAGTGCTCAAAAGCCCACAGAGCTTATTTTAACAGCCACAGCAGCCACCCTGTGTTAGCCCTGACATTGTTATTGTTGGATTATTTTTGTTTCAGCAGAAGACGGTGATTTCTGGCTTCAAACATTTGGAAAGAGAAGATGAGTGTCAAGCTGAAAACCATTTTGAAATATCACTAAATAGAACAGAAGAGTGCCATGACACACAACCTGAAGACCAAACATTATTGTTTTCACTAACTATGGGTGAAGAAGCATCTGGATCATTGTTTGATAACAACACCAATATTTCTGTAGCAGAACAACTGCAAGAGGAATGGGACCAAGATGATGACTGTCAGGTTGTTGCCTCCCATACTGATTTGAAGAAGCCTGAATTACCATGGAGACTTGGAGCAGAAATTTTAAATGGAAATAAAATTGAAGAGAAGAATTGTGTAGTCAAGAATCATTCAGATTCCTTTCATAGTAATAGCAATGTTAATCCTCTGCTTGTCTTGGACAGAGCTACTTTCTCAACTCATGCTAGTGGCGCTGTTGCTTCTAATCATCCAGCAAATAAGAATCTTCATGATGACACAGAAAATTTTTCCACTATTGTGATTGTTCCCACAGTTGAAAATTTGGAGGCCAGTTCAGAGTCAGCCCACACAGACACAGTGGACAAAGGGAACACGGAGGACTCATCAAACCAAGAACCTTCAAAAGAAATGTAAGTCATGAATACCCATTTTTTTGGTGAATACTTTATTTGTTTGCTTGTCCTGCTTTATGTAATTCGAATGTGATTGTAGGTTTGCTGGAAAGATATCACGCAATCAACTTGGTCTGTGGGTGTGCAATGTGTGCAATCAGGAGTACGATAAAAATAAACTAAGTGATTTAAAGCACCATGTTGCAAGGCATTATTCCAACTCCAAGAATCAATGTCCTGAATGCCACATTCTGTTTGAGAGTCCTGAGGAACTAAGCTGTCACAAGATGCATCATGTCACATCTTCTCTTGTTCTTGGGCATGCTTGTGATCAATGTCACAAGTCATTTCGACGGAAGCACTTGCTGGTGAAGCATGTGGCTCTGGAGCATACATCTCATAAAACAAGGTAGGTTCTACAATGAATTTTATGCACTTATTTTTTGTTATGAGTTCGAACCTTGGTTAATCCATGTGCATCTGACTGCTTTAGAAAAAGTACACCCAAGAAATTTCGTGTGACATGTGGGAAGTGTGTTCGTGTATTCTATTCAAGTGTTGAAATGGAAGATCATGATGAATCATGCACTGAGGGTATGATTGAGTCTGAGGAAGATACACCAGAAGAAAGTGATCCTAGTACTACAGTAAACACTGCACCAAGGAAAAAAGGATCAAACAGAAGAGAATGCTACTTGTGCAAATTAGACTTTGACAATTTTAGACAGTTAAAAGTCCATTTTTCAAAAGTTCACAAGGGTGAAAAGCCATTGAAATGTGATATGCCTGGCTGTGAGAAATTGTATCTGAAACCAACTCAGTTGTATGAACATAAGAGAAGATGCCACTTTCGTCAATTCATTTGTGACCACTGTGAAAAAGCTTATATTGATAAGACGAGACTTCTTGCCCACATACGACAACATCACATGAATCAAAGACCATTTAAATGTTCAACTTGTGATAAGGCCTTTGCTTCAGCACACAATCTTCGATGTCATAAATACTCTCATACTAAAAAGTACAAATGTGCCAGTTGTGGAGCTTGTTTTGGCTCCCATTATAATTTGACTCGTCATCAAAGGACGCACAGTAGTGAAAAACCTGTGATGTGTGAACATTGTGGGACAAAGTTTGCACATTCTGACAATCTCAGACACCATCAGAGGGGTCGTAGTAAAAATTTGGAGTGTTCAGAGTGTGGAATAAAATTTTGCACGTGGTCCAGGCTGAAAATACACAATCATCAGCACACAAAGAATAAAAAATATACTTGCAAATTGTGTGGTGTTCAATACTCACATCATTCAACTCTAGATAGGCATAAGAAGAAGCATCATTCTTCTAATACTTCAATAACACCAAGTCTTTAGTTGTGGTGCTTTCTGTCCTCTTGGGTAATAAGTGTGACTATTGCACCAGCTGTGTTTACTTTTAATGCATTTAAAGCGAATGGTTTGTTGTGTGTGACTCCTATAAATGGAAGAAGTTATGTGGGGGATAGAAATTCCCTGATGAAGTTCACCCATTGTGTGAACATGGATTATGTGGATGTTCTTCGTAAATAATCCATAGTCAGGTGGTCCCATTTATGTCTCTTGATGATGTTCTCCAGTGCTGAGATATTTCTTGGCTGTCTCCTCTGTGATAATTTTGTTTTTCCAAACCTGTAAGTATTTTCAAAGAATTTAAGCATTCATTTTTACTAGCACTGTCCTGTTTATTTGTGTCTGTCTGGTGGTCAGTACGGATGTGACGATGTATATATGTACTGTCATATAGTATCTATACTGTTTGTAACTGAACTTTGCCAAAATATATTTGTGTTCCTTTTTGCACTAATTGAGTTTACTTACCATATCACCACAGTCTGATCTCATCAGGTCTGGCAAATTGTTTCTAGTACTTTCATTTGTAACACATTCTTGCATCTGCGTCAGGTTGTTATTCTTAGCAAATGTACTCGAATTCCGGTTTGCCTTGATCTGTTTAGGAGCACGATGCCTCTGACCAAGCTGAGCACCCATTATGACTTGTCTGTGAAATGGTTTTGGTATTGAGTGACCATCGTACTGAAGAGCTATCATCATAGGAAAACAAGATTTCATAAGAAATAGAGTAAAAGTCAAGGCTTTGTAAAATAAAATAGGTGGGATAATGCCCAAAATCTGGTTAAAATGGTTAAGTTATGGAGCCCTGGTTGGAAGTGATCAAATATTGCTGGCTTCTCAGGCGATTTTTCTTACATGTGGAAGTTTTAAAAGCTGGGAAATGGCAATATGGGCCATCGGGTAGAGTACTGAAAGCTAGCTGCTCAGTGGCAGCGATTTCTGTTTGAACTTTGATATTGCTTAATCCAGCATCCATAAATATGCTACTTGTTACATCCTTTGCCAAAGCCTGTGGCAAATTGTGAGCCAGCTCTGTGAAGACAATGATAATCAGCATTAGGTTATTTATTTTTACTTCTAAGCGAAACAAATTCTGTACCTGTTAGACTGTTGAGTAGGTCAATTGGAGCTGATTGGGGTTGCCTCATCAATGCCTTTTGCTGATGCTCCTCAAACTTTTTCATGAAATCTAGGGTTGTGACTGAGATCTGTTTCTCATTAAAAACACCTGTGGCATGAAAGAAATTCTCTTATTTTGTCTGTAACTCCTCAAAATAAAAGGACAACAAAACACTGAATACATTAAGAAATTCTTACGCAAATTGTTAGCACTTGCTAATATTCGGTTGCAGTTTTTGTAATCTTGAACAACTGGGTTATCACGCATATCTAGCTCTGTTAGAGATGGAAGAGCTGTGAGGAATGCTTGAATTTTCATAACATCATTTAACTTGTTACTCGCAACTAAGAGAGTTTTCATATTGTCAAGCCCAACAAGGTCTTCTAGTGAAGTGAGTCCATTTCCTTGCAGATTCAGTGTTTCCAAAGTATGCTAGATCAAACAGTTAAATCTTGTGATTCATACTTTCTGGTATGAAAATAATTATCAATTCCTTAACAAAGAGATTATTACCCCCATTGCTGCTATGGATCGAGGATCAAAAATGATTTCCTCCCCTGGGCACAACTTTTGGTGTTCAATGTGAAGTTCTTTCAGTGACTTAAGGTTTTCAAAACCCTCTACCACAGATATCGAATTGTGACCCAAGTACCTGCAATTATTTGTTTACTTAATGGATTATTTGAGAAGAAAAAAAAAATAGAATGTGTAATATGTTAGGCCCATTAATTGTGCTTACAGTTTTTGAAGAGAAATAAGTCCATCAAATCCCTGAAGTTTGGATAATCTATTCCTCTGCAGATACAGATGAGTGAGCTGTGTAGCAAACTCTAAATTTTCTAATTTTTCCAGTTGATTGTTTTGCAAAAAAAGCACTTTAAGATTTTTACATGACGTTATATCTCCCTGTGTTAAGTTTCGTAAAAATCAAAAGAACATTAGGTTTACAACAGCCTAGCAGCTCCTACAAAAATATAAATAACATGTTCATAGGCACCTACTATAGAATCAATATACTGATCATTCAAATGTAGATGTGTCAGCTTTCTTGTGTGCTCCTTTGGATCTTTGCCATGCTTCGGAGCATTTGGAGATCCTTTTTTTGTCAGATACTGCATCGTCACCCGCACCATTTCAATATTTTTCGGATAATCTTCATTAGTTGCGTTGCCATGGTTACTTCTTATTTGTCCATAGCAACTGCTGTGAAGATAGAAAATAGAAAGGATGACAGAAAAATTGGGGGGGGGGGGGGGAGGCATATGAAAGGCTGGTCGAAGGTTGAAATTTTGTTGCTCTCTTTTGAAGCTAGAAAGGTGCTCAGAAATTTGATGAGAGCCGTTCGGTTCGATTTGGTTCTTCTATACGCGCCACCGAGAAACAGTTCAACCAACAAACGCATAATCTAAAATTAAAATTTTATTCAAAGACATTTACCCGTTGAGACGCGTTTTAAATTTTCATTTTAATAACGTCTTCAAATTATAGTAAGCGGTCTCAAATTATTCGTCCAATCTGGACTCTGTGATGGCTCCAAGTGGAAGGTTGCCTATCTGCATACGCCTTGTCCAAAAGCACTGGACTGAACACTCCGGACCGGCCGATAATTTGCTTCCGGTTTCTGTTACGAAGCCGCAGTCGCACGTTTCTATTATTTACACCAAGTAGGGCACCCGAAGTTGACGTTAATCAGGGAACATGACGACGGCAACTCAAAAGGTACGCATTTATCAACAATTATAGTGTGAGCTTTCCTGTCTCATTGTTACCTGACGGTTACAGCTTGTGGCAATGGTGAGTGTATAGCATGGTGTCAAGAAGTCGTGCCCATGTTTATGAGGTTATATCAGGTTATTTCTCTGTATGTGTACACATACATGCAAAGTCAAACTCCCCCACGAGCCCCTTGTTTTGGGAATATTAGTCGTCCCCAGTCCTCTGTACCACGGAAAAATTTCTGGTTGTCTTCGTCACTTCTCGTACTGTTCGTTTTGCACGGGAAGAAGGAGGAAGTTGTCAATGTGAACACCCATCTCAGAATGATTCGCTTATCCTGGCATCGTTGAGCGTTCTTTGGGAAACGGGGGGAAAATTGTGTTGACGTGCACTGCTCTAGCACTGCAGGCCCGCCTCAAACATTTCACTCCGCGACAGTAACCACAACTTCCTTAGGTGAGAAACAGCCATTGCTTTCCTAGTTTGGATTGTGTATTGGGTCATCAGAATATTTCATCACCATGGTTGTCATGATGCACCCATAACTAACTTTTGTGTAACAGCCAACCTCTGGCCAACATTTTTTCCACTCATAGCACTGTAGTCTTGCAAGATATCCAGCACACTGTTTATGGTGTTAGATGTCTGTGTTGTCTTATTGTGGAATGAATTCCCCTTGAGTATTCAACGCTTGCACCAATTTTCAACAATTGAGTTTGAGATGCCATGGTGAAAAGACATGATGGATGCCTCCCTTGGTTTAACATGAATGACTTATAATGCTCTGTTGTCAGTTTCTGGTTTCCAGTGGTCAAATAGTCCTATTGCAGCACTGTCATGTTTGATTTTGTTTCTTTCAGGTTCAGGAGTACAAAGATGGCCTTAAAACTAAGGTTTGTTATTATTATTAGTATATTTTTGAAATAATGTTCAATGAATCATTATCTGTTCTAACATAAACTTATTTACATTTTAGGCTGAAGAAATGATATTAAATGGATTCCCTGAGAAGATAGTTAAATTAAATGAACTCCTGGAGATGCCATTGTTTTCCTCTTTGGAACTTGGTAATGTTCATCAAAAGTTGAACATTCCTATTCCTGATCCAGTTCTTGTCAACAGGTTTGTATTTTAGTTTTTTCCTTTCATCTATTGTCTTTCAATTATGTGGTGTCTAATTACTCTTCTTCACTTTACACTTTTAGTAGTAACTCAGATCATGGATCTGCTGCAAAGAAAAGAAAGTCTGAAAATGAAGTAAATGATGTTGGCACCAAAGTAATGGCACTGACTTCAGGCCCAGTTCCATGTAATGCTAAGATGACAGAACTGATTGGAATTGTCAAGCCTCATATCAAGGAATTACTCGCAGACTCTAATTTGGTAAGACTACCTTATATTATCCCTTTAGGTCTGAATGTTTCTTTATGTTCTTGGTTCCTGTTATTGTTTGCCACTTCAAATTTGCAGTTAAAAATGTGGGTGTCCTTCATGATTCCAAAAATTGAGGACGGAAATAACTTTGGAGTATCCATTCAGGAGGACACACTGGCAGAAATTCAGTCTGTAGAATCTGAGGCAGCTGCTTTCTTTGACCAGATCTCACGGTACTATGTATCCCGAGCAAAAATTATATCCAAGGTATATACATGAGAAGTAAACTCCTATTACATTTTAATAAATACTGCAATTTATTACCTGACTGCTCCAATTTTCAGGTGGCGAAGTACCCTCACATTGCAGATTACCGTCGGTCTGTGCAGGAGCTTGATGAGAAGGAATACTTGAGTCTCTGGTTGGTTCTGAATGAAGTGCGCAACCGCTACAGTACTCTTCATGATATTGTAACCAAGAACATTGACAAGATTAAGAAACCCAGATCAACCAACTCAGTATCACTCTACTGAGAGTTTATCAGGTCTTAAACTGGCCTAGTGCCCTATTGTAAATTGGTTGAATGTGATTCTCCCCTTCCCATTTTTTCTTTCCCCAACTTTATCTTCTTATTGAGGTGTAGATAAAAGTCCACTGGTTGGATGTATCAGCGTCCTCAACTTAATCATAGAAAGCTTGCTGTTTGTCTTTACTGATAGGACTGAAGCAGTGCTGTTGCTTATAAATTGTCTTTTAAGAAGAAAAAACCTCTTGGTAATTGTTAACCTGTACTTTTGATTTTACATACATCAGTTGTGACGCACTGTAATAGTCTTACACCATACGGTTATTGTTCTTTTTACATGTTTGTTTTGTGTGTAAGGTGTTGAATTTTCAATCTGCAGGAAACGTGTAATTCTGTGTAGCTTCGTTAGTCTTGGTGTGAAAAAATATTTTTACCACCATTTTTTTCTGATGTTTATGAAGCTACCAGGACTTTCATGGTTTCTGTTGCCTGTATTTTAGATAAAATAACCAGTTTACTGCCAATTTCCTAAAATTGTACTTCTTTTCTCAGCATGCCTTATTTCACCATGATTTGACCTTGGCTTTTTATTTTCTTCTTAAATGAAGTGTTGACTTAAGTAACTCCACTTGTGTTTCAAATTATAAAATGATCAGTCATTCATGGTGTTCGTGTTGCAGAGGTCTTGGTAACTGTTAAATATTGAATAAACCAAAGCTTGGACTCTTGCAATTCCGTTCATTCTGTTTCCAAATATCTTTAAGGTGTTGATATTCAGAACTATTGCCTTTTGTGATTCCATTGATCCCATTTATTTATTGCCTTTGTAACTTGTGTTAAATCTAAGTTTGATTAGTATAGATACCTTTATTTTTAACAGTCTGTGCATGTGTTGTGAATGGTGTGCACATGTTTTCAGTTGTGCCCCAACTATCTCTGAAAATATTCTATTGAGATTCTTTTGTTAAAGAACTGACTTAAATAAAGGCACATAGGCAATTCCAATGCAAAGTCTGAGTGTGAAGTTATTGATAGGACCGTGCTTCTGTAGATCTGCACTATTTTGTAAATTTTAGTGGAGTTTTATCATCATAGTAACGCTGTGCCCTACTGTTAGGTTAGCCAATCAATTCAATTTCTTAATGTCTCTGAAAATATGGCATAAAGAACATTTGTGAAAATAAAATTTTGCAAAGGTATGAGCTTCTGATAAATCTGAGGATATGCCCTCCCCCCACCTCCACCTGCCAAAAATTAAAGGAAAGTTAAAAATAGAGAGAAATGGAGCTTGCTTTTAATGGCACTGTTGTACCTCGCAAATTTTCAATAAATGTATTACACTGGTGTTTCCCAGATGTTTCCGTATTTCTGAAATGCGTGCTTACTGACTTCTCGGTGTACCCTACCTTCACCTTCCGGAATTATTTAGTCTTGAGATCGACTATACGTGCGGCCACGTAGCAACTAGCGGGATTGTTGCCACAAGTCGGTCAGCACCGGGACGGGACTGGGGCCGTGATGGGCACGGTGAGAGTGCTGCCTGACGAGGTGCTGGCGCACAGCTCGGAGAATGACGTCTGGGTGTCCGTCTTCGGCCGGGTGCTGGACGTGAGTGATCTCGCCAGCCCGGACCCGGACGGGCCCCGTGGGCTGGGGGGACGCCTCCTGTTTGCCTTCGCCGGCAAGGACGTGAGCCACTGGTTCGAGGCGGACGGGGACGGGGCGACCCTGGACGTGAGTGCGTGGTGCGCGAGACAGTCGACATCCTGTGCGCAGCCTCGGCCGTCGACGGGGACTTGACGGGGGGACGGGCTACGCTCACTGGCACTGCACGTCACAGGTGGCCACCTTCGTCCACCCCTCGTCGGGGGAAGTGGTCCCTCTGTGGCCGGTGCCGATGGAAACCGGGACGGGGCTGCCGTGGTGGCGAGACCCAGCCAGGGTGCGAGGGCGGCTGACGGCGCGGCCCAGACCCATCAGGATCGTGGACTCGTTCTCCGGGCTGCAGGTGCTGCTGTCGGTGTGTATCTGAGTATCTGACTACTGCGATGCGAACATGGACTCCGGTCGAAGGGGTAACAACTTCGGGGTGCCTCCGGGTCCTCCCCGGGGCCTCGCCGCGCACGTGCACAGGTGTGCTCCGAGGACACGCTGGCGCGGGTGCTGCAGCGCTACAGCGCCTTCAACAGCGACGTGGGCCGCTACGAGTGCGTGCGCGTGGACGACGCCGACGGCCGCCCCCTGGACCCGTCCCGGACGCTGCTGGAGAACGGCATCGAGGACGAGCGCGACTTGTTCGTCGACCTGGGCCTCCCCGAGGACCTCTACGTGCCCGCGCTCGTACTCGTCCGCCGGGACTGGATGGGGTCCACCGGGTCCACCGGGGCCGGGCCGGCGCCAGGGACTGCTGCTGCTGTCATCGCCTCGCCTCACACCTGACTACTCTCCCCGATGGGAATAAAAGAAAAGCCCCTCTTGCGTTTGGCAGCACGGGCCACGGGGACTTCCCTGACGCTGGTTTGGGGGGGGGGGGGGGGAGAGCTGCGGGAACGGCTGTGACACGCCTGCGACATGTGCACGACACCGTGAGCCTGAACCTTGTCATTGCCGGGTGCCGGGTCGTTGGAGCATTGTGAGGCTGCATCCGCAGGAGATACGTTTGCCCAGGGCACTCGGGGTCAGTAGTGGCACAAGAAAAGAGAATTAAGAATTAGAGGCAGTGGTTGAACCCGCGGTGCCTGACCCGACTCGGAACTGTCAGAGAAATTGCCACACGAGACTAAGGACCGTCGCGTTCAAACACCGTTTTCTGGAGAGAGGGGGTGGGGGGGGGGGGAGTCTCTGATGGACGATTTCCGTTCAATGGATTAGAAGTTTTTGGCTGAGCTGCGTCCGAACAGTCCGCCTGTGCGGGCGTGGGTGGGTCATAACTACCCGCGGACACGGACGCAGCCTCTGAGCAGTTCGGCAAACACACTTGTCAAACACAGAGGTGGGCTGGCGGGGCGAGGAGAGGAAGAGGAGGGGAGGGGAGGGTACATCCTGTGCCGCGTGCTGCCCCCACCCGGTCACCAGCCCTGGACTGCTTGTACTTTTGCTCTGTGACAGCCGGAGAGAGATGAGGGGATATTGCATCCGTTGACAGAAAGGGAAGGAACGATGATACGGGCTGTGCCGGCCCATGGCAGCCCATGGCAGCCCATGGCCTTCAGGGACGGGGGAAGGGCAGGGCCGGCGGCAGCAGGGCACGCAGGGACCGCACCGGATGCGCCTCGACCTCCTCGGACAGGCCGCGACAGCGGCCGCGGCGCCACCGAACGCAACGCAACGCACCTGGACAGCACCGAGTACAAGCAGGGCGAGCTGAACGAGCAGAGCCCCCGGATGTCGTCTCACCCTGACAGGCCGAGGCTGCCGCGTTCCGAGTGGGAAAACTCCGGCGGCCAGTGGCGCGCGGCGCGCGTCACATTCAGCCCCGGCTGCTTCTACTGGTTCTCGTGAAAAATGTTCGGTCTGTTTGTGGATGTATACTGAGCGACAGCGGCAGAGCCGGACTGGGGGGGGGGGGGGGGGGGGGATTTTGCCTTTTAAGGGGCTGCCTTGTTTAAAAGGAGCCAAATTCGCCGACAGGGGGCCGAAATAGGGGGGAAGGGGGAGGTCCAACCTAACATACCTGGGTCAGTCCTGCCAAGAGATAATGGCTCTTGGTCCTGCCCTGGACAGTAGCGCGCGCCGCGTTGGCTGGTCTGCCGCACTTCAGCACGACAAGAAGAATAGCAACCGCACCCTCCAGCCCAGCCTCCACTCCACCCTCCCGGAACATCGAAGCGGCAGGGCGGCGGGACGGCACCGCATGACCTTGTCAGGTCAGGGGGCCTTGCCTTTGACTTCCTGGGCCACGCCGTTTTTATCTGGTCCACCACACCTTAGCACACGGACGTGTCGGAGCATTGAGCAATACGAGGTGCCGGGGCTAGGCGGGGCCGGGGGGGGGATGGGTATGTACATTACACGGCACGGCACGGGACCTTGGGGGGGTGCGTAGGTGCGTCACTGAAGCCGCGAGAAGGTGGCGTGGTACGGAGCTCAGGCGCGGATCCAGGGGGGGGGGGGGGGGGGGGGGGCGACGGGGCGATCGCCCCCCCTAGGGCGCCCGTAGGGCGCCCGAAAGGTAGGCAATTCGCGTTACAATCCGCCTGAAAGTAGGCAGAAAGCGGTACATCGCCCCCCCTAGAGCCGCCCCTGGATCCGCGCCTGACGGAGCTGCAGCCCGCCTCGCATCACTCGGTGGCTCCACACACTCTGCTCTGCCTCTGCCCTGCGGCCGCGGGCACCGAGTATAAAGCCGAACGCGCGGCCGGAGAGGGGACAGTCTGTGCGACGCCTCCAGCCGACCAGGATCAGGAATGAGGATGCACTGCGATCGTGCCGTTCCCTTCGTGAGTTCAGTGCCTGCGCCGCCTGCGCGCGCCCCCGTCAGAGTTCCAAACAAGTTTCCACATTAAAACGCAAAAAAAAAGGAAGCAGCCTGCTGAGCGTTTTTGACAACGCACATTGCAAAGTGCAAACCTATTTTGGCCAGTCTTGGTGGAGTCCCCACTCGAGGACTCTTGGGCGCCTGGTGGGTAGGCAGCCCCGACCTGTGCACGCACACGTGCCGTGCGGGCTGGCCTACCCGGGCACTCGCAGGCGCTCGGCTCGTCTGGTCTGATCGGTCGGCTTCTGTTACAGGTGGCGGCGATGGCGCTTGCCTTGGCCGCCCTAGCCGCCGCTGGGGCCACTGGCACCGCCGCCGCCGACAAGCAGGACTCGGGCAACCTGAAGACGGCAGCGAGTGAGCGATGTATGTCAATGCCGGCAACGCTCCCTCCCCTCCCCCGGACTAGGATAATTTCACCCCGTTTCCTCGTCTTACAGTTCTTACAGGCCTCGGATGGAACAACGATTGGAACAATGGTTACAAATGGCGCTACCCCGGCTACGGAGGCACCGGCTACGGGGGAGCCGGCTACCCCGGCTATGGAGGCTACCCCGGCTACGGAGGGGCCGGCTACCCCAGCTACGGAGGCTACGGAGGGGCCGGCTACCCCGGCTACGGAGGGGGCGGCTACGGTAAGGCTGCAAAGTGCAAAAACTTGAAAATGTCCAGTAAAGATCCGGTAAAATAACAGTGGTAAGCTATGGCCTTCGGCCTCCCACTTTTTCAATTTGTGGTGAATTTAATTTGATTATATATATCGGAAATTGTTTGTTTTTAACCCGTCATAAAGGGGGAAGGCCTAAAAACAAAAATCATTGCTGTTTTCCTAGTATTTCAATATATTTTTTTTATCATCTTTACTCCGTTTCTCTTTTCCGAAGTCAACAGAACCTGTACTTTGCATCTCTAGGCTACGGCTACAGCTACCCTCAGACGGGCTCAGGCTACGGCGGCTACGGTGGCTACGGCGGCTACGGCGGCTACGGCGGCTACGGCGGGGGATCCACCGAGGTCGGCTATGGCATCCCCGGCTACACAGGTGCGGGCCGCGGTGGCTACCCGGGCTATCCAGGATACCCCGGCGGCATCGCATACCGAAGCCTCGGCCAGCAGTCCGCGCGCTCTCAGGGGAAGAGGAGCAACTCAGAGGCCGAAGAGATGGAGAGCAGGTCTTGAGTTTCCATCGAAAAAGCGGACGGACGTGTGCGCAATTGTGATCTTTTTTTTTGGTACTTTTCTATTTTCTTTTATGTACATAAAGCCTAATAAAGTGTTCAGTGTGCTACATACTTCGACACGTTTTAGTAGTCTCATTTCATTTTCATCTCAAACTAAACAAACAAATTCATCTGGCTGATCTGGCTGTCACAACCAAGTCCATAAGAGGATCTAGCCGATTCCTCATAAAGCCAAATGCCGCCAAATCTACCGCCGTTTAAGCCCGCTCAAGCTTGGTGTGGACATGTGGACATGAAACCGGTGTGGGGTGTGGGTGGACCACGGTGGACTGTGGACGTTACAGTGCTGCCCTCTGGCAGTAGGGAAGGCGGACTAGGGACTAGGGGTTCATTTCGGGGTTTTGTTGTGAATAGGTGCGAGTAGGAATACTAGAAATGAAGTAGTTTTGTACCTGGTATTCTGGTGGACTCGTCTGGGAGCACGGATTTGGTAACTATACGTGTTAAAACTTTTGTGACCATTAATCTGCTGTCGTTAACAATGATATGCCTCGAATATGGACGAGACTTCAGAGGGCTAGGCCTATACGCCCCCATATATTCCCTTTACCGCGTTCTATTGCATGCATTGAAACTTAAAGATAGTTATTGTTATTACTGCATCCCTTCCGTTAGCGTTGTCCGGAACATTAATTTTAAGATTTTGCCCCATGCCGCATTTTTTGTCAATGTGTACGAGGTTAGAGCCGGGTGGCGCCTAGACGGCTCACGTCGTTTCCAGGTATCATCCTTTTCAAAACACTTGTCATGTTATGATGGTGAACCAAGCCGTCTTGATGTCTTTTTGCGTCTGCCGTGCTATTGAATCGATCTCTCTTAACTTACGAAATTGCACCTCTCTTTACTTTCTCTCACTTTTTCTGTAGAATGTGTGTATTCTCATTCATTGATGTAAATGTGCACAATTGTAAAACAATAAATGTGAGCATTTGAATGGGTTTTTCCTTTGACATCTTACTGTGACATTTAATGTAATACTTCAGGCATTTAAACTAAGGAATTTTCCCCATGAAGCTGAAGCAGGGAGTGAGCTTGTTCTATTGTTTTTATCCTTTAGGCAATGGCGATATCACCAAAAGTAGTCAGAAAAGGGAGGGAACTCTGCATCAAGGTATCAGAGGAAGAGGATGATTACCGAGAAACCCATTTTAAAGGTGAACATTTCATATATTTTTTGGTCAGTATATCAGATAATTATTTCCCAGTGTTGTTGAGTTGTTCTTTTGATTCAGATGTGGAGAAAGTACTGAAAGAAGAAATTATTTGTTCCACATGTAGTGTAAATCTCAAACATGCTGTTCTTAATGGGGGAGAAATTTTCTACCACCCCCACTTGAAAGTCCTCATGTGTGAGGTTTGTAAAACAGGAAAAAAAAAACATATTCTTGTTGGTGCAAGCGAATTACCTACTATTCTAGTTATGCCTCTTTCTTTAGCCATGCAGAGATCTTTATGGTGTTGGTGAGTTTTCCCTTGATGAAGATGGTACTGACAAATATTGTCGTTGGTGCAGTGAGGGTGGTACATTGGTTTGCTGCTCAAAATGTGTGTGTTCCTTTTGTAAAGTAAGTGGAATCCAGCAATAGAATCGCTAAGTGTTTTCACAAAAGCTTTGAATCATGAAGTTTTCTTTTGTTTTCTCATAGTCATGCATTAGGAAGAACTTTGGGCGAACCATGCTGAAAGACTTGGAGAAGAAAGAGTTTGAATGTTTCATATGCCAACCAAAACCACTTTACAGGATGAGGGCAATCTGCTATGCTGCTGTTGAATACTCTCGCAGTAGGAAGAGGTAAGACCTTATTTGACCATTATGTGTTTCTTTACCTTTGTTTCTTTTTAATTAAAGGTTTTCTTTTTGTCACTTATTTTCACAGGGAGAAAATTTTGGGTCAGAAAAAGAAAATAAGTGCAATGGCAGAGAGGAAAGCACTGGGTATCAAACCAAAACGTTCGGAACGGAAACACAAACTAAGAACTCCTCAAACTTCAGATAGTGAAATAGAAGTAGGTATCATGGTCTTCATTTGTTGTCGTTTCCATAGATTTCTTGGTTAGAAAATTGACTTTACAAAAATCTCTTCTAGATATCATCCAGCACTGTAGATGATGTTCACAAAAAGAAGAGTTCTGTAAGAAATGAACCTGGAAGTAAAGCCATGAAGACTGAAGCACTGAAAGAGGAGAGTATTCTGATCAATGATAGCTCTGGAGATTTGACGGATTCAGATTTTGAGCCGAGGTGTTCACAACGATTTAAACCACGTCTGATGAAGAGCAAGAAAAAGTCAAGTGACTCAAGTTCAAACCATCAAGGTCCTGTGAAGGTCACTAGAAAAGATTTTGCGAGTCCCAAAGGCAGTGGGTGGGCAATTTTGGACAGTATTGCTGAAGATGTTACATGTGTAGCCACTGTTTTGAATGAAAATACCTGTAGATCTAGAAAGAATTACTGCAGCCAGTCCTCGGAGGATTGTATGTTACCTGTAGCAGTCACTGACCTGCAGAGGTATATCAAGAGTGCAGTGCAATCTCTTCTTGATCTTGAAGAAAGTCTGGACAACATGAGCACAACTTGCATATCCACTAATGGAATTGCTGACAAGGATAAGACAGATTGTGAAAATGTAGGAGGAAGTCAAGATTCTGTCCACATTGTAGAAGATAATGAAGGCAGTGGGTCATCATCAAAATCGAAGTTTCATTCTGGATCTCATCCAGAAGGATCTGTCAAGAGCTGTCCCAGTCCAAATCCTGAAGATTCAGAAGATGAGGACAATTCCAAGGCTACTGGTAAAATTCAGAGATGTGGTAGCACTGATTCTGAAGGTGGTGCAAATGCTGATCTTGAGGAATCTGAGAAGCTTCAAAATTGTGGTAGTACAGATTCTGGAGGAGAAGAGGTAGCTGGCTCTAACAGTGGAAACTCTGGAACAACTAGAGCTCTATGCAAGAAAATTGACGGTTCATTACCAGATGATACAACAGAATTTAAACCTAGCATGTGTGGATCTCCAGAAAATGAGTTGTCGGCCGATGTCACAGAATCTGGAAATAACCTCTCTCAAGACATGTTTGCAGATTTAGATGAAGTTACCCAGAGTAGTAAATCATTGGCATGCAAGGCAAATTTAATGGCTAGTTCTAGCAGTGATTCAGAGGATGAAGCACCAAATGAACCCAGTAGTAGCCATGTCAACAATGGCAATGATGTATATGAAAGCAGCAGTGATTCCGATACTCAGCCTTTCGACACTGAGACCCAATCTCGTGCCAGAAAGGCCAAAGTTGATATTAAAATGCTTGAAAAATATAAATCGGATACTAAATTACAAGGAAAGTGGACTGTTAAGGTTGAAGAAATGGATCCAGTAACTAGAGACCACTATTTGAGTTTGGTTGCCAATTGCTATTCAGAATCATCATCAGAATCCGACAGTGACAGATCTGTTGATAAGTAAGTTGCACTTGTTAGTTTACATTTTTTATCTTGATTTTACAATCTTTTTTCCTTCTAGTTAACTCCTACTTTCTTTTTTAGCTTGACAAACTTGAACAACCTGAAACGTAAAGGCATTGGGAAAAACGATGAAAGAGTTAGTGATGGTTCAAATTGTAGTAGTGACGCAAAACGGAAGAAAGGAAAGAAGTCAAAGGAGCACCCAACAGAGGAAAAAAAATTAGTTGATTTTCTGAATAAGTCTGGTGTGTAGACTAGATGAGACATTAGACACTTGCAGTAGCTTCAGCATATTTTTTTATCATTTATAATCAATTGTTCTTCAAACACAATTACTATTTTGTCAACAGAGACATCAGAAGGAGAAGCTTCATTTGAAAAAACTAATAATCTGGAGCAGACTTCATGTGGCAAAGATGATGTCAATTCACTTAATGAGGCAAAAAAAATGAGTCTACTTCAGTCATCAGACAGTACGTTTTCTTGGTATTTCATTTGATGCAGTTCTCATTCTGCAGTTCTCATTTCACATTTCACTTAAATCTGCTTGTTGATAAGGTGAAGCTGACACTGATGGTGGAGCTGACGCTGATGGTGGAGCGGACGCTGTTGGTGGAGCTGACACTGATGCTGAAGAAGAAACAAAGGAGGATAATGCCATGAAATTAAAATCAAATAATTCTGATAATGAAGCAGAAAGCAATGATAATGGAAATAAATCTGATAGTGATGGTGTAAGTTATGCAAGGTTATGTTGTAATTTGTAGAACTGTTATTAGGATGTTTGTCAATATTTGATTGAAAATCTTAACTATGATTTTATTTTCATTTAGGGTTTGAACAAAAAGAAAAAAGACTGGCGGAATGACAAACTTCTCACTGGGAAGCTGTCCGATACTGATACCAGCGATGATGAGAAAAGACTGCAGAAGAAAAAGGCAAAAATGGATGAGAGTGGAGATGATTCTAGGTATTCTATTGCTGTCATGTGATTCTGTCTTTGAGGGTCTGTTCTCTCATTTCCTTTGAATACTATACTACAACTCATAAAGTCTTCTTTTTTTTTCAACTTTATAGCGATGTAAACAATGTTTCTATTATTAATAGGTAAAGTACTGAACTCATTGAAATGCAAGTTATTTAAATCTTGCTTGTGAGTGGTGTGAGGTTTTCACTAAGCTTGATTCATGTATGCATATTTGCTTTTTGGTTATAGCACTAATGTGTTGTGTAGCCTTTTGTTAATTTTTTCTTTCTC
This sequence comes from Odontothrips loti, assembly GCA_038380765.1. Taxonomy (NCBI): domain Eukaryota; kingdom Metazoa; phylum Arthropoda; class Insecta; order Thysanoptera; family Thripidae; genus Odontothrips; species Odontothrips loti. Next base: position 13,290,147 of record CM076252.1, read on the forward strand.
GTGTAAAGTGATGTTGGTTCTGGTTTTTATCCTTTCTCTTGTAACAACCTTTAGTTTGTGAAGGTGCATATAATTCTCTGAAATGTTTGGTTTAGGTACGCTATGCAACAATGTTAAACATTGTCTGACGCTTTCCACACCTGCTAAGAATAGCATGAAAGCATGAATGCATGTCTTGCTCTGAATGTTGGTAGCTTAATTTTCTTCTTAACATTTCAGGAAGAGTCAAGGTACACCAAAGAAAAAGAAGGGAGCTAATTCAGACAGCGATGGCCCTTCATCTTCCACAAGTGAAGACTTTGTTAAAAAGAAGCGGAAGGTTCTGAAGAAGTCAAGTTCCTCAAGCTCTTCAGAATCCGAAAAGGAAAAGTAAGTGCTAATGGCTACAATGGACTCAACTCTGCACATGACTTTTTGGTCTCAATGTGTTAATTATTGAAATGCGTATTTTCAGCCTTGACACTTTACTATTTTTACTATAAAAATTATGTTGCAGGCCTAAAAAGAAACGTCGGAGAATTAAGGTTGTAAACTCGAGCTCTAGCTCTGATGAGAAAGAAGATGCTAAAAATGTATGTGGCATTTTGTCTTTGTCTTTATGAGTTTTGCCTGCAGGGACAAATATGGTAGTTTTATGGCCAAACCGTGATATACAAGAGTTTGTTTGAAATTTGCAGGCTGATAGTCCTTTGAAAGGTCGGAAAAAATTGAGGCACATGATGCGTGAGGATGATTTAGAACAAGGGACTAAGGAAGCTGCCAAAGAGGAGGAGGAGCGCCTGAAGCGAATAGCTGCACGGCAAAAACAGGTAAATGGGAATGTGGTTGTGTATTACGTTAAAGTACTTGTTATTAATTTTTAATTACTCTATTTTTAACAGTATGATGAGCTGTATGACAATGTTCAAAAAGGGTTTGAGACTCTTGATAAATTAGTTTTAGACTTTGATGAGAAAACCAAAGAACCATTGGTAGAAGTAGATACAGAATTAGTGAAAAAACTAAAGCCTCATCAAGTCAAAGGTATAAAGTTCATGTGGGATGCCTGTTTTGAGTCATTAAAGATGATATCTAAAAGCAAGGGTTCTGGTTGTATCCTTGCTCACTGTATGGGACTTGGTAAAACATTCCAGGTAATTCTTTTAATTTGATGTCATTGATTTTTAGTGAAGTAACTTTTATATTTAATTAATTTTCTTGCTTTTATGTTCAGATTGTCACCTTAGTGCACACGTTGTTCAAACATCCAGACACTAATGTTAAGAAGGTGTTGGTTGTTTGCCCAGTTAGTACCGTTCTCAATTGGGTGAATGAATTCGATAAATGGCTCAGAAATATTGAGCCAGATATTGAGATTTTTGAACTGACAAAGTATGTGAACTGTTTCAGTGTGATGATTTTGATTTTGCTGTCTCATGTCATTAACTAATCCTTCATTTTTCAGATGCAAACAAAATGTAGATCGTTCCCATCGTCTGAAAGAATGGCAAGAATATGGTGGTGTCATGGTCATTGGTTACGATATGTACCGTAACCTGACAAATCCAGAATCGAAAAGAGTCCGAGTTAGTGTTATGAAATCCTTCCAATCAACTCTTGTTGACCCAGGTTTGTTTGTTGCTTACACATGTTGTAGATTAAAGATTATTTCTAGTTTTAATTGATTATAATTTATACATTTAGGGCCAGATTTGGTGATTTGCGATGAAGGACACCTTTTAAAAAATGAAGATACAGGAATTTCAAAGGCTTTAACCAGGATTAAAACGCTTAGACGAATAATCCTTACTGGAACACCTCTCCAAAACAATTTGAAAGAATGTGTGTATTGTTTTGATACCTTGAACCTAGCTGACTGCCTCTGCTACTGCATTGTCGTGATTGACCTAGCAATTAATTTATTAATTTATTATCATATTTACAGATCACTGCATGGTTCAATTTGTGAAACCCAACTTATTGGGCACAAAGAAAGAGTTCTGTAACCGTTTTGTTAACCCTATAACAAATGGTCAATTTGAAGATTCAACAGCACATGATGTGAGACGAATGAAGAGAAGGGCACATGTGCTTCATAAAACTTTGGAAGGGAGTGTACAGGTAAATTTTATGCTCTTTCAGCTTGTTGAAAATTCTGATATTGACATGTTTGAATGTAACACTTGCTAATTTTCTCCTATTCAGAGATTTGACTATTCAGTTCTTACACCTTTCCTTCCTGCTAAAGAAGAATATGTCATCTCAATTCGTCTCAGTGACCTCCAAGAGAAAATATACAGACATTATCTTGAGCATTTCTCCAGTAAAGGTTATCAAGGCAAAGGTGCTCAATTGTTTGCTGATTTCCAACAGTTGCAGAGAATTTGGACACACCCTAGAGTAATGAAAATGTCTCAAGAACGCAATGAGCTGAAAGCAGAAAAAGAAGTAATTTGAAAGAAATTTTGTGCAAAGTTCCTTGTTTTATAGATGAGTCACTGATGTCCATGCTTGTTTTCCTTGTAGGATGAAGATAGTGAAGGCTCCTTAAGGGATTTTATTGACGATGGTGATGAAGATAGTGACACAACTTCATCCTCATCATCTGATGCTGACAGTGATGATGATGATGTTGTGTGTCTCAGTGATGAGTCCAAGAATGGGAAAAAAAAATCTAAGAAGCCTGCAAAAAGTGCTAGAAGGACTCGTTCTAATAATGATCCTCCATCAGGTAAGAGCAGTACACATCTGCATTCTTAAAATAAACTCCATCTACTATCTTCCTCTAAACTGCAATGTGTGTTTGTTTCTCAGATCCTGAGCCAGTACTACCAACCAAACAAGGAGAATGGTGGGAATCATACATAGGAGAAAATGATTTTGAAGACCTGACAGCAAGCCCCAAGCTCACATTGTTATTTGACATTCTGAAGAACTGTGAAGAAAATGGAGAAAAATTGTAAGTTTTAGCCCATACCATTTATTTTTATATGCAGGCTGTGATTCGTTTCTTTCATGTATGAGCAATCTGGTAGAATTCACTTTCACATCATCATCAACAAAATACAACTCATCACAATTACATCTTTCTATTTTTAGGCTGGTGTTCAGTCAGTCATTGTTTTCTCTGGATGTGATAGAGTACTTCTTGTCTAAGATTGATGATGCCACTCAAAGAGGTCAGAAGAGTGATCTACTAGGAGGTCATCAGGGGTCATGGTCCCTAGGAATTGACTATTTTAGGCTTGATGGAAGTACTCCTACTGACTTGCGTGCCACTTGGTGCAATGTCTTTAATAAAACAAGTAATCTGAAGTACGTCATTTTAAACTGTGTGGAGATAATTATGTGCATGGAACTTAAAAACACTGCAGTTTTAATTGATTTTTACTTCATTTGCACAATTTAAATAGAGCCCGACTGTTTCTAATATCGACCAGAGCTGGTGGTCTTGGAATAAATCTAGTTGCAGCTAATAGAGTTGTAATATTTGATGCATCATGGAATCCATCACATGACGTCCAAAGCATATTCAGAGTTTACCGGTTTGGGCAAAAGAAGCCTTGTTTCATATATCGGTTCCTTGCTCAGGTTTGACCCTTTACTGTGTTTTCATACATAGGATCAAGTGCAGTAATGCACATTTTGTGACCTCTTCCTTCAATCTTTACAGGGAACTATGGAAGAGAAAATATATGAAAGGCAGGTCACCAAATTGTCACTAGCTTGCCGTGTTGTTGATGAACTTCAAATAGAAAGGTACTATAAAATGGCAGACCTTCAAGAACTCTATAACTTCACGCCTGCTGATCGCTCTGCTTTTGTTCCACCAAAGCTTCCAAAGGTATGTTTTGCATCTGTCATGTATTGAGCATGGTTGTCAATTTTCAGTTGTCTGTTGGAACTACAGTATTTTCTGTCTTTCCTGAATTTTTTCCTCTCTCTATCTTCAGGATCATATGTTCGCTGAAATTCTTAAACAGCATGCGGCCATTATTACGAAGTACCATGAACATGATTCACTTCTTGAAAATAAAGAGGCAGAAGAGTTGAATGAAGAAGAGCGAAAGGCTGCGTGGGAAGACTATGAGAGTGAAAAGAAGGGACCAATCAACCAAGGACTGGGTGATGCATTAGGTAAGTTCACTTTTTCATTTGTGACGTATTTGTAGTTTTTTATTTTGTCATGTTTGTGCGTTTGTATATCAATAATAAATATTTCATTTTCATTTCAGAACCATTACCAACTGTAGAGCAGCTTGAGACAGCTTTACGATTGAGGGTGAGTTTAAAATTTGCTTTTGAATTTTCATCTGAACTTGATTTAATTTTTGGTGGTATCTCAGTCTTGTGCTGTCTCGCTGTCTTGTGTCAATCTTTTTGATGAACAGTGCACTGTAGCACAATTTCATGCAAATCATTATTGTATGTGCTGAAAATGTATTCTCATTGGACTTATTTGTTTTTTGCAGCATCCAGAAAAGTCAGAAGATGAACTGAAAGAGCTAGCTGCAGTTTCTTTGAAAACGATTCAGGCCAATCGGGTAAGCTGTTGACTTTTGACCATCTCTGTACACAATGAAATATAGACTTCAGTGTCCATGTCACCATTACTCCATTTAGTTTTTATGCTATAACTGATACTTTATTCCATTATGAACAGATACGACAGCACCAACTTTTACTTGCCCAACAAGCACAACGTGAACAGGAAATATTACGACAGAGACAAATGCAATATGAACAAGCCATGCTGTATCGAATGCAGGAAAGTCTCCAAAGAGCTGCGCAGCAGCAAGGTCAGTTGCCTGCCCAGCAATATCCACTACAGTATGCACTACAAGGACAACTACTGCAACAGGTACAACAAGCCGTGTTGATAAATTTGAAAAATCTTAAGTTGGATGACCAGTTTTTAGTTCCTTTCTCAAATTCTTTATTTTTCAGCCGAATGTGAATTATGGAGCTAGGAACATCTATCCAGCTAACCCGGGTCCTTCGCATTCAAGACAAGGTAATGAAATATATGGAGCTTGGGAGTCCCTTACATGATCAAGTTTTCTGATAATTGCATCAAATTTACAGGAAACTATCAGCAGCCTGGAGCTCAGCTAGGTCAGCAGGTCCCAAGGCAAACATTCCCCAACTCATATAACCAAGTCTATAAGGAACCATGATTACTTTGTTCTGTATAATGTTCTGAATTTTACAATATTTGTCTGTTTTATTTAGAAACGTTTTTTTATTTACATAGTCTAGTTCAGTTCTTTATTTTGTATTCTTAAGCTTAATTTCTGATAAGATCTGACAGTATTCACATTTTTTTTAATGTGTTATTTTGGTTTTGGATTTTGTTGTAGAATAACAGTAATAAATGTGAAGATTCTTTTTTTATATGGATTTGTTTTCTTTTGAGTGCAATTCATTGTCCATCAAATGTATAGATGTTCTTGTCTTCTAAACAGTAATAAATGTGAAGATTCTTTTATACATGGATTTGTCCATCAAATGTAGATGTTCCTGTCTTCAAAACAGTAATAAATGTGAAGATTCTTTTATATGTGGATTTTTTTCTTTTGAATACAATTCATTGTCCATCAAATGTAGATGTTCCTGTCATCAAAACATTGTCAAGATATGATACTGAATTCTAGGCGTTCCCGCCGTTACCGCCTGATTGACACAAATTGCACTAGCTCAGCTAACCGAACGTATCGAGATCTCGAGACGTAACTTCCGTCCAGTTCAGTTAAGGGAAAAGTTGAGGAGTGCATGAAATGTCAACACACTTTATAAGGCAGAGCAGAGCAGCCGCAAGTGCAGAAACATGGCGTTTAGGAAGGAGAAGGGGTCCGACCCCTTTTCCCAAAAAACAAATAGATTTGACAGATTTGCGCAAATGTCAAAACAAGAAGAAATGATACAGCAAAAGAAGCGTGAAATTCAGGCAAAATTGGAAGCTCAAAAGCGCAAGGAAGCAGAAGATAACATCAAAAAACTATCAACGTCTAACCTCAACAAACCTGGAAACAAGAAACCCATAGGCAAACCGTAAGTGTTATTTCCTCCAGTCTGATGAATCGACGAGTTTTAATAAGACCCAAGGCTGCTGAACAATTGCTTTCACCTCCCTGAGGTCCGTACTTCGATTCGCGGTTTTCTGGCTTGTATTTAACCAACCATAACATGGGTCTTTATCATTTTGTTTATAAATATCTTTCCTTGGACTGAAATTGTTTGGCAAGGCTTAATTTAGTTTTATAAGAATTAAATTACTGTCACCATGCGTTGCAATTAGTTGTGGCAGTATCGTCTATGTTTCTCTTAATTCTAAAAGTTGCCATTCAGTTCATTGTTTTTGTTGTATCATTATGCTCGATTGTGTGTCTAGAAGATGTGACAGTACTAATTTATTTGGTTTCTGTGACCTAGAATCCTGCTTATATTTATGTTTGTGCCCATTCATGCTCACGGCTCCTCATCATAAGTTCAGATTTCCATTAGTTATTTTGTAAATATTTTCACACCATCTATAGGAAATTCAATTAAGTGTTTTCTCACACATTAATTAGACAAACAATATCTTTGATTTCAGGTTAAATGTTAGATCTATTGGCTCTCAACTCAAATCATCAACCTCTTCAGCTCAGCCATCATCAAGTGGAACTCTAAATATATTTTCAAATGATGGCTCTTTCATGGATCAATTTAGGAAGCTCTCTGGACTGAACAAAGGTAAGCCAAGCCTGTCTCTTTATCCAAGATCTTCAGTTACAAATTAGTCCTTTTAAAAAAATCTTGGAGGATCTTTGTTTTTGGATTTTTTTTTGGAATGAGATTGTGCGTAGTCATTGATTTTTTCCCCCCTGTTATCAGATGCCAAACAGAGTGGATTCAGAAGAGATGAGCACAGTTTGTCTCACGATGGTAATGTGCTTTTCACTGATTTGCAATGACTGTGGCTTAACAATAACAGTATACCTTTACTCTTGTTGTGTGTCTGTTGTGTTGCAGAGAGTAACGACCATAGCAGAGACAGAAGTGATGATCGGGAAGAGCACAGGAGAAGAGACAGGGAACGACCCCGAGAACGGGACCTGGATCGCAGCAGAGATCGAGACCGAGACAGAGAGAGGGACAGGGATAGAGACAGAGAAAGAGACAGGGAACGAGAACGAGACAGAGATCGTGAGAGGGAGAGAGACAGAGAGCGAAGGGACAGGTCACGCGAGCGCGATTTGGACAGGCACGTGCGGGAGCGGTCCCACGACAGGGATAGAGACAGTTACCGAGGCAGCAGTCGACGGGACGATCGTTGGGAGCCGCCACCGCAGCAGCAGCAGCAGCAGCAGCAGCCGCAGCCCCGCCCGTCCTCGCCCTACTCCCCTACCAAAGTGGATTACTCCCCGGTGTTCTCGACCATGTACCCTCCGCCGAACCTGAGCCTGCCGCCGCCGTCCTCGCAGCCGCCCCCGTCCTTCTCCCAGCCGCCCCCGGCCCAGGCCTTCATCTCGTACCCGACGGGGGTTGGGGTTCCCCCGCCTGGAGTTCCCCCGCCTGGAGTTCCCCCGCCTGGCCCTCCCCCGGCGTCTTCCCCCGTGCCTGTGTCACTTGCCATGTCGTCGCAGCCCCCGCCCCCCTCATCCATGTCACTGCAGCTCATCCCGCAGCCTTCCCCTATCCAGCCGCACTCCATCCCGCCGCCATCCCCCCTGGACCCCCACCTCATCCCTCCGCCGCCCATGCCCCCCACGGGGATGCCACCCCCGGGCTTGCTACCCCCCGGCTTCCAGGGCCCCCACTCTGTTCCACCCCCAGTCCGGCCTCCCGGCGTGCCACCGCCGGGGGTGCCGCCACCCGGCGTGCCACCCTCTGTTCCACGTCCTGGCGTCCCTCTGCAAGTCGTCCCCCCGCCGGGTGTTCCTCTTCCTGGCGTCCCGCCTCCGGGTGTCCCTCCGCCGGGCGTCCCTCCTCCCGGAGTCCCGCCTCCGGGTGTGCCTCCCCCCGGTGTTCCACCGCCCGGAGTTCCACCCCTTGGCGTACCTCCGCCGGGTGTGCCCCCCGTAGCCCCTGCCACTGCCCGACCGGGTTTGACGCGGCCGCCCGGACTGCCTCCGGGGATGTCAGTGACCCCCGGGGTGCCTCGGGTACCGCCGGTGCCGGTGCCGGTGCCGGTGCCGGTGCCGCCTATGACGCACCTCACCGGCGTTCCCCCGCCGTCTGTCGTGGCGCCGTTCCCTACCCTGCCTGTGATGCCGGTCCCCCCACCCTCTGCTGCTCAATCGGAAGTCAAACCAGTCGGTAAGGTGTTGTGTTACTAATGTGTTATTTTTTTATTTCCTCAGTTTCCTTTTCATTTTATTTTTGTCGTTTTTGCACTGCAGATGCACCTACTGCGCTATCCCTGGCAGTCATTCATTCGGCTTCCCAAGCAGTCGTCCCAACGCCACTCAATGGAATAATACAGGCTGTGAAGAAGGAGGAAGTTTGTACCAACTCTGGAGTGGGCATGTTAGAGGAAGATGATGCTGTTTTACAATTGGCTAAAATGGTGTCTCAGTGTGGAGATGACATAGAGGATATAATCAAGGCGCGGAATACAGATGATGCCAAATTATGGTGAGATGTCTTTTCCTAAAATGATCACTTACACTATCTTGATGTAAGCAGTTGCTAAAGTTTCTTGGAGTTTGGCTCTTCTTCAGGTTTTTACATCAAAAAGATAGTAATGCATACATTCAGTATCGACAACTTGTTGATAAATTACGAAGGGAAACTCAGCGGGCTGAAGAGGGAGATGATGAAGGTGATGACTTTCCTTGTCAAGAAAAAGTCAAAAAGTCAAAACTTTCTCCTGGAAAAGAGAGGTTCAATTCTAAGAATAATGAAAATGGTCAACAGGCAGGATCTTCTCAAGGTAGTATATTTGTTATTCTATTAGTCTGTTCTGCACTGCAGTAAACACCCTCTCACTTTTGCACGTCCTAATTTGGCTCTACCAGGTGAGAGTGAAAGTGCATCCTCTGCCCGCAAAAGGAAAAGGCGAAGTAGATGGGCTCCAGAAGACACAAAAGAGGAAGGGCCATCCGTGGCCATTTCTTCACTGCCACCGACAAATGTGCCACCACCTGGTTACCAGGGAGTACCGGCCGTAGTGCCAGGGCCGGGTCCCACATTGAGTAGAGTCACAAGAACTGACCCAGGCCTCCTCCGTTATGCCATTCAGACATTTGGCACTACGAATTTGTCAGAGGAAGATTGGAAAAAGGCTGAAGATCACTACAAGGTGCTTAGATGCAGTCCAATATAGCACTTTGGATCTTTTTTCTTTCCTGTTGGTTTGTGTAGGGGTTTAATGCAGTTTAGTCATTTTGTTTTTGTTCTTATTTTCAGATTAACCTCTTATATCAAGATTTGTTGAAGAAAAGGGAGGAACTGAAGAAACTGGAAATGAAAGGAAAACACAAATATGAATATGACAGTGATGAAGAGGTAGAAGGGGGTATGTTTTCTAACACTTGCAGTGGTGTATTTTTCATCTGGTTTGATTTAATTGTGTAATTAAAATTTTATTTAACTTTTCTTCTCCAGGAACATGGGAACACAAATTAAGATCAGCTGAAATGGAAGCCACTGAACGGTGGGCTGATGAGCTGACTAGACAGTCTCAGGGAAAGCATCATATAGGTGACTTTTTGCCTCCAGATGAATTAGCAAAATTTATGGAAAAGGTAGGACAAAGGACAAGTTTAGAATACTACTGTCTTAATGCATTGTTTTGTTAACTGTGTCACCTTTTCATTTGATTCACAGTACACTGCACTAAAGGATGATCGGGAACCTGATTTGTCAGACTATAAAGAATTCAAATTAAAAGAAGACAATATAGGTTTCCAAATGCTTCAAAAATTAGGCTGGTCAGAAGGACAGGGTTTAGGTTCTGATGGCTCTGGAATAGTTGACCCCATTGGCAGGTTGGTTCATTGAATTCCCTCTTTATTCTTGATCTGTGTAATTTACTTACCACAATGGTCATTTATGCAATAACAATGTTTCTTTCCAAGGTCTAACCAGAGAAATGATAATCAAGGACTGGGCCTGGATCGCCCTGATGATCTTAGTAAAGATGATGATGAATTTGACGCATATCGAAAGAGAATGATGTTGGCCTATAGATTTAGGCCCAATCCTTTAGTGAGTATTCCTTACATACATTGAGTTAACTTTGACAAATTAACAGCAACATCATTTTTGATGTAATTTCTAAATTCCCTTTTGAATGTTACAGAACAACCCACGTCGTCCTTATTACTGATGTGCTGCTGAGGCCCTTATTCTTAGGAAAAAGAAGAAACATGCACTTTGTAAGATGTGAAGATAAAGTGATAAACGCCCCCTCCCACATTCTCTTCCATGTAGTAGATAAAAAGCATTTTATTATACTTGGTGCGTTTTGTACCAAGACTTAATTTTATGCATGCGTTATCGTATGTGTCCATTTGCAGCCTCTCTTCAATTCTGTTCAAAGTTGTAGCATTTTAAAAAGTAGTTGGTCGGTAGAATTACCATTTTGTATTTCCTTGTTGATAAAAATTACAGCGATTACTGTCTGCTAAGTGTTCTCTGGTTTGTGGTACTTGTCAGGTACTTTGTGAAAGTATTAACATTACCACAGTTTAAAATTGTGTAACATCTGGTAACTTCTGCATTTGATTAATTGTGCCAGAACATGATTTTATGTACTTTTGAAGAGCTGCCTATGTGTTTGAATTGAACCTGTATGGGTAGAGTTCTAAAGAAGTGCCATCATCCAGAGGTTACTCTTGGGTAACTCTGTTTTTTTTAAAACTTGTAACGCATTAAGACTTTCAATGCTGACTGTTTGTGCGTTTAAATTAAAACTAATTAGGAGCATTTTCTGGGCCCCACTACATCCAAATCTTACGTTACATTCAATCATGTTTATATTTTCACAAGTAGCACTGACGATACTCAAAGGATTCTGTGACTTGTATTTATTGTTGTGTACATAGTATGTTTTTATATGTATGTTACCATCAATACTTTTCCATTTTGGACTTGTTTGTGATTTAGTCCAAAATGTGTAAAGATATTGTATGGAATATGCGAGACTGCCCAAAGGATTGATTAGAAACGAAAAGGTGGAGCTGTACATATGACACAAAGATAGTTATTGTATGTATAGCACTATAAATAAATCTGTCGTATATTTATCATGTGTTCTCTCTTCTCCTCACAGTCACCATTATTACTCGCACACTACAACTACAGTGTTTTAATCACATAAGTAACTCCCTCAAAGGTCTGATTTACCCCCCAAAACAAAACACTTACATTACACTTTATGGTAACGCAGCATGAAAAGATAAAAAGTACATGATTTGGAAAAAGAATAAAAATAAAACCGACGAGCAAGAACGGCTCCCCTCCCTTCCCTTTCCTTCTATTTTACCTCCCCTACGAGGCGCGCGGTGCGTGGCCGTGTCGAGGCCTCGCGTGCCCGCGTCCGCGCCCCATGTGGTGGTGGAGGCCGCTGGCTGCGCTGGCGCTGCGCTGCGCCGCGGTGGTCCCGGTGCCAGTGCCAGTGCCGGTGCCCGTGCCAGCGCCAGGGCCGGAGGCAGATGCGGACGTCCTCAGCCCCAGCAGCGATGTCGACTGCTGGATGTCCTGGAGCCGGCGCCGAATGATCTGCCGAACATGGTTGGTCCCTGGTTCAAATACCACCCGGGATCAAACCCTCACCCTGCAAATTTCGGGTCTTGCTCACCCCGTTCTCGTGGTCGATTTGCTTCTGCCGCGCCGTCCGGTTGATGGCGGACGAGGCCGTGATCCTCCTGATGGGCGTGGGTGCGCTGGGCGGTGCCACCCGGCGGCAGGCGCGCAGTCGGCGCAGCAAGTCCTGGTTCTCGCGCTCGATGCGCCACATCTGTGAGGCGAGGAGGGGAGGGGAAGGGAGTGGATAGCGCCCGCGCTTCAGGGGGTAGGCCACCCTGCACGGCACGCCTGCGCGACGGGCCGATGAGGCGAGGTGAGACGAAGGCTCTGACCTGCTCGAGGCTGAACGAGCGCCCCCTGTGTTCCACGTCCTGGCGGTATGGGTGAGGTGGGTGCCCCAGCGGGTGCCCGAGCGGGTGGTGGCCGTCGGCGAGGGCGTGGAGGACACCTCGACCGCGCGGCACTCCGTCCCTTCCTGAGCAGGACGAGGACCACAGGACGGTCGGCAGGGTGGCGAGGTCGGCGCCGATGCCGATGCTCCGTGCTGGCACCCTACCTGCCCCTGCTCCTGCCCCTGCCCCGCCCCTTCCCGTCAGCCCGTCCTCAGACGTGGATGAGGAGTCCGCGGACGACGAGCGGCTGCTGCCGCCGCTGCTGCTGGTGGCCGAGCTTTGCCCGTCCGGTTCCCTCGGCGGTCGCTGCAACGCCTGCGAGCAGGGCCGGAGTTCGAGTACCGCCGGGGGCGCGAGGCGTATACTCGTCCCGGTGGCCCCACCTTGCGGCCGCGGAGGTCCCGGCCCCGGCTGTCCCCCGCCGCGCTGTGTGCCGGCCAACCCCGGCTTCGCCCAGCCGCGGTCGCAGTGGAATCCCTACCGCAGCCACCGCAGCCAGGCCTGGCCTTCCGCGGCCTCCACGTGCAGGGCGATAGGCTCGAGCTGGAGTCGGATGAAGACGCGCGGCTCCTGGAGGAGCCTGCGTGCCCAACCCCTATCCAGTATTCGAACCCGAGACTCGAGATACGGAACTGCGATCTCATTTAACGCGCCGCAATTTTGCCACTTTCAGCATTCAGCATTGGGAACCTCCTCCTCACCTCCGGATAGCTCCACCTCGTTCGTCTTAGTTATTTCCATTTTCTGCAGCTGCTTCTGCACGGACGTCAGAGAGCAGCTGCTGGCCCTGCCGGCGGCGGGCACCGTCGGCCCTGGCCCTGTGGCCGTGGGCCCTGTCCCTGTGTTCGGATAGGGGAGGGAAAGGGGAGGGGAGGAGTCGTCATTGGTTTACCTACCAGGCCAGGGATCGCACCGATCGTACTCACGCCGGGAAGGTACCGCCCCCGCTGGGCCCGCCGCCCCCACGGCCCGGCCAGGGTCATCGCCCCGCCCTCGCATGCCACTGTGGCTGCGATACTGAGTCTGTGTTTGTGTCTGTGTCACTTTGTGGCCACCCCACACGGCCACGCCCCCTAACAAAGGGACTGACCACACACTATTCGCCCTATTCGCCGGCGCGGGGGCCGAGGGAGGGAGAAGGGAAGGGGAAGGGAGGTGCCTCGACTCGTTGCCCGGAGACGGTACGGCCCTTACAGTTGTTAGCCCCAAAAGGATCACTTTCCCCCACTCCCTTCCCTTCCGCGCCTTCCGCGCACGGATCTCGGCCAATCTCGGCACGGATCCCACCCGTCAGACCGTACGCAGCCGTACGCCACCCTTTCACAGAACAGTGCCCCTTGAAGATGGAGGAAGAAGGTCAATGAAAAAGTGAGAGGAAAAATGACGTCGAGATAAAACCAAAACAGGGTTAAACTTTATTCAGTCCAAATAGTCAAACTTTGTACACATAATTTCTTTCAATAGAATAGCTTAATAAACGTTCGTACGAACAGGCATGGAAATCCCCTAACATATTTTACTTAAAAAGTCCTCTTCCCGGTCTGTACACTACATATCTATAATCATACTATGTTTCCTTACACAAAATTATCACTATGTGGTTTCTCAAATGGCAAAAAAAGGAATTACAAACAAAACAAAGATTGCGGCCTAAGTATTTGTTCAGCACACTATGTGTAAGTACATTTACCTTTGGAAAGAACTGCATGTGCTTCATAATGTGTACTTGCATGACAATAAAATTTATGAAGATTATTGTCAAGTTTGCAAAAGTAATGTTAAGTTCTACAAATTTGAACAATAATTTTTTTTTATTCATACAAGTAATCAAATGCAAAGATTAAAATTGAACATAGCAAAAAAGGCTTGTATTCCAGTCTCTTGAAAACACAAAAGCTAACTATCAAGATAATAAAAATACCCGCTATAAAATTACAAAACAAAATCAATGTAACATTTAAAATGAAGCAGGTTTGCATCAAACCTAATAGCTACTACAAGTTTTGATTGTTACAAATTCTTTCTGTAACTACATACTCAGTTCATGCCAAAGGTGCTAAATTAAAACAACATGACTATTAACATCTCAATTCTTTAAAAAATCTAGGTATGTGGAGCAAAGTTCAGCGGTTCAAACCTACAGTAACAGCCTGTGCCAGCACATAGCAACCCTGACAGGTGACAGGGTAACTAAACATGTACATTGTTTAGAAACCACCGTGCAAGTTAATATCCACAGCTGCAAATTGTAAGACTTTTACAAATTTGATCCACCTGAAAAACTTCAAGAGTAAAAATTTGTTTCAAGTACATATTGGTTATATCAAATTTAAAGTAGATGTGCATCACAGACGCTAGTGTAAACAGTGGAAACTTCCATACAAAATTCATTTAGCCTGATTTGTATAAGACAGGACCAAGTTTTTAAAAATTCTTTTGAGTTGTGCAAGGGTGAAGGGTGTCTATTGTAAAAGGCTTTTAAAGCTCCAAAAGGATTCTCAAACAAATACAGACTGCTTCCGCCTTTGCAGCTAAATAAGTGTTCATAAAAGCACAGGGAGGAATATTAGGTGAAACATGTGGAGAGAATACAAATCATTATCATTTCCTATCACCAGCCATGTTTTTTTTGTCTAGGGCGGTTCCCACATCACAACTTCTTAAGTGACACCTGTATGTGTCTCTCTCCCTGCTAGATTATAATTCCTTAAAAATATGCTCTCACAATTGCTATAAGCTGAGAGTATACAAACTGGTGCCCTTCATTCAGTCAGAATTCGTCATCAGAATGGAAGGTTCTTTCACTCCCATCTCCAAAAAATTCTCACTGATGAATGTCATAGTTCACTCAAAATCAGTGCACCTTCAGTACTGCTCTCTAACCATAAAGTTCCTCCCATGAAATTTAGAAACAGCACAGACAGGATACATTTGTTATCCCATAACTTGTCTTCATCTTCTAAGACAAAAATACCCTGACATGAAAACATTTCCAGATGTGCTGAATAAAACAAAGACATAACTCACAAAGTCTTTGATTACAATGTTTGAAAACCACAACTTACTCACAACACATAGATAGGAAGTAAGTTGGTAGTACACTGATTACATTTACTTCTACATCTGAAAAGTTCATGGCAGTAACAATTCATTTAAAATGTGTCCTACATAACATCTTGCATGTTGCTGTACATTTTCACAGCCTTTGCAAAGCTTTCATAATTTAAACAGTCTAAATGGCTGAGTAAGCTCAATTACTCTAGTTGTGACAGTTGCAATGCCAGGGTGAAAGCTTTTTATTTAAATTAACTCAATTTGAGTAAGTGAAAGTCTATCTCAATAAATTAGCTCTTTGATGCATCAATGTGAACAGAGCTACAGTACAGTTGCCACTGTGGCACTAATTATTACATGTTACAACGGTATGACACAAAAGGCTTCTCACCAATAACAATATCTAATTCGACTATCTATATAGCTTTCAACATATATCTGCTGATGTATGTAATGACTAAAAGCTAAACTGTACGGTCAATGCTAAATACTTGTCTTTTTCCCCTCCCCTCCCCTCCACACACTGAAAGAAAAAGGTACATCTTAAATTTGTTAAAATCTACTCTAGGAGGAGTTGATTTTCTTTTAAAATGCTCGTGGGAACTACTTTCACAAACTTTGAGGGCGATACTCGAAGTTAAATAAATGCAAATATTGAGTAAAATGGGACGGTTCACCTAGATAAACAGGCAACAAAACTTGGGATCACTCCTGTTTACAAATGCTTGGATCAAGATGGTCATATCTTGTATCTGAGCATATATATTACAACCAAAATCAACACAAACTTTACTGAATAGAGTGATTTGGACGGGAAAGAATGTTAAAGAAGAAGTAACATTATGGCTGATCTGTTGTGAAAGCAGTAATACCGTTATCCAACATATCATCCAACACAGAGCAAACATAAGCTGCAACATCAACCCGTTCAGTTTCACTTCGTTTGATGAAATCATGCTCCAAAAGTCTGTTGTACTTAGGTCGTTGAGTTTCTTCTTTGATAAGACTGTAGGTTTAAGAATAAAAATAAGTATCAATATGAGTCAAAACTGCTCACAAAAACATCCTGCATCATATTAAACTACAAAATATTTTATCTACTATACTACTTAGGCTTTTGTGAACCAATACATACTTTCAATGTATTTGAACTTACCATGTATTAACAAAGTTGACAAATTCTGATGTAAAATGGTTTCCATTGTGAACTGGTTCTAGCTGAGGAGCATCTCCCTGCACTACTTGATACAGCTGTTCAAATACAGAGTTCCACTTTGGGTAGGGAAAATGGCCAGTAGCAACCTCCATTAAAGTTATGCCCAGTGACCAAACATCGGACCGAACATCATAACCACGAGCTCGTTGAGGGTCAATTCTTTCGGGCTGAAATAAATAAATAATGTCATTCTGAGTTTAGCCAATGAAAGTAAAAGATATGTGGTGAAAACCAGTGCATTTAATGTGAAAGAACTTACAGCCATATAAGGACGACATCCAGCATCTCGAGTACGAGCAATGGAATCAACAAGCTGGCCAGAAATACCAAAGTCACAAAGCTTGATATTCCCACGTTTGTCGAGAAGTATATTTGAAGGTTTCACATCTCTGTGAATTATTTTCAATTTTTCTTTTAAGTAGTTCAAAGCTTGAACCGTCTGGAAGAAAATTATAGTTGTGAATTGGAGCACAGTTTGTTCCAATACATGAGTTATAGCTACTATTTGCAACTTACTGCAACTGTTATTTTTCCCAAAATGCTTTCAGGTATCCTTTGCCTCTGATTTTCATAGATAAATTTATAAAATTTGTCTAGGGAGGAATCCATTAGTTCCATACAAATCCAACAATCACCCTGAAAGATAAAACAGGAAGAAAACAATTGAGCACAGTACAGTAGTTGAATTATACATTGTTCGTAATTTTCTACACAGAACTTACTTCCTTAAAAAGCGCTCCATAGAACTGAACAATGCAAGGGCATTCATTGGATTTCATAACTACATCCAAATCCATCAAGAGTTGTTTCTGTTCTTTTTCATCCACAGTACTTCGAATCCTCTATAAATATGAAATTAAAGGACAAGGCTACAGAAATAAGCTAAGGCAAAAAGAAAACATACACAAAATTTAAGGTTGTAAAACTTACCTTTACAGCCATAACAGTGTTACTCTTACGGTGCACCATTTTGTTAACTGTCCCAAAGGCACCACGACCGATTTCTCCCAAGTCTTGCAGATCTTCAGAGGTAAAATCATACACCTGAAAACATTATATTTCAAATTATATTGTAGATTTTTTATAGATAGGGTGAAAGTTGTAGTATTGAAAGGAATACATACTGTGCCAGGAGATAACTGTAGCTTTCCTGAAGACTGAATATTCAATTTGAACCTGCATCCAGACAAAAAAATAAAAGAGGCAACAATTTTGGATGAAAACTGAAGAATAAGAGGAAAGGTTTTGGAAAAGTTGGAACACAAAATATTACCTGGAAGACTTTTCAGCAGCAGCAAATGTTTCCTGGTTGAAGGGTCTCACTACCGGTGCAACAGCTCTGGAACGACTTGAACTTGAATGCATACTACCGTTGTCTCCTGCTGGTCTGGAATTTGGCAAGTGGGCAGCTGGTTTCATACTGAAAAAACCCAGAAGTGAGCAAAACAGGGAGATCTCTATCCAGATAATATCATGATGAAAATTAAAGCACCTCATGTTTTGAAATGCAGCTGTGTTAGAATTTCCAGATACACTGGTTGGTCCAAAGGAGAAGCCACCAGGAGCCGGTTGGAAATTCATTTTCAGTTGTCTCCTTCGTTCTATAAAAGCAAATAGGGATTAGAGTCATCTATCTAGATCAAGAGAGGTTGTAGGTATATGCAATAAGTTTTTTTTTTCTTTAACCATCTGAAGAAGGATTAGTTCACTCATGAAGAATGACTAAATGTGATGTGCATATCACAAATAGGGACACAAGGTTAGGGGCAATGATGCAGAGAAGATGTTCATGGATAGGAATTCTCTTTCAAGAGAAATTATGGATATCAACACGCTTTTTAACCAATAAGGGTCCTAAAATAACTATAGGGTACTTCTAAAGCTTGTGCTTGACACAACAGAAGTGACAGAATCAGAAAATTCAATTAATGTGGAGGTAAAATATTATGATTATTCTGGACTTAAACAGGCATAGGCGAACAAATACTTCAACCAAAAAAAAGTGTTCGTGTAATCAACTACTGGGCGAACATACATTAAGTGGAGGTAGTACGAAAGATAAGCAAAAAATTAGAAATCAAGAAAATTTGTGCCGAAACGTTACCTTGTTTTGGGGAACTGTCATCATATTCCGCCATGTTTCAACGTCTTGACACTGAAGGGAAAGTCTTTTAGATTCTTTAAACGTTGGTAGAAACACTACAGCTACCATAGAAATTAGATGTACAGTCTAAGATTCCGAATAGCAAAGAAAACATAAAAACGTTATTGGCCTCAACAAACAGACGATGTATTTTCCTGTAAAAGCAAAGAGAAGAACAGAAGTAACAAGAAGTGCACCAATTATGAACGGACTTCAAAGCCGGCCAGATCTAACCACTCTTCACGAAATAAACAATAAACATGCTCGAAGAGATCCACTTCAGCTTGTCACCTACGCAATTCTGGCATTATAATAAATATTAAATCTAAAGAGATAAGTTTTTAAAACTGATGTCACGGTGATAAGTAGTTGATTCGCAGGGGCCGCAGGGGGCAGCGGGAGCAGCGGGGGCGGGCAAGAGAGGGGGAGTACGGAGGGCCTGGGAGGGCGGAGGGGCGGAGAGGTGATCGTCTGCGCACCTTCCGATGTGTAAATGTTTTTGTCTGGTTTGGTGGCGGTACATTGTTTTTATGTTATTCCTTGAGATGTACTGATTATTGTTTTCTCTTCGATATTGTTCCAGTTTGCTTATCACCAAGTGTTCTCTGTGAGTACGGAAAGGAGCACATGCACATCCCTTGACCAACTGGATTTGGTAGGTTCTGCCATATATTATCCTTAAATTGTTTTTATGTTATGATTCATAACGTGTTCATCGATGAAATTTAATGGTGCCACACATCTTCTTCAGCTTGTCTTGGGAATTGTTTTTGGAACTCTGTCCTCTGTTGTGATGACTGTTACATAACCTACTGTTCCTTCGAGTCATTGATTCCACTGTGTATTTTTGTGCTCTAGGCATGACTTGTATTGTTCCTCCAAAGACCCATTGTAAACTATGGAGTTGCTGGAGAACGAAGTGGTTGGCAGACGCACGCGGTCGTCACAAAGAATAGCCAATCTGAAAACGGGTTCTCTGGAAATAAGTTTAATTAAAAAAGAAGATGGACATGAGGATGATTATGACCCACCAGATGAATGTGAAGCTGCCAGCAATGGGATGACTGGAATGTTTGTAAATGTTGATGTTGAAGTAGATGCAAATGCTGACCTATTGTTCGCTGACGAAAATATTTCTGGTGAAGGCCAAACAAGTGATTTTGACAGTAATTGGGAAAGTCCTATGGAAAGATCTCCTTCAGAGCCTGTGACGATGGAAGGAGGTATCAAAGCAAAAGGAATCATAGCAAAGCTGTAAGCTGCAGAATCATTGTTCTCATAACCCATTAATAGTCTACCACATGATTACTGATCTTTTTGTTCTTATGTTTCAGGGCACAGAAATTGAACTCTAAACTGAATTCTGTCATGGTTCCCCGCCCCACTGATGACCTTTTAGCATGCCTCGAACCCGAAGTGTCTGTGGCTACAGAAGGCACCATAACTTCAGGTATGTTTCCACTATGCATGCCTGTATATGCAACAATTTTACTTTTGTTTCTATAACAATTTAATCCTTTCAGGTGGTGTGTATGTCTGTCCATGGTGTCCTCTGACCTCCATGAATCCCAAGTCTCTGGAGGAACACAAAAGGCTATGCCACAGTGTGACTTCCACTGCTCTCAGCGATCCAAATGAACAGCGAGAAGCATTTTCCCATCCTCATACATGTGAAGAATGCGGTCAAACTTTTGCCAAAAGCTGGAATCTGAAACGCCACTACTATGTACATACTGGAGAACGCCCTTTTATATGTGTGGATTGTGGGGAAAGGTTTAGTAGTGGAGGTGACCTCTCAGTACATAGAAGGTGCCATCATTCAATGCAAAGCCAAAGAAACAAGCATCTGAAAATTCAACCGCAACACTCTTCATCTTCCCCACGTTGGTTATGCTATGTTTGTCGCCAAGAGTTCTCTTCTAAAAGTAGCCTTCTGGAACATCAGCGTGGTCATTCAAAAGACTATAATGTATTGATGAGATTTAACTGTCAATTTTGTGCAAAAATATTTGAAACAAGTGATGAACTGAATGAACATATGAGGGTAGCTCATACTATGTGCCCAGTTTGTGACAAATCTTTTTCAAATATGGTTTTCTTGAAAAAAGGGCACATGCTGACTCAACATAGATTGCAATATTGTGAAGATTCTGGAATTTTTGTGTGTCTGCAGTGTAAAAAAGAATTGATTGACGATTTTCAGTTGAAAGAGCATTCATGTTTACTCACTGGTCTTAGACCTTTCAGATGCAAAGATTGTGGAGAGAGTTTTCGTGGATCCAATGACTTGAAGGTTCATATGCGCATTCACACTGGAGAGCGCCCCTTCACTTGTCCTGAGTGTGGAGAAACATTTACTCAAAAAGGTAATTTGACAGTACACATAAGAACCCATACAGGAGAAAAACCCTTTGAGTGCCACATTTGTGGTCGCTGCTTTATGAAAAGCAGTAACCTGAAAGAACATTTAAAAGTTCATAAAGAATATCGAGGACATGGATCAGAAAATGAATCTTCTTGTAGTCCCATTCAGGTTCAGAATCAGGTTGAGATCTGGGACAAGACATTATGTAGGAGGGTTTCTGAAATGGCAAAGGATTCACATGCTTTCAGAACAGCTATTGCTGGAAAATTGGTGGAAACTGGTTTTGTACCACCCAAAAAAGAAGAACCAGTAAACTTTCGAGATACAATTGCTGAGCGTTTGAAAGAAACGGGCGTTTTATCTTTTGGAAATGGCAATGTGTCATTGAGACTCCTTTGATAAGGTTCTAATGAGGTACAGCAACTTTTCTGTTTGCTTTGACCTTGCCTTCTCAAGGAATGTTTTTGTTTGACATTCCATTGCCTATTTAATCTAGTTTTCAGTATACATATGTTAGAGGTGCATGTGTATAATTAGTCATATTATGTGTATCATATCACTTTTTGTTTTGTTTTTTCATGTTTGAGCCATGTTTTGTTAATGTGAACCGTGTACACATCAAGAGTCCTTTTGTGTGCATGGATAAAAGCTTAGATGTGGCCATTCTATATTTCGGTTTGGACAAGAGATTTTGGCTCTTTATTTTCACTGACATGTTAAGATTGTTGATGTTACAGTAGTACATAGTCAAAATGGATGTGTAGTTTTGAATTGTCTGGTCTGTGGACCTAACAGGAGGAAAAAAAATGTTGTTATATCTAGTACGTTTGCCTTCCCTCTGCCTGTTCTTTCTACTTTTTGTCCTCTGACTTACTCATTTCAGTTTCTACCTTATTTTCTTACCTAGTTATATTTAAATCGGATGTAAGTGATGTCATGAGACTGAAGAAATTTTAGTGTATTCTCCGTTTGTTATTTCTGCTCTTGAATACAACCAAGTCATCTATGAATTCTTGTTTAAAATCTGTTAATATTTTTCTCAGAGAATGTTTTAATGGACTTTGTGTCTTACTCCAAAATTTTGTTAAATTCTTAATATTTTAGGACTGTTGTAAGACTGTTTGATTGTGTTGACAGCTTTTATGAGTTACGTTTTGTGCATTTGTCGTTTCTCTAAATTTACCCTTGTTATCGCTCTTAATCTGTTTTTACCATTTTGAGTCTAATATATACCCTGAGAAATCAATATTGTGTTTTGACTTCTACAGTAGTGTACTAGTGGAAATTATCAGACTGTTTTGTTTGTGGTACCATTTCATTCACTTTTTGTGATGATAGGTAGTCAATCTGTTAACTATGATGTGTCATTTTATTTAGTCTTTGATGTGATGTGTTTATGTGGCTGTTACAAAGAGTTTTGGAAGAGTCATGTCTGAACTCTCAAACCAAAGGGTTAGGTCATGTGTATTATTTTTGTTTTCAAAGGTTTTGTTCCTAATGTGGGATCAACATACATTTGTATTTTTCAACATTTTATTCATAAACAATAAAGTTTGTATCATGTGAGTGTATTATATGGTGTTTGAACCTACATCTTAGTGATACAGGGAATTGATTGAAAACCATTTTATTTAGTTGAACAGCTCCTTTATATCATATCGCTCAGCCATATTATGTCCACAGACTGGTTGAGAAACTGTTTACTCTCATGTACTGACACAGTGTTGTGAAGAAGGCAATTATGATACTTTTAACTGTATTTTTACAATCATGTTGACATTGTTGGCTAAGGATTTGAAGTCAGGACCACATTTATGGCGTTCAGAATCATTACATTTCTTTTACTTGAGTGCTGGTTTCTCATATTGTAAAGCTTCTTTCTTAATCAATCATACAAATACTAAATGTCTACTCACAAAAGGCCCTCTAACCTACATGGCACTTCTATAACAGGTGTACCTCTTCCGATCAGCACAACCACTTAATCAACAGTCGACTCATTATCGAAAGTTGGTACAGGAATGACGTATTTCTCTTACCAGATACACTGTCAACATAACAACAGTTACTTAGTAACAAAAGTTCTAGTTCGGTTCACCATTGTGCATGTGATGTAGACTGAGCATTACTGACTAAAATACTAGGCCTACGTACAGGATAGTTTTACTAAGTACAGTATTTTATTTTTAAGAGAAGAAATCAGCAAACTTAAATTCACCATGTTGGAATATGGAACCACTGTAACTTTTGTTATTGTCTGACACAAGTTTGTGCATTTTTAGAGCAGTGGATTTAGCAAGCCTCTAACAGGGCTTTAAGGGTGCAACAGAAACAGACAAACCAAGATTGAGCAAATGGTGTTGTGAAAGGGATTGGTGACAATATAAAGCAATTACAGCATTCTGTCCAACACAAGAAGGGCGGGCAAGTTAATCATATTTTTTTAGTGATTGCTCGCAGTATAATTTTAAGAGAATGGAAGAAAAGCATGTTACTAAATTTATGCTAAATGAAAGATCTATAGAAACACCAAATATCATTGTGAACCATTAACCATTGAATAATAATACAAGAGTACCCATAAAAACCAGAATTATGGCCCACTGACAAGATAGATGGACAAACATTTACAAAAGTCGGAATTGCTCTTACAACTTTCTTTGAAAAGCTAGAGAACAGAATCACAAATTTATTGGTTGTAGGATTGAATATAAATATAAAGTTCATCCCCGATGACTTTCACCCCTAAGAATCCCAGCTAATCAGTTCATAGAAAAGCTTTTGTCCTGTCGAAACCAGCGTGGTGCGACGCATATCTGGAGTAACCATATCAAATCTGAGCTAGCCCGGTTATGACCGGCAACAGAGGAAGCTGTGGGAGGGGGAGGGGCGAGGCAGCCCGTTTGGCGCGTGGCACCTGGTGGCACCAAAGGTACCGATAGTGAACACGAATAAAGCAAAAGGAAAAGTCACCAAACAATAACGCTTGGTAATGAACACACTGAAGATGCATTTTTAATTACATCACATACTTCTTTGAGGATTCATATCAAATAGGATGACACCGCGCATTTGATCGACATGGGATCGTTATTAGTCTTGTAGCAACTGGCCTGGGCAGGCCAAGCGGCAGGGAGGGAAGTACCTCCTAAACATAACGACATAGCAAAACATCACTGAAATGGCAGGCGATGCATATCAATAATAAATATTAAATAGTCTCATCAAAGTTTTTGCTGTTGTTAACTTTGTCGTTTTTTTCTTTGAAGCGCGCGTACACATGGGTCTTCGGCGTGCACCCACGTTTATGCAACGGACTGAGGTGGTAGAAAGGTATGCAAGGAGCTGGCCTGTCGAATCTTCCTCATCTGTATTTTCTTCCTATTCCTCTTCTCCCACTTCTGTCCCTTTAACACATCGTCAAGACTTCGTGCTCTCGGACTTGCAAAGGGGCTCTTCAAAAAAAAAAAAAAAAAAAAACTAAATAAAATATCAGCGCGATTTTTACGCTTTTGTTTCTGGAGAAACGGAAAGAAATTTCCATAATCATTATTTCTTTTTTAAAAAAATCACGCGCAATTTGCCTTGCTCTTAACATTTTTTATGAAACAAAAAGAAGATTAAGGAAGGTGATGTGAGCCCCTTTATCCTGCACACGCACGCACGCGCTCACACACAGCACGGCACGGCACGTCCTACCGTCCTGCGGGCACACACACTGGGATCGCGTTGGACCATTTTCCGTTTCGCATGCAGCGCAACATGCTCACGCCGCGGATCTCCAGGCCTTCGTCACAGTCGAACGTCACCGTCTCGCCGATCTTGTAGTAGAACTTGACGTCGGACATGCGTCCAGAGATGGCTGTGCCCGGGTAGGAGCAGGCCTGCACGCCTGCAACAGGGAACGCGCCCACGGCTCAGACCAAGTCTCAGCAGGAGGAGAGAAGTCCGAACGGCACGGCTGATACAAAAACACGGAAATTGCCGAAAGTGACGGACAAACTAAAGACCGTCCCGTTTGAAAGCTTGCCGCTGGTTGGAAAGCAGAAGAACAGTGAGGGGAGGAAGAGTAGAGCTGACCGTCTGGTGAGAGCGTCCGCGAACCGACGGAGGTCAACGCCTGCGATACCCGGGGTAGGCCAGCCCGCTAGGCACGCGTGCATACTCGAGGCGATGTTGCCTACCCACCAGGCGCTCTGGCGGATGGCGGCGAGGCCGGAGACCTGGACCAATGTTCGGAATCGGGCAAGCAGGGCTCTTACCCGGGCATCTTCTGTCTCTCTCTCTTTCTCACAAGGCCGGTATGAGTGCGACAGTTACAGATGCTAACCGGGCAACAGCCCTGCCCGCCCGATTCCGTTACACTGCAGTTCGCAACGTCTCACGTTCGTCTAATTCTCCACCAACAAGCTATAGCGGAACGCTCTACTTTTAAGAGATTAAAATAAAAGATGGCAGATACCCAGTGGCTTGCCTTAAGCTGATCAAGCTGATTAATGTACGGATGACGAGAGTAAAAATGCGTCGATGCGTTGCAAGTCTACATTACGGCGTGTGCAAAATGTTGGCAAATCCTGGCTGATATCTCAGCCATGGCGATTAGCTACCGGTGCGACATGCTAGTGTAGGTGCTTCTACGCGGACACAACCACCCACCCAAAAACAAAACAAAAGTCATGATGATGACGTCATACTGACATCTGGGGGGAGGGGGGGCACTCTTCAGAACTATTGGCAGAGGAGATCAAAGGGGCTAATCTACTCAGTGCTCAGAGCGTGAGTCTAGACCGTGAGTTCTGCTTTCACACATTCCAAAGCAATAAACTTACTGCAGGGCTCTTGGAATAACGGTCGGCTTTCCGAAGCGAGGTATAACAAGAAAAGACGTATTAAACTATTTTTTTCTCTCTTATCATAACTGTCGAAGAGAAGTGAGGCCCATGGCTCGACTGGCGGCGATGCAATTCGGGCGTCATCTCAACAAGCAACACGCGCTCGTGACACGTCATCACGACGTCATCACGACGTCATCATGACGTCAGGACGTCATCATGACGTCATCATCTCGACGCCGCCTGCAGGTTACTTCTTCTGTTGAGATCGAAGCCACGAATCGCCTGACAAAGGCGCGCTATCCACTGGTCGCCATCAGCGACAGAATCATTTAATCTCATCATTACGGCAGGCCATCGCCATCTTCTCATCGTTATTATCATATCATATCATCATCATCATCATCATCATCATCATCATGCTTTGGTGGCGAGCGGGCGGGTTAGTGGCCTACCTAGCGGGACAGCTGCTTACATTTGGGCACGGACCCGGACCAGCGGCCGTTTTCCTGGCACGCTATGATGGGCTGGCCCTCCATCATGAACTGCTGGTTGCAGTTGAACTGCACGATGTCGCCGGCCCGGTACGGCGGGCCCTGGCCCGTCGTGTAGCCGTGCTCCGGGGTGCCCGGCGGCTCGCAGTTGACCACTGGAACGACAAGCACGTCCCCGATGAGACCAGGGACCAGGCGGGGGCCGAGGCGGGGGCCGGGGCCGCCGGGGTGGTCGCGGCTGGCAGACACGCCCAGAGGGTAAGTGCAGGTACTCAAATCACGTTGGGAAAACAATCACATCCAGGTTAAAAAAATAATAATAACACGAGCAGTCTCAAAAAAGGGGATTTTTAAAATCAAAAACTTGTTGAATTGCTATTTTGTTAAGGTGTTAAGGGCGTTCTTTACCTGCTGTAAATCTCCGTAAATTCCCCCCCCCTCCTCAATTGTGATTTTTTACCTGCTCTTACCCTAAGGAACTGTTCAAAAATCATACGTAACGCCTCTTGACGAGTACAGCGGCATGGGTTAGACTGCTACCAGAAACGTTACAGCGTTACGGCGTTACGTAATGTTATGAACGAAGCACGGGCCTGGCAGTGTGGCCCATCCAAGCGCATAGGGCGCCCATCGTCAATCCGACCGAACGACGCACTTACCTTTAACTGTTGGTCGAATGAATGAAATGGATGATATGAACGAAATGAATGGAATATGGCACGGACCAGTGAATGAAACATGCCGTCGTCTGAGAAAGCCTGTAGCGGCTTCCGACCCGACCGCTGCAAAGCGTAGCTGATGTGAAGGGGGAAAAAATATGAGCGAAGCGAGCGGTTAGGACTGCGGCGACAAATACCTGTTGGGCCGCTGATGACCATGCCGAGATGCAGAGGGCCGGACGTCATTCTCGGGGAGATGAGAGGGTGCTTGGTGGCGCGGAGGAGGGAGGGAGGAGTGGGGAGGTCGAAACTGTCCCACCGTCATGCTGCTGAGCGTGCACTCTGTGCGACTTATACAAATGCTTCTTTCCCGATTAAAAAAAAAAAATAATAAAAAATTAGGCTAACGCTGGCGAGGCTAACGCTGGCAGTGAGTGCCGTGGCCGTGCCGTGGCCGTGCCGTGGCCGTGCCGTGGCCGTGCCGTGGCCGCTATGCTATCGCATGGCTAGTCATGCTCCGGGGTGCACCTTGGCAGGTGGGGTAGGGCCGCGACCACTCCCCGTTGGCCTGGCACACGCTGTGGGTGTTGCCGACCAGGCCGTGGCCAGGCGCGCACGAGAACACGGCCTGGCCTCCGATGCCGCGGCTCAGCACCGACACACGCAGCGACGGCCGCAGCTTGGGCTCCACGACGAGGTCTGCGCAGTCGACGCCTGGGGGCAGGTGCACGGGGCAGGCCATCAACAGGGGGAGGGCGAGGCACAGCGGGCTCGGGGGGGCGAGGCCGGCGGCCAGCCCCGTGCCCGGCGGCCCTGCCAGACCCGGCCACGGCCGCACCAGAACCAACCGGGCTTCGGGGCCTTCGGGGCCTTGGGGGCCTTCGGGGCCGGGCGCTCCTTCTTCTTGGCGCCCTCCAGGGCCTCCTTCTTGAGCGGGCAGGGGTAGCGCTGCATGGCAAGCCACCACCCGAACGTTGGAGGATGTCATTGTCCAGTCCAGTCCCGGCGGTGCCCGGCGGTGCCCGGCGGCTGGCGCGGCGCGAGGCCAGGGTGTCACTGTCACGGGGTCCCGGAGGGGCCGGAGCGGAGCTCTCTAGCCGGAGCTCTCTGGCCGGAGCAGCCGGAGCAGCGCAGCAGCAGCCGCAGCAGCCGGAGGGCGGGCTGGGTTTCACCGACTCCGCTTCGCAAGAAAGGAGAACCAGCCCGGCATGCCGAAGCAGACTGACGCACTCCTATAGTGGTGGCTCTCGTTGCAACGCTCGTCAACTCAATGTTATATGCTTTCTGCAGAAAATGCGTATCCCCCCCCCCACTAAAACTGAGATGCGGCGAAAGGATTTAGTGAACTTCGTCCGAGAAGTGGAGCAGAAAAGGGATGAATACGGAATGAAAAGTAACAATCGAAAATTTATTATTGTTTAGAAAGGAGAACACAGGGAAGAGAGGAGGGAAGCAGATGGCAAATCCTGAAGGCTGAGTGGGTGGAATCGGCTGGTGGTATCTCTTCTTTCCTACGAAGCCAACTGATGATCACTCATTCCCACTGGAGCCTTCCTTGCTGCCTTCTCGGTGATGAAAGACCGCCTCTTGATGTGAGGATGACAAGCGTGAAGCCAGCGCGGGAGAGAGGGGGAGAGAGGGGGGAGGCAGAGATGGAGAGAGATACTGAGACAGACGAAGAGAGGGAAAGAGGGCGTGCAAAATATCAGAAAATATAAAGCAAAAAGCAGGGCGAAGGTTGAAACCCAGCCAGCTGACCGAACTGTTAACTGCTCTTGTATTACAAGTGTTTACTTACTGGGAAATATGTTCGACCCCGATCCAGGCCAACTCAAATATTAACAATAACAATTTATAAAAACAAACAAAAAAAACATCGTGGGGCGACGTTTCGGTGAATGTTACAACTGAACTGATCACTTTCATGAATGAGTGAATCCATGGAGGGAGCGTTCAAAAACCACGTGACCAAGTACGCTTCGAACACTTGAAGCGTGTGCGAGCGTAGAATTCTCACGCACAGTTCTGTGCCCTTCCCGCCCAACGCTAGATGCGTGTTACGTGGTTCCTGAACGGCTGCAGCGGTGGGGGATCGGAGCCGAGCGGAGCCGAGGCAGTACCACACGGCACGGTGGGGGGCGCACGCTCGCACGCGCGCAGCCCGCCCCAAGTGTAACGCAGTGGAGATCGTCTCTAATATTTGTTTTGTAAGTAGGAAGCTCAAGCACCTAGTGACTCACTCTCGCAGACCGGGAACGGGGCGGACCAGTTCCCGGACGCGAGACAGACGATCTCCGAGGCGCCGATGAGCGAGGTGCCCCCGCACAGGACATCGACACCCGGCTGTTCATCTTGGTCTGCGTCGACGAGTACACGACGCCCCGCTTCTCCGGCAGTTTGGGGCAGTTGACGGCTGCAGAGGTGAAGAGAAGGAAATTCTCGAATTTTGATGCCGTTTGTCACTAGAGGTGATTTTTTTTTTTGTTGAGAAAATTCGAATATTTTTGTATTTCTTTTTTCACATAGGATTTTAGACTTTTGGGCTTCTACGAGAAAATGTTTCACCGGGACAATTGATAAACTTCACGGAAAATTTTAGTCGAATTGTATACCATTTTTCTGAAAGTGCACATCTTTAACTGCGATACTGACCTTTGACCTCGATGGTGACGGCGTGCGTGTGGCGGGTGGGCGTGGTGCAGGTGAACTCCCCCGAGTCGTCCTGGCTGGCGTGCAGGATGCTGAGCCTGTATTCCAGTGCCGAGTCCCGCCCGTCCTCCGAGTTCCAGCCCGTCGGGTACATCCTGCGCACAACAGTTGCCCACACGTCTGTAGCCTTTCTCAATCCTTGCGGCCTCGGTCAAGGCAAAGTTGGAATGTGAAACAACACTTCAGCTAAAATATTGTAGCGTTTATCACCCTTCAAAAAAAAAAAAAAAAAGAGCATGCATAGCAAGGTGGATTAAAAAAAATACATTCAATTAGAGATCTAATCTATCGGCAGAAATTTCTTAATTTACAGCAGTGACCTACAAAACGAGTAAAGCAGCATGCCATGCAGCTAGCGGATTGCCGTGGAGCTCCAAACAACTTTGGGACAAGTATACCGACGTAGTGATGAGCAATGTACACTACATTCCCCCATTTCAGTATCGAAATTTTCCTCTGTGAATTGTCTTTCCGAAACGACTCCGTGCTGGACCGGCTTTAGCTTTAGCGAGTCACATGCTTCTACCGCTACGAGAACCACTTACTTTTGTGGCGTGTCAGTCGTATTAGTCGAGTTCAAGTTGTCAGTTAGAACGATAACAGCAGAATTGTTGGAGCTACAACAGCAACAACAACAACAATAACAAGTCACTCTTCACCACTGTTTTCTTTTCATATGTACCACACACTTTAATTTTCACACATGGCATGCAAATATAAGAGACTAAAGCGACACTCTTGAGTGATTGTTCGTGAGAAATGCAAATGCGGAACCCAAACCAGATTTCGCTCCAGCGGTAACACTCACGCAACACGACGCGGCGTGCTGTAACGCGGTTCTAATTTATTATTATCATCTTTCTGGTGTCCCCGATTTTCCCTTTTCCCCTTCTCTTTTTCCGCGAAAAAAGTTCCCTGTTTCATATAAATTACGTTGCGCATTCAGATTTATTCTTCCACTCTTGGACGAGGTCGCTCTTTCGCACGTTTCTATCAGACTACTGCGAGAACGGCAAGACAAAAGACAAACGCTATAATGCGTTTCTATCCTAATGTCTTTTTATTTATTTTTTTCAAAAAAAAAAAAAAGAAAAAGGATATGAAATCAGTCACGAAAAATTTCTAGCCATCTAAAATGTGGTGATTGTGTCAGCTCAGCACTGACCTGTAGCTGTGGCTGACGGACCACTTGGGGGTCCCGAAGCGCCGGATCCAGAGGCACTCCATGTGCAGCACCACGCCGGGGTACACGATCAGCTTGCCGTCGTTGCTCTGAGCGATGGGCCCGAGGCGGTGTCGGAATAGGATGGTCGGCGGCTTCTCCACTGGAGGCAGTTCGCTCGCGTAAGAGTGGGTGTTGTGGCACACCAATTTCCCATACCGGGATGAGTTTCTCGCACACACTCGGCTTGGGGACTGTTTGGCAAACACTTACGGGCGTAGTCGTTTTCCTGGTTCAGCCCGAAACAGACGGGCTTCTGTCCGTCCCACTCGCCGCTGACGCACCGCCGGTGGCTGGAGCCGATCAGCTGGTACTTGCCGATGTCCCGGCACCGAGACACCTGCGCACAGCCAGGCACAACGTGAACGCGGCGTGGTGCGGCGGGCCGCGAGCGCCGGGCGCCGGGCTGGTAGGCAAAGCGAGAGCTCGCGTGTCTTGCGGGCTGGCCTACCCTCTCCAGCGCAGGGGCTCGAGGGAGCGGTGCCTACGCCTCGACCCGTGGCCGACGTCGGGATGCAGCCCAAAGACTCAGTAGAGCCCTCAAGAAGAACGCGGGCGAAGTATGAAAAATCGCGGGATACAAACTCTGCTCTACTTCACAAAAAATCACTCGCGATTTCTCATACTTTCTCCCGCGTTCTTCTTCGTTCCGACTTGCTGCACCACTACTGACCACGACGGCGCCGGCGGGCAGGTCGACGACGTCCACCGTGATGAGCTGGTCGTTGTGGAAGGACACGACGTTGGGCTCGGTGCTGCGCAGCGTGCACGTCGTGTTGTCCCGGGCCTTGCTGTCCAGCATGTCCTCCATGTCGCAGCTGAGGGAGCGGCCCAGCCAGGTGCCGTCCTCGCACAGGATGCGCCACGTCGACTTCTCCCCCATGATGCTCGCCATGCAGTTGAAGGTGACCTCGGTGCCGTCAGGAAAACTGCCATTTTTTCCGAGCAGACGAAGTTTTTGTTTGAAAACGAGGCGATATTTGCACGGCATTGGTTAGGGACCGTCCATAAATGACAGGTAACACCATCGCCAGGGATGGTTGTCTGACGCTACTCCATTTGTGGACGGTCCCTCAAGAACCCGAAAACACGGAAGGATTCCGTCGCGGCCTACTTGATCTCGCCGTCCTTCATGGGGTGGCCGTTGATGTAGACCAAGGAGCCCTGCACTTTGCCGGGCGGCGAGCAGGAGCGCCGGTCGCCCTTGTCCACCTCGCCGAACAGGTCGATGTCACTCGAGTCCCCGCCCCGGTAGTTGGAGTCGTCGCCTACGTACACACACACACGTACATCACACTCATGACGCAAGGTGGAGAGCGAGGCGCCTTCGTAAAAGACAGAGTTTCAGTCAAGATTTAAAAAAAAATGTCGCCATGGTTATCTCTACAAAACAATATCTCCATCCGGCAGTGTAGCGCGAGCTTCCCGGAGATTAAAAAAAAAACAACATATTTTTGAAATATTCCATGAAACTTCTTTTTGTAACGCACTTCCGGAGAAAACTGCACGCATTGAGACTGGCAGCACACCGCGCACAGTGGCGGCGGGGAGCGCCTGTCAAGTCCAGCATAGGCAGCCCGCTCCTCACCTGTGCTCGCTGTCCCGGGCGCTGCCTACCTCCCAGGCGGCCTGCCGTCGCGGCGCGGCCTCTGACGCGGGTTAGTTACGGCACCAAGCAAAGGAATGTGAGCAGCAGCACCACCGCAAGCTTTAGTTCCAACTCAAACACAAAACACCACCAGAGGGAGTCCGTTCGCCTCCAACGACGGCGACGCCAGGCGGGCGAGTGAACGGCACAAGGACGGGAAGCGCCTGTCAACTCCAGGGTAGGCAAGCCCGCTGGGCGTGGGTGCGCGCAAGCCCAGGTGTGGCCTACCTACCAGGCGACCCGGGCCCTCAAACCCGCCCGACCAACACACATCACCACCGCGCTGCTTTCCGCTGCTGGGGCAGGGAGGGAAAAAGGGAGAGAGGGGGGGGGAGAGAGAGAGAGAGAGAGAGAGAGAGAGAGAGAGAGAGAGAGAGAGAGAGAGAGAGAGAGAGAGAGAGAGAGAGAGAGAGAGAGAGAGAGAGAGAGAGAGGCCACGCTAAAACCGAACACCACACAAGAGTGCGAAGGTGAGTACGCAAGCGGGAAAGTAGAGACGACAGAGCGGGCAGAGAGGCGCCCCACACGAAGAGAACAAACAAACACACACACACACACACACACACACACACACACAGAATGGAGTACCTGGGCAGCGCGGCGGGGGCCTCATGAGGCCGCCCCGTGCACAGGTGGCGCTGCGAGCGTGCTCGGAGGAGCCGAAGACACCGCCACCACCGCCACCACCGCCGCCAGCGACCACGATCCCGGGGCAGAGGTAGCTGACGGTGGAGCCCGGGCCTATGGTGAGGCCGGCGCGGTACCCCAGCAGGTACTGGCCGTCGGAGACCGGGGGGAGCACGCACGGGGACAGGGCCGACGACGGGGACCCCCCGGGCCCCCCGGGCCCCCCGGGGCCGCCGACGTGAGCGTGGTGCGCAGAGTGGCTGCTGGACGCAGCGACTACAGGCCAACTACAGAACGTTAGGGAGCGCGTAAAAAGCAGGGAACAAGTCGCGGGTTCGAATCCCGGCCCAGTGTGTGTTCCGATGCGTTTTGTGGTCTCGCCGGGGTGGACGCCGCGCCATCCTCTCCGCGGCCCTGTCAACCTGCTGTGCTAGAGGAGGGCCGACGTGGTGGTTTACCTGGCTCACACCACGGCAGCTCCGACACGTCCCACTCGCCGTGCTTGCACTTGAACCGGAGCGCGCCCACCGGGTTGTAGCCGTTGATGCACGAGAACTTGACCTCCTCGCCGTTGTTCACCTCGGTGTCCTCGATGAGCAGCGTGGAGTCGTTGACGCGCCGGTAGATGGCGTGCTCGGTCTCCGGGATGATGCACGGCACTGCCGGGACATGAGGAAATGAGGTGTGAGGGCAGCAGTGGGGGTGAGGCGGCGGCGGTATGAGAAACCCAGCCAGGATTAGACTGTCGACACGATATCGAATCGATTCAATATCGACAAACCCAAAGAAATCGATGTAATCCACCGTCGATTCGATATCGAAATTGTATCGGAAGTCGTCGATTTTCTTTGTCGATTCGACGAATAACCGATGAAAAAATAGAGCCTCGACAAAATTTCGACACCATCGATGTCGATTTGGTACAGTTTCGAGAGTCTGTTCCTGGCTGGGGATGCCGATGTCGGTGACGGTATTCCTCCATCCCTTCCCACCTCGCCACCCCACACTTCTGGTGGGCTGCCGCCACCCCGTTCCTTAATCCGGTGTTCGGAATCGGCCCGGCAAAACTCTATACCCAGGCATCTTCTGCCCCTTTCCGGCCGGCATGAGTGCGACAGAGACAAAGGATGCCCGTGCAAGAGCCTTTCCCGACCGATTCTGAACACTATCCTTCATCCGGGCTTAATCCGCATAGGGCGGTGCGGTACGGTGCAGGAAGTCAACATTTGAGTTTCCCGCGCCTTCTGGGATCGCCAGATTCACGCAGTTTCTCATACCGATTATGCACTCGGGTTTGGCGGGCTTCCAGCGGCCGCGCACGCACTTGGCCGTCGTGTTGGCGCCGATGCTGAGCTGGTAGCCGACGTCGCAGGACACCTGCACCGAGGAGCCGGACGAGGCCGAGTCGTTGTGGTCGCGGCCCGGCTTGGTGACCACGACGTGCGTGAACGAGTCCGTGGACAGCGGCTCGCACGTCACCGCTGCAAGCGACAGCAAATTCACACCGGGGGTTTACGAGGGGGAAAAGAAAAGAAATAGGACGGTGAGCGAGTGGGTGGCGCCACGCTACGCAACTGTTTCCGGGCGACGTCTTCTTGGTCGAGTCCTTCCTCGTCTTGGTGCTCTTCCGCCGGTCGCCGCCCCGGTGCCGGTTCGCCCGCATCACCTGGGGGCCGACGCGGGTCCTCGAGGCCCGTTCCTGGCGGGACAGAATCGTCTCGTTCCTGTGGGAAGGACAGAAGAATCGGAAACCGTGGCATAAACAAAAGAGGGACGGAAACGAGCACAGCGGAATCGACAAAGCCAGCGGCAGTTCCTCACGTCTTGGTAGTTTCTCCTTTGACCGCCGGCGCGTTGGCGCGGTGCTCGTTGGAGCTCGGCGCCCCCTCCTCGGAAGACGAGGCGTAGGACGACTGCGGGGCAGAGACAGCGGCAGGAGTCCAGGATGCAGTCCGCCAAGTGCACAAAGCAGGTGACCGCATACTCACATCCTCGGACGTGGACGCGGAGTCGGACGCGGACTCGTCGTCTTCGTCGTCCTCATCAACGTCCAGGTCGGGGTTGGCGGCCCTCCGGGCCCGCTCGGCGCGCGCCTGCTCCCGCGTCTTCCCGTCCACCGTCGTGAACCAGGACACCAGATGCCCGGTGCCCCCCGGCGGTCCGGCCGCGCCGTTGTGCGCCGGCTGGGTGCGCCCGAACAGCTGAGCGCAGGGAAGGAAAGGATCAGCATTGTGCGGGTTCGAATACCGACGGGGTGTGAAGTTTTTATTTTGTCCTCACGGGGTGCGATTCGCTGTAGCGCTGGTTGGGGTCACCGGCGATGGCCGCGGTGCTGGGGTCGTGCTGCTGGTGGCTGTCCGGGGACAGGTTCTGGCCCAGCAGGTGCTTGACCAGGTCTCGGCTGGCCTCGGACGGCTCCAGGAGGCTGCTGTCCTGAACACTGTACCAACGCGTTACTATGTGCGCACACAGTCACACATACGCACCGAAAAACAACAGTAGAAAAACAACAGTACACTTCCAATACGGCTCAAAAACGGAAGTTGAAGAACACAAATATTTCCAGAGCGGAAACCGGTAGAATGAGAAATGGTGGTAATACTTCTTGACGTGCTTTTTCTCCCACTACCCGTTTCCGCTCCGAACCTGTTTTTGTTTTATGGCCTCCGTTCCCGAGACCAACGGAAAGTGCCTATAATAGGGGTCGCGGCGTACTCGGGGAGTATTTGAACCCGCGTCGGCTTACTTGTCGTGGTCCACGACAGGGGCCCCCCACGGCTGGAACTCGACGGAGGGCGCGGGGGTGGCGGCCGTCAGCCGGTGGTGCTGGCGGTGGTGGCTGGTCACGATGTTGCTCTCCTCGTTGTCGGACTTGCCGGGGTGGAACATGTCGGCGGCGTCGCGGCTGTTCCAGCGCTCCGAGGACAGCATCTTGAGGCGGGCGGCGAACAGGGCGGCGCGGCGCTGGCGGACGGACCGACTCCAGCGCAGGCGCGGGTGCTTGCCGGGGACGCACCTGGGCAGGTGAGGGAACGGGTTCGAGTACCGGTCGGGGCCAGGGCTGGGCCCGGGCTGGGCCAGGGCCGGGCCAGGCGGTGTTTGTGTCAGGGACTGTTGTACATTGTGTCTCGATTGTCGACTGCAACGCCGTGCTGACGGCCAAGGTGAAAGCTGAAGGTCGCCGGGTCACAGCCTGGGGCACAGCCTGGGGCACAGCCTGGGGCACAGCTTGGGGAGCAGCCTGGGGCATAGCGGCGCAGTGGGCGATTGGGATGAAGGCGGATGAGGGTCTAACTTTAGCCGAGCGCGTCGACGTCGCCTGGCCGCGAGGCTCCTGTTGACGGAAGCCCGCCGTGCCGCGGCCTGTCCTGGGCCTGGCCGTGCAGGGCGTGCGGCCCGCGTCACGTGGACCAGTCCAGCAGGACCCGGGTGACCCGGGCGGTGAGCAGGGTCCTTGAGGGGCAGCCTGACCACCGTCCAGTTAAGGCCTGTTAAGGCTTGTGGCGCACTCCAGGGATTGACGTCAGGAGAAATGGGGCACCCTCAGCCCCCCCCCCCCCCTTGTCAAAAACTGCTGCCGAGCTCGAGTGGGATCACTCCAGGTGAGGTATGCGCGAACTTGCGGGCGCATCCGAAAACGTCGGGTAGGTCATGCACTTTAACCCCGGTCCTACCAAACTCGAGGAGTTCCTCACTCGGAAGCGTACCATGATTTTCAGTCAAAATTTGATTTGAAAAAAAATCCTATTTTTTTTCCCTGATTTTTTTTCTGCTGAATTTTGTCTGATTTTTTTAAAAGGGTGTACAATGATTCTTCTGTGTGAGGGACCCATAGACCGAACCAGAGCTGCGATAGTGTTGGGGAAGTGGCTGGGTTAGTACTGGTGTCTTACAGTGGCAGCTGCTTGGGGCTCCAGTCCCCGCCGATGCAGGTGGCGCCGGGAGGGCCCTCGGCGAGGACGTAGCCGCGGTCGCAGTCGTACATGATCTGCTTGTTGTTGGTCACCTTCTTGACGTAGGGCCGGTAGTCGTAGAGGCCCATGTTGCCCACCAGCATCACCTTGCCGTTGGTCACGGTGCCCGGGAAGGGGCAGTACACTGCGTGGACAAGTATCCGGATGAGTTCACAGTAGCTGTAACGCATTAATGTCCGTCCCCCCCCCCCCCTCGAAAAGTGATTCCCATAACAAGGTGCTGAAACGAATGTTGAAGATCAGGAGCAAGGTCAGACCGGAAGCTGCCACAAGGTTGGTATGAGGAATCGTGGAGAGATACAGAACCGTACCTCAAAATCAACCCTAACCGCCATCCTAGTTTCTCATACTGCTCTCGGCTGTTTCCGGTCTGGAAGTGTCCTTATTCTTCCACCTCCGCTTTGGAGCCTCGTTGGAACCGCCTATTGCACATGGAATAGAGGTTTCCAGCGAGACTTGGAAACGGAAGTTGAAATACAAAAACACTTCCAGACTGGAAACTCTCGAAAGCAGGTATAAGAAATATCGGTGTACAGGTGTCTCGCCAAATATGGGAACTAACCACCAAATTCACTCAAAGAGCCATTCAGGTTTCTCATACCTGCCCTCGCGAGAGTTTCCGGCCTGGAAGAGCTTCCGTTCTTCAGCTTCCGTTTCCAAGTCTGATCGGAAAGCTGTAGTATCGTCTAGCTCACGATGCACACAGTCCTCACCCTCCTCGCACACGGGGGGCTCCCCGGACCAGTTGCCGTACGAGCACTCGGTGACGTCAGTGCCGTTCAGCTCGAAGCCGTCTCTGCAGGCGAAGCGGGCCCGCATGCCGTGGTCCGTCTTGGGCGCGATGACGTAGCCGTTGCGCGGCACCCGGGGCATGCGCTTGCAGCGGGCTGCATGCACAGACAACACATGCAGACACCATGCGGACGGGGACAGAAGCCAAGGGCAGCCAACGGCCCATCCATCAAAAATATCTTGGTTTTTTTTTCCTACATAATTTTTCTATTTTTTTTTTAAATTTAATTTTTAAATTTTTAGGCAGTCAGTATGACTGGCCAAACAGGGCCTGCAAAAAAATTAGTGCGGCTTCCTCAGCAAGCACGTACGGTGATTTCATTATTTTCTTTTTTTCTCTTCAAGCCAGGGCATCCCCAGGGCGTCCGTTCCCTCTTGCGGTCGCCGATCGCTGGAGCGCAGCCAACCTGTTCCAGCGGTTCCAGCGGCCGCCTGCGCGGGCGGCTCCGCTCCCGCTATTCTTTCTCCGCGGTTCCAGGAATGAAGCCATTCATCCACATTACGGCCATGTGGAAGCCCTGGCTGGCCTTCGGCCGCGCTTCGGCATTCGGGGGGATTTCGACAAGATCCGTGTGGGGTTATCAGCAGCCCCCTCCCCTCTAAGTTAAGCACTCGGGATGGCACGCCCACACCCCACCAATGTGCTGATGAAGAATAAAGGAAACTTTTTTTAAAAAAAAATTTAAGGGCGGTCGTTTGCGGTTGGCACCTCGGTGCGTTCGGGATACCTCTGCAAGGATGAATATAGACTGGAGCTGGTTCCTCGCCGGGCCAGGGGTTGACAACTCCCTTAATCACGAGTACGCCTCCCATCGGTTGTAATCACTAGGTAATCAGTCGTAAATCGGAGAGTAATCAATGGAAAACATTGATTTTTTTTTATCAAACCTGGAAGGTTCAAACTGGAGGTTTGCGCTTGCGACAAAACCATGGACGCACAAATTCATGGATGATCCGCTAACCGGTGATCACTGTAATCGTCGGTAATCGCGGGGTAGCTATCGGGAGTTGTCAACCCCTCGCTGCGGAGCCTGCCTGCGGAGCCTGTGGTGTACCTGGCTGACACTTGGGGATCTGGGTCCAGGTGCCGTTGTTGCAGAGCACGGGGCTGCCGTTGTTGAGGAACTCGTAGCGCGGCTCACAGCGCACCAGCAGCTGCTCGCCGTGCGGCACGGTCTGGGTGCCGTCCGTGCCGATCGAGCCCATCAGCGAGTCGTCCGAGAAGTTGCCGGAGACGCCCTTGGGCCACACCGTGCCGTTGACGATCTTGGGCACGACGCAGGGCGCTGTGTACAAAGCCATACCCATGCGCCATGCACACACACTTCCAGTTGAAAACAAAACCGCGCAGCGCCGCAGCAGTCTGACGCCTCTAAAGTCATCTGTTGACTAAATGACGATGATTATCGGTTCCTCTACAGCTTGTCACTACCGCGACGAAGCGATGTGATTTGTCATGCGAGGGGTCCACTTCTCACGATAACGGTACAGGCTATTGCTGAGCATCAAAATATGATCGAGTAGAGTATTCAGAATAGGGGACTCGCCGGGGAAACTCAGAACGGAAGTAAGAAGTCGCAACGAAGAAGAAGAATGCAGGGGAAGTATGAGAAATCAAGTACTACAAAAAACACTCGATTTTTCATATTTTCTCCACGGTTCTTCTTCTTCGTCACGATTCCATACTTCCGTTTCGCGCTTCTCCGGAGTACTCTGTTGAGGGTGTGGCTCGAGTTGTGGGCCCCGCGGTCTCAAGCTCAACAGTGGCGAAGTGGAGTAGAGTAGAAATGCAGCAGATACTCAAAGGATGCCGCGCTACATCGTGAAGCCGTGAGTCTAGACAGCGATAATTTCGAGACACATGTGTGTGTGCGCGCGCGCGTACGTTATTTACAGGCTCGACAAACTAGGTGAGAAAAGTAAAGGCTGATGCGACTACAGGTATCCAACTACGCAGTTAAGGACG
Organism: Odontothrips loti; assembly: GCA_038380765.1. Lineage (NCBI taxonomy): Eukaryota > Metazoa > Arthropoda > Insecta > Thysanoptera > Thripidae > Odontothrips > Odontothrips loti. The sequence goes on from CM076252.1 coordinate 13,329,955, forward strand.
TATTTTGTTTTCACTTGGCTGCAGGCTCTGCTCACCCATGCAGTGGGGGGTCGGGTACCGCCAGGTGCCGTCGATCTGGCACACGGACGACGTGTTGCCCACCAGGCGTATGCCCTCCCGGCAGCGGAAGATGACGGAGGCTCCGAGGCCCGTGCCGCCCTCTAAGTTCTCGAGCCAGCCGTTGTAGAGCGGCCCGGGGTCTCCGCAATTGATCTCTACACCACAGCAACACGTTACCGACATGGACACACCGCTGTCCGCCGTCCGCTCCGCACTTACCGTACGCTGTGCCCCCGTGCCGCCCCGTGCCGCCCCGTGCCGCCCCGTGCCCGACTCGGGACGGAGGCTGAGGGGCTGACAGGGCCGCCTGCCCCAAAGCCTCCCCCCCTCCCAGTGAATGTCATGCGTGACGCGTGCCTCGCATGCAGAGGCCGTGCAAGCTCACGGAAAGTCTGCCGGCTGTAATGTCCGCCTATTTCGTTTTTATGCAAAACTGGACCGCTGTGAGATGCGGCGCCGTGTCACACGGCGTGAGCTTGCAGGGCGAGCCCGGCAGCAGTGCCGACGTGACGTGCCAGGATAGAGGTGGTGGTGCACAAAGCCTGGGAGGCGCAGCCAGCACAGCCTTGGCTAAGGCCGGGGCGAAGGCCGCACTGAGAATCAAACATTCGTCACCATCGGGGGCTTGGGAGAGGCTGTTTTGAAAAGTTTGCAATTTCATTTAAGATTTGAGATACCGGAGTTGGACTCTAGCCTCGCGCCATGATTCTATAAACGGGATCTCAGGACCTCGTCTGAAAATGAGCGGGTGGCCGCGAAGAGGCCTTACTCCCTTATTTCTCGTCAGAAGAGGTGAGACTAACTCCGGTCTCAAATCTCAAAAGTAATGGCAAGTTTTGGAAACAGCCAGTCCCTCAACGCCCACAGTAGGGGTTTTCAATGAGACTTGGAAACGGAAGCTGAAGAACAAAAACACTTCCAGAACGGAATCTCTCGATACCAGGTATGGAAATCTGGATGCAAACGCGCCGCGCTAAATATGGAGCCTTACCTCCAAATCCACACCAATCGCCACTCAAGCTTCTAATACATGCCCGCGAGATTTTTCTGTCTGGAAGGGTTTTTGTTCTTCAGCTTCCATTTCCAAGTCTCATTGGAAACCTCTATTGGAGACTGATTGTGACAGTTTGACGCCCAGTACGGGGCTCACGCAGCCGCGCAGCCCAAAGCGGGGTCAGGCCGTAGGTGAGGTGCGTGTGGGTCCAATAATTCAAACATGCTACGGGCGCAGATGTCAAATTACTGGAGTCGGAATTTCATTTCAGCCAGTTGGACTGGAACGTCGGATACGTTGTCGTCTTATCTTCACGGAGAAAAAAGGAATGGTGGTGGCAACTAATTTTTCAGTTAATTTCAGACAAGCAGTAATTTTTTGTTCGGAGACTAAAATTTTGCTGCGGGAACTAAATTTTAGTTGCACCAACGAAACGTTAGTTGCTCCAACACAGATGTTCGTTGTGGTCACTAAACAAATGTATCTCTGCTTTTTGCTCCTTCAGCAAACCTCTGCGTTGGAACAACTAAAATTTAGTTCCCCCAACAAAATTTTAGCTCTCCGAACAAAAATTTACTGCTTGCCTGAAAATCAACTTAAAAATGAGTTGCGACAACTAATCTTCTTTCTCCGTGTTAGCGTGCTGTACGCGGGAGGACGTACCTTGGCAGGCCGGCTTGTGGCCGGACCAGCGGCGGTCGGCCCCGCAGCGCCGCGTCGCGTCCCCCACCAGCGAGAAGCCGTAGTTGCACTCGTAGGACACGACAGAGTTGTACGCCTGCCGGGTGTAGATGGCGCGCCCGTTGATGGGGTTCTCCGGGGCGGGACACTCGACCTCTGCAACCACTGCACAGCCCAACCACAAACACATCTCTGGAGGGTGCCAGCGCCGCCTGCGCCGCCAGCGCACCCAGCGTCACCACCAGGAGGCCTCGCGGCCCGGAAAATCAAACAGGAGCGTCACGATTTCCGGAGGGAATGTTAAAAGAGGCGGAAAGGAAACAGGGAGGGGCTGACACAAAAGACCTCGAATGTGAGTGTCACGAAATTTCTACAGGGAAAATCTTTTTGCTCGATTCGATGGCCACGTGAGCGGCAAGTTGAATTTCGTCTTGCGTTATCGCAAGTCGATGACGGAATCAAGAAAATTTAAATTGGGACAAGTGTTCCCGAGGGCCGAGAGCGAAATTGATTCCATTCGATACACAAACGGATGATGAATGAAAAAGGAAAGATGAGAAAGATGCGAGAATAGAAAGAGACAGAAAGAAGCAAAATCTGCGGGAATTCACGAAAAATCCTTCTACTGAGTGAAATCTACAAAACAAAAATGACGTGAGCTACCTATGGATACGAAATCTAAGTATCTAGATATAAAGAATGCTTAAGGTGCAGTTAAGGTTTCTATAAATAAACAGTACGGTGCTTAGTTTATTTATGAGCCTCGGCTACCAGCATCTGGTGCTGCAGTGCAGGGCCATCTTTTAATTCCTACATAAACGTTTTTGAACGGCGCCAACTTTTGGCTACAAGCTGGGAAGAATTACATAAGGGGAGTCGTAAAATTGCCTTTACCTAGAAGGCTGCTGTAAAATGTTGAATACGGTTGTTCATTACCGATCTCTTTGTATGTTAAAACTAAGTCACACATTTCTTTTCCGAGTACCACAAAGGCCTGCCTAACATCATGGTATTCCCTCGATTTCGTTTCTGCAAACTCGTGCTAGTGTCATGCAATGGTGCATCTCTCTTGTTGCTGTGACGGCATAACCAACCACAAGAAGGTAGCGTTTTCAAATTGTGAAATTATTATTTGCGTTGCACAAACTTCGCGATGGGGTGCTATGGTTTTTTTTTTGAAACTCGTAGCTTTAAGGTATGAGTTTCGTATGGTTTGCGTCCTTCACATGCTTCCAACGTGGCATCGCCGGTATTTCTGTTTCGACTGTTGTGCGTCGAGTCGCGAAGGATATTCATGGCTCATTTGTATCCGCCGGACCCGACTTTCGGGGCGTTGTGACGGCGATCGAACATCTCTGCCTGAAAGAAGCGTTCTTTCCAAACAAGACATTCTAGTGTCTACACGCCTAGGCAAGCACAAGGCCGGGGCGGGCTTGGACGGGAAAACCCTGAGTGTACCCCTCGAAAGATGTTACCCCCGGGTGACATTTCGTAAAGTGCGCGCTCTTTCTTGTGAGGTATTCTTGAAGTACACGGTGTTTCTAGTCTGGCATTTTTTACCCTCATCCTGTTTTGTGGGTAAGATCTGAAGGAATGGGGAAAATTTTCCGAATCATTTGGAACGGCCCCTCACATATGTCTGACTATGGCTGCAGTCTTAGTTTCGCAAAATGAGAGAGTTTCGCTGTTGTCTTCTCGCCCACCGGTAAAATTGTTTGAGCACGTTTCCGTTCAGTAACAAACTGTTCGGGAAATACAATTCCCCTTACTGCATGCCGAAGTGGTGGCGAGACAGACTTGAAATAAAACAAGTGATATTCTTTCTCTCAATATTTTATTGAGAACACAATTTACACAAAGGCTTTACACAGACCAGCTCGAATATTATAGCGAACGTTAAGGCAATGCGATACAATTTAAAGCGCATTGCTGACCGTCACCTGTTGTAAGTGTTCTAAGCTACAGAGTTGGTGACAATTAGAAAATGGAATGTTGTTGATATTTAATACTAGTCTAATTTCTAATGCTGGAAAGCGAAATACGGCAGGTAAGCAGTAAGGAAAAGTTAACCCTCCCGGTCTGATTCGGAGTTCTGGCTTCTGGACTATAAGGTGGTTTGAACGACGGTTCACTGAACTAGAAATGAAAAACCTCCGGCACCGCCCCGAACCGGTCTAAGTTCTCTAGCGTACATATGAATCTACACTAGTGCTTTGGGGTTCGATGCAAGGTGCTAATTTCTAGTTCACATATTTACCTGTCGTACAGCCTTATGAAGAAGGTCCAAATTTAACATCAAACACACCAATAATACAGTATTAGCCAGAAATACAGATGGACGACGTGCGAAGAAGAGTTAGAGGCTGCACACTGTTATCCACTACTTTTCTAGAACGCAGGGAACGCGATTCCCGACCTGTCACCCACGAATTACGAACATAACTTACAGTAAAACACAAAAGAGCATGTTCACGTTATATAGATTTCAGCGCTCCCTTCGCATTTTTAGAAAAGTTTTTACAGTGCAGCACGAACAATCTTCCGTCAGCCGAGGTGGGGCTGGACCGGTAACCGACACACTGAAAGGACAAGAGTAACTAAACACTGAAAGCACAACAAAAAGCTGTTGATCCCATGGATGACACGACACTGTCAAAGTGCTACAAATAAAAAAAGGAAAAGATGTGAGATGACTAAGTTTCTCTTCTCTGCTTGCTTTTGGACGGGTTTTCTCTGCTGACAGACACAAAGCGCACATTCTCTCCACGATAACATCGTCTTTTATTCGGTATATTGCCCATAACCCGTTCAGAATGACAAAAGTATGTCTTAAGTAAGAGACTCCCTCAACTGCAGCTAATCATATGAGATATAGCCTAAGCTACACCTATCTACAACTGGGCGACCCTTCTAAGTATCACCTCGCCGGCACGGCGAACAACTACTGCTGGACCACCAACCGACTCTACTATAACAGACACAGTATGGACTACAATAAACTGTTTACTTGGAGCAAAATAGATACAGGAGGGTACAGCTAGACAGAGTGAGAAATAGACAGACAGAGACAGAGGAAGATGAGAGAGTGAAAATGAGATATGAATAGATCATATATGCCGAGAAGAAATTCAGACACAACGATATATTGACTACGGCGTGTGAAATAATGTTATACGTAGATGGTTACTGTGTGAAGTCGAAAAATAGTTCAAAAAAAAATAAGAAAAAAAAGGGGGAATGCAAAGTAATAATACCGTACTGGAATATGGCAATGCCGCACATAACTTGGTTAATCACAGACTAAACAGAGGACGCTTCACTAAGCGAACGGGCCGTGGCGCGTGTGCCTCACTCACCGCCGCCGCCGACCTGAGCATCGGCGGCGGCCTCGGACACGCCATGCACGCCGCCGTCGTCGGAACGCCACTTACGCACACAGGTGGGCAGGTCCTTGGGGCTCCACGTGCCGTCGGCTTGGCAGGTCCTCTCCGCGCGGCCCACCAGCTCGTACTCCTTGGCGCACTCGTAGGTGGCGCGGCAGGTGTAGGTGTAGCAGGACGCCTTGTGCCAGCCGTTCTCCGGGTCGGCGGGCTGCCCGCACGTCCGCGCTGAGGGTCACAGATGACAAGGGATCCCGGCGTCAGCCTCTCCACACCACCACAGTTAAAAATTAAACTGTGAATTCTCCCCCCCAAGTCACCGAAAAATCTAAACTCAAAATTGCCAGAAAAAAAGAAACGAAACAAATACTTTTCATCTAAACCCTCGCAAACCTAACCTAAGCTATTTTTTGAAAATACTTTCCATCTTCACCTTTCCAATCTAACACTTGTAAAGATCCAGTCATATAGTGACCGTCTCCCAAAAAGAAAAACTAAAGAAAAAAATTAACAACGTCTTTTCGAAATTCACAAGGGTCGTACCCCCAGAATTCCTCCCTTATTTCCACCCCTCCACTCACGCTCGCAGGAGATGTCGGGCCCAAACCAGGACGCGGAGCCGCCCATGGCCAGGCACTTGGCCGTCGGGAAGCCGTTGGTCACGTAGCCGGCGTGGCACTGGTACTTGAGGGAGGTGCCCACGTCGAAGGTGGTCTGCGCCGGGAGCGCGTTGTGCCGGGCGTGGTCCATGGGGTTCGGCGTCAGGCAGTACACTGGGGGCGGGGAGGGGAGGCACTCATGTACGGTATGGTTTTGTAACAGAAGACAGAGACTATTCCGCGGGTGAAAAAAGAAACAAACAACGTTGAAACTTTCGGTGAGGTTAAGAATGCATACCGTTCTTGCAGGTGGGCGGCTGGCCGGACCACTTGCCGTCCGCCTGGCAGGACCGCACCCGGAGCCCCACCAGGTGGTAGCCCGTCTCGCAGGTGTAGGTGGCCGTGTCCCCGAAGAAGCGGCCCGTCGTCGTCACGTTGCCCACGGCCAGCGGGTTCGGGTCCGGGCACTCGCGGTCTGCGGGGGAAACAAACCATCACACAACCGCCACCGGGGCACGCCGGGCCCGGGCTCGAATACCCACACTGAGAACGGAAAAGTCATGACCATCGTCCTATTTCAGGCGCAACCTCTCCGACACCTTCCACTGTTGTTGAAGCACGAACAGTAGCGCCCCCCCCCCCCCCCAGGAAGTCTTTACCGCAGGACACCGGAGGCCCCCGCCCGGCGGGCGAGAATCGCCACAGCGATCTTCACACCCCGGTAGTCATGAGCTATCGCGTCGATCTGACCTCTCTGTCTCTGTCTCTCTCTCTCTCTCTCTCTCTCTCTCTCTCTCTCTCTCTCTCTCTCTCTCTCTCTCTCTCTCTCTCTCTCTCTCTCTCTCTCTCTCTCTCTCTCTCTCTCTCTCTCTTTCTCGCTCTCTAACTGCTACCGGGTTGACTGGCCTCACCACCCCCACCACCCCCATCAGGTTCCATCGGCAATATTAATTATCGGCTTGTAATCGGATATCGACGGGACTATCGTCTCACTCCCCCCCCCCCCCCTCCCTCCCCTCTTCGGGAACCAATGAGGACCGGACGACGGACCGGACGGACTCCCTGCGCAAATACTGCCGATACCTGGGACCGACTCAATCATACGCGCATCGCATAGCGCCTTCTATTCTGACTGCCAACGGTGGCTCTCTGATGGGTCTCAAGTAAACCAAAAGTAACGCGCTATTTTCTTCCTGCTCGTCATCGAAAAAGAGAGGCTCTCCGCTTCGATTCCTAATGCCGACAAAAAAATCTGTTTTGCGCGCACGCGCGCGTGTGTGTGCAGTTTTCATGATGCGAACTCGGAGTTTTCGAGAAAATGTAATGTTGGAGAGTGAGTGGAGAGCGACTGGGGAGGAGAGTAGGAGAGAAGGGGACGGAGGAGGGAAAGGGTTGGAGGAGAGGGGATGCAACGGAGCCGGGGAACTTCGCTTGTACCTGATCAGAAAAGTTGGAAACGTGAAGTCGAAGCCGTTTGCCTCGCGTTGCGCTGCCACGAGGCCCCAGAGGGCCCAGAGGGCCCAGAGCGCCCCCAGCCAGCGCTACGGCTCGCCCACTACCGCACCGGTGCCCTGCCGTGCCCACAGTAAACCCCATCTTGATTCCAGCCGCCACATTTGTCCCGGCGAATACGATTTGTGCCAAAGTGGAGCGCGCACTCGAACCCGCGACACACACGGCAGCAGGGGCTGGTGTTCTGTCTCATCCCTGCCGCCCCTTTCTCCTGTTCGTGTTGTACTGTTTTCGATTTTAGGAGCTAATTTTCCCTTTAAATACCAAATCGAAATGTCTTTCAGTTTCTTAAGGGTTTTTAGGAGGTGTCTGTGGAAGCAGAACTTATCTTTTGTTGTATTATGGGGGAGAGCCGAAGATATTTGAAAGGAAAGGAAAGGCAATTTTTAAGCGGCGAGGCGGGTGCAGTAGGAGGGGAGCGGGGTGCCTTCCTTTCCCCGCCCAGGATGGCTCGCATCGCATGGCCCGCGAGGGTAACAATGCCACGATGCGATGCGCGACAATGCGCGACGCGGATGGACGCGGACGGATACGGACGCGGCTCCCCCTACAACGAAAGTACAAGCTAGCTGACACCTCTTTCTTCCATATTCTTTAGTTTAGCTAGGCTATGCTGGTGCTAAAGAGGTTATCATCTGCCAAAAAATGAAATTGATAGCGTGGCACCCGTGCTAAAATTGAGCGAGATAAATTTCCTCTCGCCACCACTGAACAAGGAAAATTTGAGGAGGAAAATTTGATATACAGCTCAGTCGAAGCGATTGCAATGCAGACAGACAGACAAGCAGACAGATAGGAGGGGATGGGGGCAGCGGTGTGTGACGCGTCCGGTCCGTGTACTCGATAGTCAAACTATATCCCCATGGGACACAGGACGTGATGGGGACGTGTGGCGACTGGCGGCGAGGCTGGTCCGGTCGGCTCACTGCAGTCCCGGCGTGCGGGCTAGTCCTGCGGCCTGCGGTCCTGTGGCAGCACCATGCCGGCAGCACCATGTCCACAGCACCATGCCGGCAGCACCATGTCCACAGCACCATGCCTGCAGCACCATGTCCACAGCACCATGTCCACAGCACCATGCCGGCAGAACCATGTCCACAGCACCATGTCCACAGCACCATGCCGGCAGCACCATGTCCACAGCACCATGCCGGCAGAACCATGTCCACAGCACCATGCCGGCAGCACCATGTCCACAGCACCATGTCCACAGCACCATGTCCACAGCACCATGCCGGCAGCACCATGTCCACAGCACCATGCCGGCAGCACCATGTCCACAGCACCATGCCGGCAGCACCATGTCCACAGCACCATGTCCACAGCACCATGTCCACAGCACTATGTCCACAGCACCAAGCCGACAGCACCATGCCGGCAGCACTATGCCGGCAGCGAGCTCCCGTCCATGGCCGGGCCGCGCAGGGCGGCGGGCGGCGCTTCGCTTGCGCCAACGAAAGGGGTTTTCCGCGAGGCGAAGGCAGCCGGGGACAGGAGCGCGGGGCGGGGGGTGGGTGGAGGGTGAGGGAGGGGGGGGGCGGCACCGGGAACAAGTGGCGGAGGGATCACGGGGATTTAAGGCATGATAGAGTGCAGGGGACATATCCCCCGCTGGCCCACTTTCTTCTTCTCGCTCGCTTTCGGCATGGCGCTCCACTTCACGTCGCACGGCGCGCGGCTCGGCTCGGCTTCGGCTCGAGTTCGGGGGCGGAGAGGGAAGGGAAGGGGGAGGGATTGTGACAGAACGTTTGGCGACGCGCGCGATTGGCTGGGCTGGGCCACGGCTGGGCGGCAGACGGGATAGGAGGTCCTCGCAGCTGCAGCTGCAGCAGCGGCAGCAGCAGCAGCAGCAGCGGCAGCAGCAGCGGCAGCAGAAGCAGAGGCCGCCACGCCAAAGGCGATGGCGTGTTGTGTCGGCCAAATAGGATCTGTCATTGAACCGTCACTGTAGCCTAGCCTATGCGCAGCGACGCCGCCCGTCCTCAGAAGCTTCTCCCTCCTCGTCTCCCCCTCCCCCGTCACGTCCCCGTCGTCCCCCCTCCTGCTTTGCCTGCTTCGGTGAGGAGCGCGGTGTCCAGCGACGGCGGTCCCGGCGGACTCCATGACGGCCATAACGCCGCCCGCCGCCGCTGCTCCAGTTCGGGGCCGGACGTGGGACGTTGGACGGAAACTGGTACGCCAAGGCGAGGAGGGAGGGAGGGACACGGCCATCGCCACGCTCACTCCCAGCATCGGCCATCGGATAATGGGCCTTACTCCGGGAACACGAGCATCGGGGGATGCTGGCCAGTGTTCCGTGGTACCTAGCGGGACCTGACTCTCGGAGCTCCCAGCCTCGGTCCCGCCGGCCCCGCCCACCCCTCCACCCTCCGCCCCTCCGCTGGGCGCTCCCGCTCCGCTGCACTGCGGCTTAACTTTCTGCACCCCTCCCCCTCCCCCCATACACACACGTCTGCAGGTGCTTTCAGATCCGCGCTTAATGCGCGCCGCGACAGACCGCCACGCCGGCCGCCCTCTCTACTACCTGTCCAGTCATTAACACACCTGGCGCCGGCTGCGCCCTCTCTACTACCTGTCCAGTCATTAACACACCTGGCGCCGCCCGCCCCGCTGCGCCCTCTCCTTTCAGCTAGAGCAGGCCAAAAAAAAATCACGATGAAAAAAAAAACTCGGTCAGGTACCAAAAAAAAATCCACCCTCCAAAATATGGGAATTTAGCATGTTATGGGTAAAATGTCCACTTTTGAGAAGGCTGTGATTTATTTATACCTGCATGTAATTTTTTTTTCCCAGCGTGATATTTTATTACCTGTACCTGCAGGCTGCGGGACTCGTTAGCGCGCGCCATAGCAGGCTGTGAGCGAGTGCAGCGCGCACGCAGCGCACGCACACGCACACGCACGCCCGTGCACAGCGGCGGGCCAGCTCAGTTCAGTGGCAGCTCAGCGCCTCAGCTGTGGGTAACGAACCGAACTGGACCACACCATGCGGGGGTGAGCCGAGAGCCGGGCGTGCGAGAGGCAAACATGTCCACGGCACATAGCAGCGGCCGGCAGCCGGCATGGCATAGCAGCCCAGGGAGCCCCGCCCCGCGCCCCGCCCCGCTCGGACCAGAGGAGGGTGCCTGCAGGCCTGCAGCAGTGGAACGCGCTATGATTGCATACGGGCAGCCATAGGGGAGGCGGTTCTGTCCCCCAGAGGTATGCCGGACACAGGCTGCAGAGACCGAGTTTGCTCGGTGTGTGTGTGTGCGCGCGCGCGTGCGTGCGCGCGGCCGCTCTCTAGGTTCTTCCCCGCCGTATCACCTCTCTGCACTCTCACGCACGCCCTATTTTTTTCATGTGTGAGGACGTTTTCTGCTCGGAGCGAATAAAAGTGATCTGTAAACATGTTTCGGTCGTCACCTACAAATTTTTGATTTCAGTTTGGTGCTCAAACAGCTGGAAAAGTACCTTTTCTCTTTTTATGAGGGGTCATCTCTAAATTGCACCTATTTCATTCTCTCAAGGGCGAACCGTGCCCAGACATCCGTGCACAGGGCGCCTGCTGGATAGGCAATACCAGCTTTTCCACGCACGCGTGTCGTGCGGGCTGGCCTACCGTGGTACCCGCAGGCGCCCACTGTCGCCGTCTGCGGTAACCCGGGGCGGAAACGTTGTGGGCATTTGAACTTTATAGACGACGTTTTAGAGGTGAAGATAAATTGGCCAACTAAAGATTTCGTCACGTGACGAAAAATGTGACGAAATATTCGTCGTAAAGTTTTTATCGTCAAATGACAAAATGAAAAAAAAAATTACAGAGCTTCTTAATAAAAATGACTCACCCGGCTTGATGCAGGACATGCCGCAGATGCCGTCGCACCGACACCTCTTCTTCTTGCTCTTGCAGTCTTCATCGGATGAACACTTGCGGAGGCAAGTCTGGCCCTGCAACATGGACGGAGCACGTTTCTTTTTCAATCGACGTCCAATCGACTCGCTTTTTGTCCTGAAATCGTCAACTTGTCACTATCGTAGTGACGTCGAATCCATGGCCCGTTTCTCGGCCCGCCTTCCGCAGAATTTCCGCTCTCATTCTCTGTTCTATCTCTCATTCTCTGTTCTATCTCTCATTCTCTGTTCTATCTCTCATTCTCTGTTCTATCTCTCATTCTGTCTCTCTCTCTCTCTCTCTCTCTCTCTCTCTCTCTCTGTCTCTGTCTCTCTCTCTCTCTCTCTCTCTCTCTCTCTCTCTCTCTCTCTCTCTCTCTCTCTCTGTCTCTCTCTCTCTCTCCCTTGCCCGAGGCAGCCTGTGAGGGCTACGGCGGGGCAACAGGTAGCGGTATGGAACCCATTCCCGCAGAGAAGACATCTCGCACCGCCGAAAAGCATAATGATAATGATCGGAGGATATCGGAGGGGAAGTTAAAGCAGCCGACGCGAGCACGCAAAAAAAAAAAAAAAAAAAATCTGAGTTGTTCTAATTAATTTGTTCGTTGATTTCGGGACAAGCAATAAATTTAGTCCAGAGAACTAACATTTTGGCGGAGGTACAGAGGAGTGACCGGGCCGGCGTGCCGCGGACAGGATGAAGATGCGGCCAGGAGAGCAGCCCAAACGAATAGAACAGGGCCAAGGCCGCGGCTGCACTGATAACCCACTTCCAGACGTTAAGCCGGACCCGGGCGGGTCGGGGGGCTGCCCTGGGGCCTCGGGCTCTGTGCCCTGACCTGCCCCTGCTCCCGTGGGGTCTGATCCGGCCCGATCTGATCTGGTCTGATCAGACTGCCGGGACGTGTAGTAGGGCATCGGGCCGAAGCGGCCAGCGGCGAGGCCAGCGGGGCAGCGGGGACCGGCCAATGGCATCGGCACCCAACGGAAGGAACACGGGAGCTTTGGCAGCTGTTGGCCAGGGGGGCCGGGGGCCGGGGGCCGGGGGCTGGCTGGGGGCCGGGGGCCGGGGGCCGGGGGGCAGGGGCCGGGGGCTGGGGGCCGGGGGCCGGGGGGGGCCGGGGGCCGGGGGCCGGGGGCCGGGGGCCGGGGGCTGGGGGCGGGGGGGCCGGGGGCCGGGAGCCGGGGGCAGGGGCCGGCGGTCGGCGGTGTCCACAGAGCACGTAACACGGTCTCCTGCTTAAAGACGTATTCCGGTTGGTACCCGTGGAGTGCTGTTATAGGCGTGTTAGCCAAGGAAATTTTTTTTTTTTGAGCGCTACCATAACATATTTTTCATCGAAAAAAATTATTGAACAGTTTCGGAGGTTTAGACCGTTTTTGGTCGTCTGCTAAAATACGTTTTACGATCATTTTCGGTCAAATTTTAATAATTTGTTTTAAATAAAAACCTTATTGGGTCGGAGCCCCTCGGTCCCTGGTCCTCCGGCCCGGTGGGTACTCACCAGGAAGTTGGCATGCTCCTCGTCCCTCGGGCAGACGGCGGACGGGGAGTTGCGCGGGTTCTTGTACACACGCTCGTCGTCCTCGGCCTCGGCCGAGTCGTAGTCCTCGTCCTCCTCGGGGGCCACGGTCTGCGCCGACTGCGTGAGCTGAGTCGACCCCGACTCGGAGTAGCGCTTGGAGTGGGACCGGCGGCCACCTGGGAGGGCAGCGAAAGCGGACGGTGCTGTCAAAATAGCGGAGTGCACTGCCGGCGGGCAGCCTTTTAAAGAAGGACCCGCTCAATGGTGAGGATCAGAGAAGAGAGTCTATGGAGACTCAACATGATGCACTCCTTTTCAGGGGGAGGGCGGTATTTCCCACCCCGACCCAAGAGTCCTGCTCTGGAACTTTCCCTCCCCCACCCCCATCGGCGCGTTGCCACCCCCGCCCGGCGGCAGGGCCATGCTGGGCCCCGTACCCGGCCGGCCATCCCCGCGCCTAACAAATTGCACTAAGCGGCGAAAGCTCGTTCCTTTGGCCCCCGAGGAGGCGGCAAGCGGCGGCAAGCCCAGATTACAGCTGGCCGGAAAGCCCAATAATTGGCTGCCCCATTAGATTTGCATATATGCAAATCCCCGCAGCGTCCAGGTCTTGTGGAGACGGGGCTGGGTGTCAGGCGCTGGGTGCTGGGCACTGGGCGCTGTGCTGTCCGACGGGCCCTTATAGTGGCCCTCGAGGCCCATACAGCACAGACGTCCTTCGCGGGCTCCGACACAGCGAGCAGGGATCCGATTGTCTGTCAGCCCCTCCACGAGGCCAACCCCCGCCGTGGCACCGCCCCGAACCCCTCCGCGCGACAGTCCCGACATCAGGTAGGGGCCCTACTTTGTCATCCTCAGAACACGGCAGCGATGCAGGCCAGGTCGCTTCACGGCTCGCCGCAGTGGGTATCTGTCGATGGGTCCGCAAAAGACACCCCCCCCCCCCGCCCTTACTTCTCACCTGGGTCAGTCTCCCTGACAGAGCGCGAAAATATGTTCCCCATTATTTGCCTTTAAGATGGAAGAACGGCCAAAAGCAATGTCGCCATTCCGTCAGGATTCCTCCCCATCACTCCCGCCCCCCCTTCGCCGTTAAGTGGCTGAGCGGCTGATAGGCTTTATAATAGCGACTAATTACGGCTGGCAGTTCTCGCCCCCCCCCCCCCCGTGTTCCCTCCCTTATCAGCAGAGTGCAGACCAGCAGGGCGCGGGCCGCCACAAAGGGACCTCACTGCCTCGGGACTGCCGCCCCCGGCCGCCCCCGGCCGCCCCCGGCCGCCCCTGGCCGCCCCTGGCCGCCCCTGGCCGCCCCAAGCCGCCCCCGCGACCGCCCCCACCGCTGTCCAGCGCGAAAATCTGCGAGAACGAGGACACAAGCTCAAGGCGATACAGAACAAAATGGAAAGAGGAGGAGAAGAGAGGTCAGAAATCTATCCCACAGGGTCGTCCGAATCACGTCGACTCAAAAAAAAAATAAGAAAGAAATTGACGCCCCACTACATATTTAGCTGCCCATCTAGTGATACCACTTGTAACTAATCGCCCAGCTTTACTTCTTTAGCAGAGGAGCTAAAAATCTAGCTGGAAGGCTATCTCTCTAGAGTCCCGTTAGCCTCTTTGCACCTCAGGTAAACATTCCGGGTTACCAAATTTTCCCAATGACATCCATTCGCACAGGTATGAAAAACTCAACCACCAAGGGTGCGCTCGGGAAATCTTTAGATCGCCAGTGTGTTCGCAGCTGCCCGCGACGAAGAAGCGGTCTCCAACTGCAGCGGAATAACCCCTTCCCGCACGATCGTTTGCTGCTGCGGACCGCTTGTTTTTTCCCCAGCCCAGTCCAGCCGACCCTGGCCTGTCCATCTCCGGTAAGCTCGGTCCCCCCCCCCCCCCTCTCTCTCTCTCTCTCTCTCTCTCTCTCTCTCTCTCTCTCTCTCTCTCTCTCTCTCTCTCTCTCTCTCTCTCTCTCTCTCTCTCTCTCTCTCTCTCTCTCTCTCTCTCTCTCTCTCTCGGCAGCGTGTGTACGAGTGGACCTTTTTGCCGGGTTCTGCTCGCACGCTTCGGCCTCCCCGCTGTTGGTGATGGATCCGTCTCCCGGACGCCGGCCCAGCCCGGCCAGCCCTCCCAGCCCGGCATGCTTGTGAACTTGAAGTACGACCAGGCGCGGATCGTAGTCTGATTGTGTTGTGCGGGGCGATACGTCAATTGTGAGCGCCCTCCAGCGCACACACACACACACACACACACACACACACACAGTACAGTTTCAGCACGAAAAGCTTGAACACTCTCATAAAATAATGAATTTCTGTTAAGGAATTATGCGAACTGCACTCCTGTTTCCGACAGTATCTCTTCATCTCTGACGCAGTGACCTGAACAGGGAGATGCATTGGTGCCATTCCCCCACCCTCCCTCTACAATATACATCCCACCTTAGGGATGGGGGGGGGGAGGGGGAGGGTCGTGGGGGTGTTGCTAGGCGATCGGCGGAGAATGATACCAATTGACTCTAGTCTCCGTCGCCGACTTTCCGGCAACAAGGTGAGAGCGAGAGAGAGAGAGAGAGAGAGAGAGAGAGAGAGAGAGAGAGAGAGAGAGAGGGGGGGGGGGACGCCGTGAGCAGCGACGGAGGGAGGAACACAGAGACAGAGATGTAGAGAGGGGCGGCGACTAGAGGGAACAGAGTGCGAGAAAAGTCGAAGAGGATCCTGAACATGGGGAGCGCAGCGCGGTGGTGGGCGATACAGGACAGGAATTGGAGGGGGAGTGGGGGGCGGTAGGAGACCCTTATCTCGCTGAAACGCTCTTGCCATGCTACTACTGCCGGGCGGTACGGCAGCACGGGGGAGGGATGGTGAAGGAGATGGGGAGGGGAACGGGTAAGGGGGGGGGGGGCTTGCGAAGGGCGGCAATCCAATGAGACACCCATTTCAGGCTTAGTTTCACCCAAAGATGGAAGGGGCAGAGGCGCGGGCATCGGAGAAATAGTACATCGCTGTAGGGACCCCCCACCCTGTCGTTTTACCGGCGTCTCCCAGTAGCACCCCCCCCCCCCCCCCCCCGGTTTTTACACCCTACTCTCTACCGCTCGCCCATGGAGTCTTCTTAAATTAACGAAGGGACTGATTGGAATGTTTTCACATTTTTTTTCGGGGTTATAGCAGAGGAGAAGACTGCGCATGGGTGTGGGCAATGAACGTTTGCGTCGGGGGTGAGGGGCGGACAGTCGGGAGGGGGAGGGGGGTGACAAGTGTCGAAATCCGTCAAAGGCTGCAGACAATTGGGCGTTCAAAGCCAGGCCAGGCGGAGAGCCAGTCGGTGCCCTGCTCCAGAGGATGGCGGTGAGACTTATAGGCCCGAGGAGGGGGAGGGGAGGGGGCATTACGAGGAGCTGGGGGGGGGGGGGGGGGGCAGAGATGTCGTTGCGCTCCGACACTTCGAGTCGTGCCTGGCTTGCAAACGCGCGGCGCGGCCGCGCTCCCCCGCAACAAAATGTATGCAGATTGCGGCACCACTGCTACCACCATCACCACCACCACCACCATCACTGCCACGACACCCCCGCCGCACCATCACGGCCGTCATTGCCACGGCACTGCCACCACCATCACTGCCATGGCGCTGCCACCACCACCACCACCACCACCACCACCACCACCGCCAGAAGCGCCGCCAGCGCGGCTGCACCGCGTTAGTAACGGCAGGCATTACGGCGGGACAACAAAGTTGAAAATTACCCGGGCGGTAAGCAGCGGCGGCAGCGGCGGCAGCAGCAGCGGCAGCAGCGGCGGCAGCGGCGGCAGCGGCGGCAGCGGCGGCAGCGGCGGCAGCGGCGGCAGCGGCGGCAGCGGCGGCAGCGGCGGCAGCAGCGGCGGCGGCGGCGGCGGCAGCGGCCGCGGCAGCGGCCGCGGCAGCAGCCCGTCAACAGCCCCCCTCCTGACAAACCCTTCGGCAGCTCTTCGACAGCCCTTCGGCAGCCCATCGGCAAAGCCTTCCCAGCCCTTTGTCAACCCTTCGGCGGCTCAGCGGCGGCCCTCCGGCGGCCCTCGGCCCTTATACGGGCCGTAACACGGCCACGGACGGCGGCGGCGGCAGCAGCAGCAGCGGCAGCAGCGGCAGCGCGTGGAGCGGAATTCGTTATCGCATTTTCCTGTCGAAACGCCCGGCCCGGCCTAACAAGCCGTGGCGGGGTGGGGGCGGCGGGGGCGGCGGGGGCGGCGGGGGCGGCTGGCAAGGCGTAAGAACGGGAGCAGAGGAGACAAGGGGTAGGCAGGCGGCGGGCCATATCGCGCGATATGAGAAAGTGTCGCGGAGGCCGCGGGGAGAGAGAGAGAGAGAGAGAGAGAGAGAGAGAGAGAGAGAGAGAGAGAGAGAGAGAGAGAGAGAGAGAGAGAGAGAGAGAGAGAGAGAGAGAGAGAGAGAGAGAGAGAGAGAGAGAGAGAGAGAGAGAGCAGGTGAAGAGGAGGGGTGCCTCGAGTGATGTGATAACGGCGTTAATTGGGAAAACGGGATACCTAGCCGCTTTTATCGGTCCAGTCGAGCTGAGGAGGCTGTGGACCAGCATGGGGCTGGGGCCCAGCAGCACAGCAGCACGGCCCAGCCGGGCCTGAGCTCACCGTCCCGGCCCGGCCCCGTCTTGTCCCATCCATCCAATCACAACTACGCGGGAGCAGGCCTAGCCTAGCCTAGCCCCGGCTCAACCTTTCACCTCCCCCCCCCCCCCTGCTACCCTCCCTTCCGAAATCCCTAAAATTACGTTTTTGTTGTATTTTTTTGCACAGAGAGCGTTATTCTGCTAAGCTGCGCGGCCCACGTCTGGCCCTCCGCCGTGGTGCAGCCGGTCTTCCTCCTGCAACCCCCTGCTCCCCCCCCCCCTCCCCCAACCACTACCCCGCCAGCCGCCGCGTTCACTCCTCGAGCCGAGTGTACACGCGGAACTCGAACGCGCACGCGCGCGCGCACCCACGCACACACTCACATTCGGTGCAGGGCCTGAAAGTACAAACCCGCCCTCTGCGCTCCTCCTGATACCTATGGCTACCTGCACTCATGGCTCCATTACCTCCCCTCCCCCCCCCCTTCCTCCCATCCCACCTCCCGGCTCTTCCTCCCTATTTATCATCATCAAAACTTGGTGCTGCAGGCGCCGTGCGGCGGCCCTGCGCTTACGCCCTGCGCCGCCACCAAGTGTATGAAAGCCTTTCCGCGCCGCTGTAGCAGCTGCTGGCTGCTGCTGCTGCTGCTGCTGCTGCTGCTGCTGCAACACACCGGCAGACGGCGAGGCGAGGCGGGGCCCTCGTGCCCTCACCCTCACCGAGGTAAACACAGACGCGCCGCCAGACACGCACACGCGCGCGCGCACGCCGCCGGCAGGCGGCACGCACTGGCATGCAGCGGCGGTCCCGACCAGCCAAACAATACGTATAGCGGTGCTCCTCCCCCGCTGGCCGCCGCCGCCGCTTCAAAAATATAACGGCTACAGCGCGGCTGGGCTGCGCGTTCAGACGGGTTGACCCCCCCCCCCCCCCCCGGCGAGAGGGGGGGGGCGGGGGCAGGGGCGGTGCCAGGCCGGGTTGAGAGGACGGGGAAGGGGGGGGGGGGCTGTCCTCACACGCCGTGGGCCTCACACCTGAAGTGGCAGTCACCACGGCACGGCCCGGGCCCTGTTGGGGTCGCCCTTGACTGCTTACCAGGGCGGCGGCGGCGGCGGCACGGCTGATGGCGGCGGGGTGTCCTTGCCTCGCCCCGCCCCGCCCTATCTACCGTTCAGGTTCATTGGCCCGATACCATCAGAGGGAGCCGCTCCGCCCCACCCCGAGCCCTCATCCCTCACCACAGTACCTCTCCTCCTCCTCCTCCTCCTCCTCCTCCTCCTCCTCCTCCTCCTCCTCCTCTCCCGATGCCGGCTCGTCTCTACTCTATTTGCAAAGAGCGTCCGCAAGAGATAATTTGTCACGAGCGAAGAAAGAAGACCAGCAGCGGCCAGCTGGAGCGCACGGCGCCTGCAGGGTAGGCAACCGTGGCCTTGTGCGTGCACGCGTGTCGTGCGGGCTGGCCTACCCTGGCGTTCGCAGGCGCTCGATGCGACGCCCGCTGTTGCGGTTTAAGGCTGGAGGAAATGGCGGACGCACTTTGCGGACGACCGCGTCTTGTCATCGTCAAAGCTTAGGAGGGGAATTCACTACACTTGTGATTATTTTCATTACTTTGGGTCGGGTGGCGGGGGTGCGGCCATGGTCCCCCGGGGGATAGGCGCGCGCTGACTAGCGCTGACCCAGTGGCAGGTGGAGGTGCTGGCGGTGCCCTTCCCCGCCTTACAGGGTAGCCCCCCCCCCGCCCCCCCCCTCCCCCCGTCACGCCGATCGGTCAGCGGGTTGCGGCTGTGTAGTTCTGTTTGCTGCTGCATCCCGCCGCGCCAGCGTGCCACGCGCCCTCGACCTCGCTTAACACACTTCCAGCAGGGGAAGCTTTCTCTTCGTCTCTCCAGTCTCTCTCTCTCTCTCTCTCTCTCTCTCTCTCTCTCTCTCTCTCTCTCTCTCTCTCTCTCTCTCTCTCTCTCTCTCTCTCTCCCTCCAACACACACACACTTTCTGCTCTACACTTCCCCTCGTCCTTGTCCTCTTCACTTACTCCCACCGTCGCTCTCCATTAAGTTCATGCTCTCCCTCTCCCTCCCGACGATTCACAAACACTCTCTCTCTCTCTCTCTCTCTCTCTCTCTCTCTCTCTCTCTCTCTCTCTCTCTCTCTCCTGCTCTTTCTCATCCCTCCTTGCGGAGGCTCTACAACACGACGACGACCTCATATGTTCTCGGGAGAGAAAACTTGGCATTACCCTCCCCCCCCCCCTTTCCCTGCCTCCCCTCCCCACTCTCGCATCCCTGCTTGCTACGGCAGCCGACATTGACTCATTCCAACAGATGTGCTCTGCCTACCCCGCTCCAGCTCCAGTTGAAGCTTAGAGTGGAGGGGGGTCTGATCTTTTTTTTCTCTTCTACACTTTCGCAGTAAAATTCCTCATTACGGGGTCTGCGCACCTAGCTGAGGCGGGTGAAATCCTGTTATTCGCACGGCCAGTGGTGGCTGCACTCTCGGAAAAATTAAATTGAATCAACTTTGATCAAAATTACACTGTGTCGATTGAAGATAGAATCAGTTGAATCGACGCAGGGTCTTGATCAAGGCGACATTCCTTAGTCGATTCAAATTTTAGTTTTCTGAAAGTGTGTGAGACACTTCGCATTGAGTTCAACGCGGGCTCTCGAGCACGGTTTGTGAGGGGAGGATGAGAACGGGCTGGCAGGGTGATATCACGACATGGCAGGGTTAGTGGGGACAGGGGGGGGGGGGGGGCACGTAGTCCTGCGGTAAAGGCCTAGCGGAATCCTTGGCAGAAGCGGTGTGGCAGCGAGGCCTACGGCGCAGCGGTGGGGGCGGGCCGGGGGCGGGCCGGGCTTTACCCATCTGGACACGACTCTGCACTCGCTGCTTGACCGGGTCGGCACGGGCCGGGGGCGGTCGGAGGCGGGCCGGGGGCGGGTCGGGGGCGGGCCGGGGGCGGGCCGGGGGCGGGCCGGGGGCGGGCCGGGGGCGGGCCGGGGGCGGGCAGGGACGAGGGAGGGTGGCTGCCGCACCACGGCGCACGGCCACCTTGACGGGCACGTAATGAAAACCCACGCAGGCATATAACACTCCGGAGAATTACTACGGAGGCAGTATAGGTGTAACGCGCGTTCTCGCCAACATAATTGCCTCTCAAAGGCCCTTCTGCCGCCTCTACGAGGAAATAAAAGATAAGGTGCCCCCCCCCCTCCCCTCGCCTCCCCCTCCCTCCCGGCCCCGCATGCCCGCTCCAGCAGCACGTCTCACGTTGAAATCACGCTAGAATAAAACGTTGATACCCCCCCCCCCCCCCCCCCGCCCCTCAGTCCGACGCACCACGACGTTTGCTTTTCTTTCCTAATGACTATTTAATGTTCGGGCGGCCGCCGCCCGCCCCCGCCCGCCCCCGCCCGCCCCCGCCGCAGCCCTCGACTCGCCGCACACTGTTCTCCGGGCGGAGCGCAGCACGGCGCTCCGATATTTTGGCGCTTGCGATAATTTCCAGACGGGGGGCGGGGGAGGGGAAGGGGGCGGAAGGGGCTGAAAGCCACATCAAAACGGCGGTGTGTCGGCGGCGGCCTCCGGCCAGCGCAGAGAGCGCGCCGTCAACACCACCGCGCCAACGCATCCCCTCCCCGCACCGTATGCTCCGTCACACTGTTGAAGTCTGCATATTTTCACCCATCCCTCCGTTTCTTGTCACGGGGCTGCCCTAACCTGCCCCCATACATTTAAGATAGGGCTGTCGCACACTTGAATTGCGGCCCTTCTCCTAAAAGTGTGACGTAAAAGAACGTGAACAGCCCCGGCTCGCTGCCGGGATGCCGCACGCTGCATCCGACTCGGTCGTCCAGCCAGGAAGATAACGCGGGTCTTAGAGGAACCCAATCTTCGAGACGAGGTACTTGGAGTCCTGGCGTAGCGCGACTGACACACACAGCGAGACTTACTTGTCACTGCCGCCAGGTGGACCAGGACGAGCAGGGCGAGCAGGTAGTGGAGGCAGCGGCCGGCGGACCGCAGTCCCAGCCGCCGCCGTGGCTTCATCGCGGACCCAGCAGCAGCAGCGGCGGCAGCACCACCACCTCCTCAACAGTTGGTCGCGGGGGGCGGCGTGCGCGGTCCCCGACGGACGGTCCCCGAGCTCCGCGACGGCGGCGGTCTCCGCGTCCTCGCGGGGCGGGAAGGCGGTTTGGCACGCGCGTGCCGTGCGGGGTAGTGGGCGGGCGGGTGTGCGTGGAGGAGGGCGGGAGCGGCAGAGGCGGCAGGCGAGGGCGCGAGCGAGAGAGCGAGACAGCGAGAGGGGAGGCGTAAGGGCGGAGCACGTCTCCACCCGCCCAAGTCTACCGTGGTACTGGCCGCGCTGCCGCCGGGGCCGGGCCGGGCCGGGCCGGGCCGGGCAGCAGGGATGCTGTCGCTACGCCACGCCACGCCGCCCCGCCGCACCGCGCCGCTACACGGTCTGCTCACCGCGGCCGCAGGGCTGTGGGGACACGGCGGCGACACGGCAGGCACACGGCAGGCACACGGCTAGGCGACGCGTCCAAAGTCCGAATTATTCCCTTTGTTCCTTCGAACCGCGCGAAAGGGCGACGCCGTCGAGCGCCTGCGAGCGCCAGGGTAGGCCAGCCCGCAGGACACGCGTGCGTGCACAAGTCGTGCTTGCCTACCTAGCAGGCGCCGTCGGCGCGCAGACTGGCGCGGTATGCCTGCGCGACGGTATAGTGGACGTACTTGGATGATCTGTGCGCCGTGAGCCCTATGCCGTGCACTACGGTCGAGCCCTGTGGAACGCCTGTCACCTGTCACACGCCTGTGGCACGCCTTGTCACACGCTTGTGGCTCGAGCCTGTGCTCGTAGCACCACTGCCGGCATTGTGCATCCCAACACACGCGGTTTGTCCAGGTCCTGCGAACAGCCACACGACGTGTCGTCGCTGTCATCTGAAATCTGCAGATTTTGACACAACGGTGTAGAACATTAATTCGCCCTAAGGGCTTACAGCTTACAGCCCGGCCCGGCGCCGGCCAGATCCCACGCCCCTAGGGAGTCGTCGGTCGATACCCCACGCCAGCGCCCGCGCTCGCACACGGAGATACCCCACGACGGACCCAAGGCGCGGGAGCGGGAGATTTCGATGCCGGTAGCGGACCGGCCGGAGGGAGCCGGGTAGCGGAGGATCGGGCAAGGCCCGGGCAAGAGCACCTTCTCTCTCTCTCTCTCTCTCTCTCTCTCTCTCTCTCTCTCTCTCTCTCTCTCTCTCTCTCTCTCTCTCTCTCTCTCTCTCTCTCTCTCTCTCTCTCTCTCTCTCTCTCTCTCTCTCTCCAGCAGATGCGCAGCAGCCCCTGCAACGTGATGCGTCCTATCCGCTGCCTCTGTTATTGAAACTGGCAGACGTCCACGGCACGATTGAGCGGGAGGCCCGTGCCCGTCATCGTGCGGATCATCGTGTCCATCATCGAGTCCATCATCGTCATCGCCGTGCACCGGCGGCCGCGTGCCCTCACACAGATGCATCACGTTGCCGGACACCGGCAGCAGCAGCAGCAGCAGCAGCAGCAGCAGCAGCAGGCCTGTCCGGGGCGTGGCTTCACCTTTTCAGAGCCGATGGATCTCTCCCCTTCGCTCGTAGATCAGCGGCTGCCGTCCTCGGGCCGACCTTGCGTCGTGAAAGCCAAGCCAGTCCTGTCTAATTCAGAGTGAGTTGAGGCTAGGCTTGGTCCTGCGGCCGACGCGGTGTGTGGAGCGGGCAGCGACGCCAGCGGCAGCATCGCCAGGAGCTGGGCTGAGCTGAGCCATGGCTGAGCTGGGCGGAGGGTGTAGGTCAAAATGATTGCGGCTGCTTTTCCCTCGCGTCCTCCGCGCCCAACGCCGGCCCGGCCGGGCTAGGGTCCGAGGAGGATCGAGGATCGTGTTTTAGTCGCCAGCACGTCCTCTTCCCCTCATCTAGAAAAGACAACCACTTTCTCAGTTATTGGACTTTCGAAGAAAAAGACAAATCCCCGGCAGTTCAACAGAAACGGGGAAAACTCTTCTCCTTTCCCTCTGCCGGCGTCGAAAACAAAATTGGGCACTTTTCGTATATCTGGGTCACTCGTTCACGTGCTCCCGCCGTCTGCGCCCGTGTAACGCCCTGCCCTGCCCCGCCCCTCCGCTCTCTCGGTGGGGCCCGGCCCCCGGCCTAGTCGCGTGTCGGGTCAGGCGAAGCAGCCAATTGATCCGCACCGTTCGTACTTCCCCCGAACTGAACTTCCCCCGCCCCGACTTCCGGTGCCAGGGTGGACACTCCGCATCGTCCTACGTCTGGTGCCGGGTGCTTTTGAGGCTCGGTGCTCGGTCCGCGAGGCACCCTGCTGCTGCTGCTGCGTCGTCGCGTTTTGTCAATTTTGTTTTTGTAAATCGCGGGCCGTCCGCGGTCTGGCAGGTTGCCCGTACTGAGGGCTTTCCATCGATTTCCCACCACGCGCAGAGGTTGGTAGCACCCGCCACCCGCACCGCGCCGTGACGAGCCCAGCTCGGCTCACCGATTGTCGGGTCGGCGTCGGCGTATGACGGCCTAGCAGACGAAGACAAGGAGAAGGCTGCCGCTCCAGTTCAGTGCTCCGGGTGCTCTCCAATCAGTGAGATCCAAGCCGCATTTTAACGCCCAGCTATGAAGCTCACCGACGAACAGTCATGGAAGAAGCTGCAGGAGACTTACGCCGCCGTCGGCGAGAAGCTCAACATCAATCAGCTGTTCAAGGAGGACCCCAAGCGGTTTGAGAAGTATAGGTACGTAACCTTAACCTTGAGCTGACATTGTCGTTGTTTACGCCGTGCCGTCCCCGCTTTCTCTATGGAGCAGCTGTCGCTGTGTGCGTTATTAGAGATTGTGAGGGGTTTGGAACGCGTTGGCTGTACTGTAACGAGTCGCACTGGAGCGTGTCACCACATGTCAATGTGTGTCAATGTGACATCAGTTGGACACAGGCTGAACCAAGATGACAATGTTGATATGCAAATACAACCCATGACTCTTGCCATTAATTAGTAGTTTGTAACTTGGTATCAGCTTTGCAGATCGAATCCGTAATATGATTTTAGATGATAATAGCAGTCACTTTGTTTCATAACACTTGCATCATGTCCATACCTCTTATTTTTCTGTGACTTATAATGCATCCTAGGCATCCAGACATTCTAAACAGCAGTTTGTCACTGTCCTAAGTGGTAATTTCTTTTGATGTGATGAAGTATTTTAGAATAGGTATGTCACTGTCCCCATGCTCTCTCACTGCTAGAAATAAAATTGTAAATGTTTCTTAAAATGTTCCAGCTTGACCCTGGACACTCCCAAAGATGGGCCTATTCTTCTGGACTACTCCAAAAACCGAATCAATGAGCAAGTTTTGACTCAACTCATTCAGTTGGCCAAGGATAGGAAAGTGGAAGCCATGCGAGATGCTATGTTCAAGGGTGAAAAGATCAACTTCACTGAGGGACGTGCTGTCCTGCACATTGCTCTTCGTAACAGAAAGAATACCCCCATTCTTGTGGATGGTAAAGATGTTACCCCCGATGTTAATGCTGTCCTCGCACACATGAAGGAGTTCTGCGGGCAGGTATGGGTTTATGAAGAACAGTTGGTTTTTGGATTTTTATTTAAACAAATTTCATGTTTTATTTTTAAATATTTAATATTCATTCTTAGGTCATCAACAAAGAATGGAAGGGTTACACAGGTAAACCAATCGAAGATGTTGTCAATATTGGTATTGGTGGCTCTGACTTGGTGAGTAATCATATTTTCTTTTGGTCTAAAAGAGATTGTGCTCCCATAATTTACGTTCATGTGTGAATTCTAGGGCCCCTTGATGGTCACAGAAGCTCTGAAGGCTTATGCTGTTGGCCCAAGAGTTCATTTTGTTTCCAACGTGGATGGCACCCACATGGCAGAAACACTCAAGAAGTTGAATCCTGAAACAGCCTTGTTCATCATTGCTTCCAAGACTTTCACCACTCAAGAAACCATTTCAAATGCCACGTCTGCTAAAGAATGGTTCTTGGCTGCTGCCAAAGATGTAGGTGTTTTTTTTTTCTTTTCTACTTGTTTTTGTTGATTTTTTTCCTGTAAGTGTAATACTGACATTATTCTTTTAACTTTACAGCAAAGTGCTGTTGCCAAGCACTTTGTTGCTCTTTCAACCAATGGACCCAAAGTTAAGGAGTTTGGAATTGATGAGCGTAATATGTTTGGATTCTGGGACTGGGTCGGTGGTCGTTACTCCCTTTGGTCTGCTATTGGTCTGTCTATTGCTCTTTACGTTGGCTTTGACAAATTTGAGCAACTTTTGGACGGTGCTAACTACATGGACAACCATTTCCAGACTGCTCCTCTTGAAAAGAATGTAAGCCCTTATAAATCATTATGTTTAGGTGTTCTTTTGGCTAAACAGTACTTATGAATTATTATTATTTTGACTTTCCTTTCTACAGGCACCTGTTTTACTGGCTTTGCTTGGTGTTTGGTACCACAACTTCTATGGAGCTGAAACTCATGCACTGCTGCCCTACGATCAGTATTTGCACAGATTTGCAGCTTATTTCCAGCAGGGTGATATGGAATCCAATGGAAAGTAAGTCACTTCTCACGAATCATGAGTAGATGTTGCACTATACATGTATATGGTGGCTTAACAATATTTGAAATTTTTAGGTGGGTAACCCGCAGTGGAGACGCTGTCAACTACAGTACTGGCCCTGTTGTATGGGGTGAGCCTGGTACAAATGGTCAACATGCCTTCTACCAATTATTACACCAGGGAACTCGAGTTGTTCCTGCTGATTTTATTGCTCCTGCCCAGACCCTGAACCCCATCCGTGGAGGAATTCATCACAAGGTGTGAAGATATTGATTTTATTCTGTGCATTGGTTTACCGCTGGCTACATTTAAGGTAACTGAATCCTTGTGCTGACCACAATTCTATTTCAGATTCTCTTGGCCAACTTTCTCGCTCAGACGGAAGCGCTGATGAAGGGAAAGACTACAGAGGAGGCTAAGAAGGAGCTGGAGGCCTCTGGACTGAAGAGCCCTGAATTAGAGAAGATCTTGCCCCACAAGGTCTTCCAAGGGAACCGCCCCACCAATTCCATTGTTGTGAAGAAGATTACTCCCTTCACTTTGGGAGCTCTTATTGGTATGTATCCTTATGTTTCTCTAAATGGCAAGTTTTTTGTTTTGTTTTTTGAATAAAAGAGCTTAATTGTAATTTTTTTCCTTTTTCAGTCATGTATGAACACAAGATCTTCACTCAGGGAGTGATTTGGGATATCAACTCCTTTGACCAGTGGGGGTGAGTGCATTTTTAATGCTACGTTTTGATTTTTCTGATCCTGACAAAATCTGATCTAAATTGTCCCTAACTGCTCATTTTTTTTTGTAGTGTCGAGCTTGGAAAGCAGCTAGCCAAGGCTATTGAACCTGAACTTGCTGATAGCAATCCAATTTCGTCTCATGACTCTTCCACAAATGGATTAATCAACTTCCTCAAGAAACAGTGGTGAATTTGTAATGGAGGAGCTTAAAAAGATGACTATTCAATTTAAAAAAATTGATTCCGGGGTGCAGCATTGCTTGAACTGTAGGATATACTAAAATCTTGTATATTATAAAGCAAATGTACTGTTGCTAATCAGTTAGTGAGATTAAGATGCATATTCTTATCCCTGTACTTAGCAGTGTCAGGTTTTAGTCAAGTGTAGGTTCTGGTATGATGTACTTCTGATATTTTTAAACCCATGCATCACTCAGATTTTAGATTTACACATTGTATCGATTGGAGCCAATCCCAATTCATTGCAGTAATGTTAAGATGTTATTCTACACTTGTTCTTTTTTATGACAATTTATCTTAGTACCGCTGATTGTGTACTCCTGTTATTTATTTTATTTTTTGGCTGAGATTTCTGTTTAATATTGTCTTCCTTTACTCATTTTTTCTCATGTGTCACTGTTTTACTGCCATATTCTTTGTCATTTTATTCTTGTTATTTATTTTTAAAATTCTATATTTAATTTCTAAACACTGAAGAGTATTGTTAAAACCTTATGTCATGTGTCAAAGGGTTCAAGGACAATAAAAGTTCATTGCTGGCATATTTGTTTCATTTCTTTCTGCGCACATTTCTTATCTTTACACCTGACTGTTTGAAAGCCTTTTTTAGCACAAACTGCCAGGATTGGTGTCACGCAAACGTCTCTAGACTTATTCTGCCCGTTAACTAGGAAACTGCTGGAATTGTTTCTCTTTCCTTTAACTTAATATTACCTAGAGCAAATGCCTTAATTAGATTTCAATAAATAAATAGCACAATGTGGTGAAAATATCTGTTCGACATATCGATTGAAAGTTCTCTACCCACTTGTACACAATGATACCAATGTGGTACAGTCTCAGTCAGCGCACGCATTGGCGAATTGAGAATACGTATCTGTAAACAGACTTAACATGACAAGGTATTCCTGAGGTAACAGGCCATTGCAGCATCTGATTATCACATATAAGATATGGGAGTGCAGTATCACCACAACTGATTCCTAAGTCAGTCAAGACCACCATATAAATATATTTACAGAACTCGCTATCCCTTAAAAACCAGTCTTCAGCTTCAAGCACAACTTCCTTCACACTGGAAATCACTTAAATTGTTAATCTTTAAAAAAAAAAAAGATATTCCTAGTATGCCTCAGTCAGCTAAATCGTTTTGACAGTGGCACTGCAGCTGAAAGGGCACACAAAAAAATATTCAAAAAAAAAATTCAATCTGTCTACTGGTAACATTTTGACACAATTGATTCTGTATGATGAATTGCACACAGAGGGGAAATAAATATTTCAAAAATATACATGACAAATGAGCACAAGATCCCCAAATCTCAAATCTGGCGCAATGTTGTCGCCATTCAAGACTTCCGCCCCACCTCATCGCGAGTCGCTGACATGACGTACCCCTCGCACTGGGCGCGCGTCCTGCGTCTTGCCAATGCTGTGCACCTGCGACAATATTAACTCAAGATCCCCCGAGTCAAGAACCGCCGCACCGCCGCCTTTCCTTTTTTTATTATTTCTTTTTTTTTTCTTCCGTTCCGTTGGTGGCGGCCGGGTCGGCAGGCCGTCGTCGCGTTTCGGCTTGGGCTTCGGCTCGTTGAGATGGATGGATGCCTTGGGTGGCGTTTAAAGCTCTTTGGTAGGACTTTCACCTTTCGGCCGAGGAGCTCGGCTTGGCTCTGCTATGCTCTGCTCTGCTCGACTCGACTCGGCTCGACTTGGCTCTCGCTCAGACTCAGACCATCACCTTGTTGATCCACGGCACGAACTTCTGGATGTTGGTGTACACCCCGGGCAGGTGTTCCCGGCCGCAGCCGATGCCCCAGGACACGAGGCCGACCAGGGCCTTCCGGCCCTCGAGCGTCATCGTCAGGGGGCCTCCGGAGTCACCCTGCGGGACACAGCGCAGCATCAGGACCAGCAAACACACACTAGGTCGGTTTTCGAACCCACGGCCTCCTCGCCCCGCCACCTTACCTGGCACGAGTCGCGGCCGCCCTCCTTGAAGCCGGCGCAGAGGAACACGTCGTGGATGGTCTCCCGACGGCCCGCCGCGCGGAACCACCGCTGGCAGCGGTCGTTGGCGATCACCTCCACGTCCACCTCCTGCAGGACGGTGGGCACCGTGGACACGCCTGCAACACCGCGGCCCGGTGAGATGTGATACGGGAGACGGAGACAGGGCGAGCGAGAGTGAGAGTGAGAGAGACGGACGGAGAGTCTACAGGCGATATCGCCATGTCGTGCGAACCCCCGGGCCCTGCAGCCGATGGATGGATGACGTGATCCTTGGACCGAAATCTGCCATCAACATCACCGGGCTGGCGGCTGCCGGTGTGGCGGTGGGGCCGCCACCGGGCAGGGCCAGGCCAGGCAGGGCAGGAGGCAGGAGAAAGGGCGACGGCGACAGCACCGGAGTCGTTTCCCTCTCGGGCCGGCGCACCGGCGCAGGCTGGCGCCAACAGCAGACGGGTATCTCATCTCGCTGCCGCCCCGCTACCGCATGCCGCGGCGTGTCGTGTCGGGCCAAACAGATGAACCTGTCCGCCTCCCTGGACACTGATTGTGTGACCGACAAGGCGGCATAATTGGCCCAGGCCCATCGCGCGCGGTGCGGAGCGCAGCGAGAGAGAGAGAGAGAGAGAGAGAGAGAGAGAGAGAGAGAGAGAGAGAGAGAGAGAGAGAGAGAGAGAGAGAGAGAGAGAGAGAGAGAGAGAGAGAAGAGTGACGACGGCGCCAAACGGGAAGGATTATGGTCCTCGCCTGCCGCAGAGAGCACAGCGGAGCGGCTGCTTCTGCTGCTGCTACTGCCGCTGCACTCCTTCTTTGCAAAGCTCTCTGGCGTCACGCACTTTCCCCCGCCAGTCAAGCGTGCCCTCCCCCCCCCCCCCCCTTCCCCTCCCCTCCCCCTCCCCCGTACCGTCTGCTCCGCCCTATGAAAGATATGGTAATAATAGTGGTAAACCCGCTTTCTTTCCAGTCCACTCCACACCGGAGGCGAGACCATGGGCGACACGTCGTTGTCGCCGGTCTTCGGCAGGTCCCGGGCGGGGTTGGGGCCCGGAGGCTCGGGGCCCGGCACCGCGCCGAACATCGTGAGGTGCCTCGGGAGGAGGTCCCCGGCCTTGAAGTCTGCTCCCTACCCCGCCGCCCGCAGAGCTGTTCGCGGACGCCCTGGAGCCCCTGCCAGCCGAGCGGGTAGGCAGCACCGTGCCGCAGGTGCTCGACGGGACTGCCTACCCTCACGGCGCTCCGCGCTGAGCCATGGCTGAGGCTGAGCTCACTCACCGTGCCTGGTGCGGCCCCAGCCCGCCACGGTGGCCGTCCTGCCCACCAGCTTGGTGCCCGGGTCGGGCAGGCAGACGGGCAGGATGTGCTGCTTGAAGGCGACGGGCTTGTCCAGCTTGATGAGCGCCAGGTCGTTGCGGAAGTCGGTGGGGCTGTACTGCGGGTGCACCTCCTTCCGCTCCACGGCGTACTCCTCGTGGTGCAGGCGCTCGGCGGTGTCGCGGACGTCCCACTCGCCCAGCCGGACGCGCAGGTTGCTGTTGGTCGTCCTGGAACACAGCCGCGCCGGCGGCGCCCGGTGTTTACGTGACGCCCTCCAAGCAGTGCGGCAGCATGATCAGACTACTCGGGTGGGGGCGGCGGTGTCGTCAGGGGGCGTTCACAAACCACGTGACCTTGTTATCCCCCGGCCGGGTGTTGGAGTGGTGCCGTGGCAAAACTGTCTGCGAGTCTGCCTCAGACTGCAGGCTTGGCGGGTTCGATTCCCGCAGACGGTCCCACGCACGTTTCCACACAGATTTCTCGCGCCCAAATTACCGAAGTTCCTCGGTCACGTGGTTCCCCAACGCTCCCTTACGCACACCTCCGTGCATCAAGCCGCGCGGGTGGCGGTACCTAATTTATGGACGACCTCTTTCCGAACGTTCGGAATTTTCCGCGGGTAAAAATAATGTGACAACGTCCCTTGACACGTCTGCACAGCCGGATCAGGGCAAAATCTGGTTCGGAGCCAGACTCTCCCATCCGATATAACACGTAACGTTAAAGACAGCCCAGCAAAAAAAAAAAAAAAAAAAAAAACTGCGACGTGCTGTACGAAATGTATGCGATGGGCCGGGCTGGCGGACAGCCGGGGGTTCAGGTCAGCTCGGTAGCCGCTGATAAAACAATGACGACTGTAACGTCGGCGTGAGCATCGTTCCTGTGCCCGAGGCCCGAGGGTCCGAGGGTCACGACCCGGCGTGCGAAAATAAAATCGTTTGGCCGCGCAACGGGATGGAAGCAATGCAGAGCAAGGTGCAGCCGGGGGAGTCTTGCCGACAAGATGGCCGCGCCGCCTGCCGCCTGACAATGGTATTTGAACCCGTTTCGCAAGAGTTGTGGCGGCGGGAGGCCGGGGACGGGATGCGGTGACTCACGTGGCGACGCAGTGCGCGGCCGTGACCACCCATCTGTCGTTGAGGAGGGCGCCGCCGCAGGACAGCTTCTTGGACAGGAAGCCGGACTTGATGATGGCGGCCTGGACAGACAAGCGCGTTGCATCAGAGCGACAAAGCGGTGACGACGGGCCGGGCCGCGGGGGGAGGCCGTGCGGCCACGCGTCAAACAACGGCGGGCCGGAGCACGTTGGCGACGACGACGACGGCAGGAGTCCGTGTCGCAATGCCTCACCTGCCACGGGTGAGATCCGAAGTTGGAGCTGTGGCCGCCGACGATCCTGTTGCTGCGCATGTAGAGCTCTCCGCAGCCTGCCAAGCAAGAGCATTAGCCGAACGTTAGCGATGCGATGCGGCGGTGGACCGGACCAGACCGCCAGGCCGCCACCCTTCACGGGGGGGGGGGGGGGCCGCGGGGGCCGCGGGGGCGGGGAGGGTGGCGACTTGATGTTCGGGGGTCACAGAAAACACAGGAGTAACACTGAGGCAAATAAATTGGAGTTTGCAAGGAGGATGCTGAAATGAACCCGAACACACCGAAGGCAAGAGGGTCGAGCGATAGGATCAAGAGCAGCTCAGAACAGTGTGTGGCTCAGTCGAGTTTATTTATTTTTAAGCGCTCCTTTCAGCGGCTCTCAATAATTTTTTTTTTGAATCTTGGAAGACAAGTAAACTGCAGAAGTACACAGACATTAAACATGCCGGAAGGATTCTACAGCCGTAGAGAGATATCCCCAAATGTGGTCGAGCGGAAGAAGAGAGGATTTGTCACGATCCCAGCGAAGGCCGAAGGAAACAGGGGTGAGAGCAGTTCGGAAAGAGAGAAGTCGGGATCCAGTGAGGGTGCCGGGTGCGGTGCGGAGTACGGAGTGCAGTGCGGGGTAGCGGGCGCAGTGCGGAGCGGTGCGGAGCGGAGCGGTGCGGAGCGGAGCGGTGCTGCTGCGGTTGCTGCGGTGCGGCCCGAGGCGGCCGATGCCGGTGCGTACCGCGAGAGGACGCCGAGGACGCCGCCGACGTGGTCTGCCCGTAGCCGTGGCTGGCGGCGGACACGAGCACCGGCCGCGGCATGTCCAGGTGGTTGCCGCTCACGTTGTCGGCGGCGAAGGGCGACAGCACGGTCAGCCCGTTGACGCTGACGAACTCGGCCGTCTGGCCGTAGTGGCCGCCGGGCCCCGGACCCCCGTCCCCGGGGAGGTACCCCCCGGGGCGGCCGAAGTGACCGGAGCCGGGCGGCCGCACGTAGAACACTTCCGGGGGCGGCAGCGGCGGCGGCGGGGGCGGCGGCGGCAGCGGGGGTTGCGGCGTGGAGTAGTAGTAGTAGAAGGTGGGC
Source organism: Odontothrips loti (assembly GCA_038380765.1). Lineage (NCBI taxonomy): Eukaryota > Metazoa > Arthropoda > Insecta > Thysanoptera > Thripidae > Odontothrips > Odontothrips loti. Next base: position 13,362,547 of record CM076252.1, read on the forward strand.
CGGCGGGGAGGGGGCTGGCCGGGCTGCGCGGTGCCGGGCCCCGGGCCGGGCCGGTCCAGGTGGTTGCTGTAGTAGGCGTGCGGCCGGGACGCGCTGGTGGCGCTGTCCAGCACCGCCCCCTGGCCGCCCGGGCCGACCGCGATGCCGCCCCCCAGGCCGGGGTGGTGCTGCAGGAGGAACTCGAGGGCTGCGGGGCAGGAGCCACGGGGCACAAGCGCACACGTCAGCGGGGTCCGGGTAACGGGGGCTGCTCGGGGTAACGGGGGCGAAGCGAGGGAGGGACGCTGGCGGGATTTTTTTTTACCGACAGAGGCAACGGAATGGGATGGCCGGGACGGGGCGGGGTTCCGGGAGGGGAGGCTTCGGGTCAGCGTACTCACATCCCTCTTTGACACACACATTTGAAAAAACAAGTAAATACGGCTCCAGACGCTCACGAGCAGTCGCGTGTACATGCAGCTCTGCCATAGCTCTAGCCCCTACACCCTCCGCTTGCCCTCGCCACATAAAAAAAAAGAAAAAAGAAAAAACTGTTCCTGCACAAAAGGCAAACTAGAAACGTCCCTCCGCCACCGCCAGGAATGTTCACCACGCGCCATGTCACTGTTTAGTCACGGCGGGGTTCACGCTCAGGCAAAAAAAAAAAAATTAAAGAAAATCGAGTGAGAAAATCGAGATAACTCAAATTCCTAGTCGACACAACCAAAAGTCAGACAGTTTGGCAGAAATTAAATCGAAAAATCGTCCAATAATTCTTTTCATCTCGATTTTCTGACTTGATTCGACTTCATTTTTCTAACAGTGTTTGGCCGGAGGGCACGCTTCTTTTCTGATTTCTACCACGCAAACACACATACACACACACGAAAGGTACAAAAAAAAAATGCTCAGCACACCAACCCGGGTGACAACTACACACAGAACAGTCGGCATGGTGTCCGAACGAACCCTAGAACAGCGGCACAGCGGCACATGAGGGGGGTGAGGGATGAAGCAAATATTTCTGCTTCAAGTCTGGACGACTGGACGACCGGCCAAAATTTACGACTTTAAACTGAATTGTAATGTTCGATATTGCCGGTTGCCGCAGCCCCGGATCTAGGTTTTCGTTCGGACGCCCAGCCGACGGTCAAAACACAAAATAGTATCGCAACACCGTCACCGTGACTCACTTGCGTTCTCCAGGGCGCCGACGTTGGGGTCGGCCGTCTCCACCTTGCTGGGGGCCACGCAGCACGACCAGATGAGCCCCCCGGAGCACAGGTCCAGCGGGCGGCCGCCCTCCAGCACGCAGGACAGACTCAGGCCGCAGTCAAACTGCTCCGAGTTGTACCAGCACGTCTGCGGGATCACTGCAAAGCGGGAGGGCGGGCAGAACATCAGCATTTGTGCAGTGGGGCCGAGTGGGGCACACAGAGTGTCACACGACCTGTGTCACCGCCATCAAAATTATTACAGTGACATGTCATTGTAGAAAAATTGCGATGACGCGCTTCCACGAAAAACAGTGCACAGCGATTATTGCAAACGTTTTTGCACCACCCGTTGCAGTTTTGCTGTGCGATTATCGCAGAATCTTGCAGGGATCACTGAAGTTTTTGTCGTCATTGCCATCTCATTTGCTGTGCAATCTATACTCAGATTAGCGGTGGAAGAAGCGCAGGATGTCAAAAAAAAAAAAAAAATGGGTCACATATCACCCTTTGAGAAAGGAAATGTCGAAAGGTCCTCCAACTCAAAACTTCCCCACGTTTCCCATCAGAAAGCGTCACGCGGCCCAATTTTTTTGGAACCCTACGGCACCAAAGCCGAGCAGCCTGGCTTAGGTCACAAATCCTAACGTCAGGGCAAGTGTTCACATAACAGCCTGCTCTCCGTGCTCCAGTTCGCCCGGAATTGGGCGACGGCCATGACTCTTCGTTCTCAGTGAGCGCGCACAGAGCACAGACGGCGTGCAGTCTGTTGTTTAGTGATCCGGTCCTCAAGTTAGTCTCCCCTGGGCATGCCGCGTTGGGAGCCAGACGACAAGCAGGCGGCACGCACCAAGAGAAAAACGATTCGTGGTCGCAACTAATTTTTAAGTTGATCTTCAGACAAGCAGTAAATTTAGTTCCCTAACAAAACTTTAGCTCTCCGGACCAAAATTTACTGCTTGTCCGAAAATCAAACTTAAAAATTAGTTGCGACCAGTAATCTTTTTGTCTCCGTGCGGGGGCGGGCGCCCCGCCGCTGCCCGCCGCGAGACACACAAAATCAACAACAAGCGGCGCGGCAAAGGAAGGGGCACCGGGGCCGACAACCGCTCGCCACCGCTCGTGTGAAATGGTCTGCTGCACGCCGCGCCCCGCCACGCTTCCTTTCCCTGCAGGACACGGCAGGAGTACACGGGCGGCCAAGGGCCCTTCGAACACCCCCCCCCCCCCCCTCCTCCTCCCCCCTCACAAAGGGCCGCAGCGGCCCGTGGGGGCCCCAAGGGCGGACGGGAAGGAAGACAATTAGGAGCGGAAGGAAGGCCTGCTCCGAATGGGAAAGGAAGGGCGACCAGAACAGTACTGTGTGCGTGTGTGTGTGTGTGTGTGTGTGTGTGTGTGTCCGCAGAGGAGAAGAGTGCGATGCCATTGAAAACAACAACAAAATGAGGGGGGGGGGGGGATGGCTTCGCAATGTCTGCTGCTCTTTCGTCCATGACGGACCTGACCGGTGATCAAAGAGGGCGGGAAAAAAATGATAAGTCAAAGATGACATCACATCAGTCACGCAGCGATGCCACATCGGATCGTTGTGCGGAACGTTATAGCCGCTGTGACGCCTGTGGGGTAGGAGGCCGGCCCGTCGGACACGCAGGTCGTGCGGGCTTGCCTACCCTGCAGGGCGGCCACAAACTGTTGTGAGCGGGCCGCTGGCCGCTCTGCGGTGCTCTGCGGTGCTCTGTGCGTTACGGAATGATGTCACTCACGCCACGCCCTCCTCACCGCCACAGCGATATGGCAAGGGCGGGAGGGGGGCGGGGGCGTTGCGCAAAGTGGACTTGTCATGCCATTTCCCCCAAAAGAAGGAAGAGAGAGAGAGAGAGAGAGAGAGAGAGAGAGAGAGAGAGAGAGAGAGAGAGAGAGAGAGAGAGAGAGAGAGAGAGAGAGAGAGAGAGAGAGAGAGAGAGAGAGAGAGAGAGAGAGAGAGAGAGAGAGAGAGAGAGAGAGTTAGAAACGATGGCAGGGTTTCGTTCCCCACGGAACTGTTTGCCGGCCGGCCCTACAGGTGTTCGTGGTTGTGTCTCCGGCCTAGGGACGCCCTGCGCCCTTGCCTAGCCTACATGCGTGTGTACTACTCGCACTAGAGGGCGCCACCCCCCACCGCCTGGCTGGCTGGACGGCAACAACCGACGACGACAAACTCTTAATCGGGTAGGCAGCAGCAGGGAGGGAGATATATATATATATATATATATATATATATATATATATATATATATATATATATATATATCATGCCTCTCCCACAAAGGGTAAAAGAAATGAAAATGAAACCGTTTCCGTCGGCGTCTTTCCTGCCGTCCGTCACCTGCTGCACGCCCTCCCCTCGCGTTATCATCCAGACGCATCAGCAATCTCGGCCGTCGCGTCGCCCCGCTTTCAGCCGGCGCCGGTGGCGGGGACCCCGCAGGACTCCACTGTCACTTTTCGCGGGCAGCAACTGTGTGCAGCACCGTCACTCGTCTGCCACATAGGTACGCAAAAAAAAAAAAAAAAAAAAAACTCTTAGTTGATTTTGAGACAAGCAATTTGGTTACGGGAACTAAAATATCGTTGGGGAAACTGTGTGTGCTTTGCGCCAGAAAAAAAAAATGCGTTGCGTGAGAAGAACACCTTTTCCCCATGCCTTTCGCTCCCGCAGCACACTTTTACGCTAACCCAACGCAATATTAGTGCCTGCCACCAAATACATCGCTTGTCCTTAAATCAAATAACAAATTCGTTGGAAATTCTCGGGACACTTTTAAAGACTTGTTTTCTCTTTTAAAAAATGCATTTTCTTGACTTTTCATTCTTTTCAGAGTTAGTTTCGCTTTTCACGAAACATATTCCACAAATACGCCTCAGTATTTCTGCCAATTTTATAAAATTCGCCCTTTTTAAATTTCGTCTCCGCGTTGGGCCACGTTCCATTCAGAGCCACACTAACATTTCATAACACGAAATCTGGAGATAAGAACGAGAAAAAAAATGTATAATGGAGAAAGAAACGTGCAATGCGTTCCGGCCGACACACCCAGCCCAGACACAAGGCCGTGTCTGCGGTGCACCCAGGCCTGGCCTGGGCCTGGGCCTGGGCCTGGGCCTCTGTGGTGACATCCCTCGGCAGGACCTTATGAAACCGCCTGAGTCTCGGGGGCCATCGCTCCGCGCCGCGCCGCGCCGCCCACGCACGCAGCGTCACGCCGTGCCGGCCCTCGTCTTATCACTGCTCCCTTATCAATAGGCGGCGCTCTCTGGATCATTTCTTGTCTATATTTTCCCCGCCTAGTGCCGCCCCGCAGTGTACCGAGCCCGTCTCCCCGGCCTCACGGGGAGGAGGCCAAGAGGTGGGCCGTTTAAGCCGATAATGCGACCCGCGCTGAACTCGGCGCTCAGCCCGCGCGGCGGAAATGGACGGGTGAAAGTCCCTCCTGCCCTCCCCGCACTCCGCGCCCAGCTCCGCTCTGCACCGGCGGTCGGCTCCCTGTGAGCACTCGGCCACGCCCCCTCCGCACAGCACCCGCACTGCACTGCCGGCTGATTGTATGAGAATTTCGGCACGACAAAACATCATCCTGCATCACCGGCACCGTGAGAAAGCAGGGGTGGAGGCGGGGCGGGGGCGGGCAGGGCGCTCCATTGCATCGACAGGATTCTCATGGGATGTTCCTCTTCCTCCACGAGGGGGCGGGCGTCAGCGGCCTGGGATCAGGTACCGTCTACTAAAACTGCCCCCGAGACGTCGAAGCAAAAGCATCCAAGGCGATACCCCGTGCTCGAACACTACGCGACGACGGGTCGCTCGAGCGCGGGGTATCTCCCGGAATGCTGTTAACCGTGTTGGAATACCGCGACGGGGATTTACACAATTGGCCGGAGCCGTCGAGAAAAGTCACTCGCTGGGTTGAGACGCTGCCCCGGCTGGGCCCTTTTCCCCGGACCCCGCCAGGACCCCGCCAGGACCCCGCCAGGACCCCGCCAGGACCCCGCCAGGACCCCGCCAGGACCCCGCCAGGACCCCGCCAGGACCCCGCCAGGACCCCGCCAGGATCCTTATCCAGCCGTGTTGTTGTTGGCGGCGCGGGGGGAAGGAAACCGGGGGAAGCCGATGGAAGCAGGGACGGAGAAAACGGAACGAGACGAGACGAGAGGTGCGAGAGAGAGAGAGAGAGAGAGAGAGAGAGAGAGAGAGAGAGAGAGAGAGAGAGAGAGAGAGAGAGAGAGAGAGAGAGAGAGAGAGAGAGAGAGAGAGAGAGAGAGAGAGAGAGAGAGAGAGAGAGCAGTGGAGCGGCACGACATGGCATGGCGGCCAGGCCGGGGGGGCGGCGGGGCGGCGCCGGGCCAAAGGCAGGCTAAATGCAGGTCAACAGGCGAATGCAGGGCAAATGGCAAGGGCAGCCCCATGAAACAATGGCTCAATAGCCCCATCCTGAGAGGCCGATCCGTGTGGTCTCCACACAAAGCGTGCAGGCAGCGCCTTTTAAATCTTGCCTTTGCTTTTAAGATGCGAGGACAAAGTGGACAAAAAGGGTCATTTTTGAAATTTTGGTGCCAGGCTGAGTCTACCGCAGGTCTCAAGTCTCTGATGTAAGGGCAACTTTTCAAAACAGCCCCTTCACGTCCCTTCTCGCCCGGACATGTCACGCCGGGCCTGGGGCCAGAGCCAGAGCCTACCCCCGGCCGCCCCCGGCCGCCCCCGGCCGCCCCCGGCCCGCCCCCGGACTGCCCCTGGCCCGCCCCCGGCTGCCCCGCGAACTTGCGCAACGGGTTACCTGACCAGAATTGGGAGGAGAAATGCAGTGTCACGTCGTTACATGCTATGCGGGTCTGAAGCCGATGTTACGTTCCGAAGCACTTGCTGTTGCCATGCGACGCTACGGCCGCCGACTAACACCGGTAGCGAAGCGCAGCTGCCCTGGAGCCCTTGCCCTGCGCCGGGGGTGCAGGTTCAAATACCGAATCGACCCGCTCGCATTTTCCCTCCTGTGTGGGTTTCCTTTGGCGCCCTCTTCGCTCTACTTCACGCCTCGGTTCGCTTCCATGTATAGTTGATGGACGTGTCACAAAACGCGAACGGACGGCGCACACATTCGCATTCCCATCGCCAACGCACACAACACACACGCGCGTGACAAGTCGTGGCTCCGCGCTTTCCCCTCGACACGTGGAAGTGAAGCGCCGTACGCCGTACATCTCAACTCTTACCGCGCGCCGGCGACAAGCGGAAAAGTGCCGCCAGCGTTCTGCGGGCACTACCACTACCCGCAAAGAAAAAGAAGAAGAACAAAGAGGGAACAAGTGGAGAGAAGGCAGGGCGAATTCTGTCACTCACTCTTGCTCAACATGTCCATGAGGCTGCCCTGCACGCCACGGGGGTTGTCGGGGGCGGTGAGCGCCGTCACGTTGCCGCCCTGCTTGTGGGAGAGCAGCCCCAGCAGCAGCGCCTCCTGCTCGTGCGCGCTGTGTGCGGAGGGCAGCCGGCGCCCGTCCCGCCCGCGGTCCGCCAGCTTCCCGGCCATGTCGCCGTGCAGGTCGTCGTCGCCCAGGTTGGGGTGGCCGTCGCGGTGCTGGCCGTCCTCATGGTGGTTGTTGCCGTCGTCCTCCGACTCCGGGAAGAAGGCGCGCCTCGTCTTGAGCGTGGCGAAGTGCGGCGTGGCTTCGGAGGCGGAGTCCTGGTGCGCGGGGCCGGGGCCCGCCGGCGGCGGCGGCGGCGAAGCCAGTGACTGGTACGGCGTCGGGATCCTGGGGCCGCGGACCGAGTAGCCCTGGCCGAAACCCTGGCCGTTAACCGCCGTCCGGGTGGCGACCAGCGCCAGCGCCAGCACCACCACGTCGAGGCGACTCATGTCAGGGCATCACCGAGGAAGATCGGCGTCCACCACGGACGGGACTCGGCGTACTCCACGCCCCGGGGCCTTGACAACGGCGAGGTGTCGACGACGCGCCGGTGTATCCAGTGTCGACGCGCGCTTGACCCCCGCCACACACTCGCTCTCACTCGCACTCACACGCGCGCGGCGCACTCGCCGACTTTCTTCTCTCGCCGGTACTCCTCGGATGGCACTGCGCGGCACTGCGCGGCACTGCGCGGCACGGCACTCACTCACTCCGCTTCCCCATTTGTCACACTCACACGCGCGCGCCTGTCTCACGCACTGCACGCGCACGGTACGCGCCTCTGCCTCGGCGGGGGGCTGCGAGAGTCTGCGGCGCACGGGGCGGCACGGACCGGTCTGGTCTTGGGACTCTCCCGCCTGGGGCCGCTGCCGCTGCCACTGCCGCTGCCGCTGCCACTGCCGCTGCCACTGCCACTGCCGCTGCCGCTGCCACTGCCGCTGCCACTGCCGCTGCCACTGCCGCTGCCGCTGCCGCTGCCGCTGCAGGCCACTGCAGTGCGGGCCGAGAGGCGGGGAGACACTGCAGCCCGCCCACAGGCCCTCCACGCTCCACGCGGATCCCCCGTCGGCGTCGACGGCGTCTGCGGCGCTGGCGGCGTCGGACCAGCCCTCTGCTTCGCGATCGCCGACTTGAATGGCGCGGCGTCCCCTGGCGCTGCCGCTGGCCGCCGTCGGGGGGGCCGCGGGCACGCCGTGGTGCCGGAGGCAGAGGGGGAGAGCGAGGCCTTCCCCGGTGCAGGGAGGGGAAAGCGCTGCACGTGCAGCCAGCGGCAGACCCCCCCCCTCCCTCCCCCACCGACCTCCCCGACAACGTAACCAGCAGCCGAATGCACTGACCCACCCCACCGCGCCCCGCCGCCCGGGCCACCGGCCACCGGCCACCGCCACCACACTCGTGGACAACAACACCGCGCACGTGCTGCGGGCGTGGCGGGGGCGCGGCCGGCGTGGTGCCCGCGGCCCGCCGCCACCGGCCGGCAGTGACCCCTTCGCCCCGCCTCAGAGCATCCTCCGTCCCTCGATAGTAAATGTCACGGTCGCAGCAAGGGCAAACCTCAAGGCGTTTCCAGCGGGGCTCCAGCTCCAGCGATCAGGAGTAGACCCTACGAAATGGTCGGGGGGTGGATGTCAACCAAGCCCTCGCGGGCCTTCTCATTCTTTCTACAGCGTTCTTCTTCTTCTTCGTTGCCACGGAGTACTCTATTTTTGAGATTCCCTTACGATTTCTCATTCTTCCCGATTCCGCTCTCGAAGAAATTTCGTTCTTCAACACCCGTTATTTTCGAGCCTCGTTGGATTCTGAATCAGTCCGCGCACACAAGGCGCCTAGAGGGTAGGCAATCCCGATGTCTGCATGCACGCGTGTTGTGCGGGCTGGCCTACCCTCGCGCTCGCAGGCGCTCGGCGTCACTGTTCGTGGCGTCTTCGAGGACCAGTCTCGGTTATTGGCCGGGAGATGGCGCGAACGTGCTATGAAGACTTCGACCACCAAGAATACCACTGAGGGGATGACAGAGGGAACCGGGCCGGTGCGGCTTCGAGGGCCCCGTCATAGCGCCAGCCCGGCGGCCGCCGTCCGGAACTACTGGAATTTTCGTCATACCACAACATGCTGCTGCTGCTGCTGCTATGCTTCCCTGCTCGAGCACTACTTGTAGGCCGGAAACAGCGGCGCGGGGGGGTTGGCGCAATGCGTGACCGCCGGTGACCGCCCCGGCGGCGGCGGCAGCAGCCAGGAAACGGGACGCGACCGCGGCGAGCGATTGGGAAAGAGAGAAAGACCTGACCGCCTCCGTCCGCGCGCCAAGTGGTGCTCATCGTGACCAGCCCCGCCCCGCCCCGCCCCGCCCCGCCCCGCCACGTCACAGCCGCACTGCGCAATATTGCTTTCATCGTCGCCGCGCGGCAGCGATAGCTCGGCTCTCATAATGGGGCGCACGTAATGCGTACAGTGCTGCGGTGACACACCCCGCCCCGCCCCCTCACACACACACACACACACACACACACAGTGTAGTGGCAGGGACAAACGGGGAGGACGGTAGAAAGGGGGGGGGGAGGCGCCGCCGTCCTCACCGCTGCCTCCGCCGGCCGCGGTGAAAGTGAGGCGAGCAGCAAACAACAAAAGCGGCCCCGGCTAAATAATAATATTACATACGAGGCGACGCGGCGGGGCGGGGCGGGGCGGGGCGGAGAGGGGCCCGTCTGTCCAGTCGCCGCACCACCACGCGCGCGTGCCCCTCCCCGTATCACGTGACACGGGAAAGGTCAAGTCAAGGACGCGGCGGCGGGTCGGAGCCGAAGGTCGTGTGGCCTGCGGCCCCCCTGCGGGCCGCGCGCGACCGACATTCGACATTGGCACCGGCCGAGTTGAGCCGAGCCGAGCCGAGCCGAGCCGAGCCGAGCCGAGCCGAGCCGAGCCGAGCCGAGCCGAGCCGAGCCGAGCCGAGCCGGCAGTCCTGTTGCCGGGTTCAGATCGCGTACAAAGCAGAGGTGGCGTCCGTACGCAGTCGCGAAAATTTCGAACAATAAGAGAACGTGGATGAAGGAAAAGTCCCCGTCCCGTTGTGTCCGCCTACTCATGTAAAACCAAGGCGTGGGACCAATGTGACGCATAGCATAGAAATATAAGGCGAAAAAAGATACCAGACGCCACGGATGGTTTTGGTTGATTTTTACGCCTTTTGGGGCGCAGCTGAAGGCTTTGTCCTGCGCCTTGACCCGTGCACAGGCGGGGAACGAGGAGTTCTTAGCCGGATGTGGAGTGTGTATCGCAGAGATTGAGGGTTTGGTGTGCAAAGTACAAATGTTGTGGCGAGTAGTGGATCCCTGCTTGGCACTTGGCGTCCACAGAATCCCCTGGTCTCGGAGACCTCAACGCACTGGACGCACGAAAGAGCCACTCTGCCGAGTTCTCGCGTCGGCATCGAAGGAGGGATCCCAGATGGAAAAGACTTACACAGGTCGTCGAAGAAGCGAGTGGATCCGTTGTCGTTGCTGACTTCCGCGGGCCGGTCTGCATGTTGTGCCGGCTGGTCCAGGATAACATCACCGGCGTCTGAAGCGTCTGAAACAGCAAGGGGGTCGGAACGGGAGTGTCAACTGTGGGCGAAGACAAAACAAACATGACAGCACTGAATACTATCGCCAAGAAAGCACGTGTTTCGCGCGATATGCTTATACTTCAACAAGAGGACTTTGCCGAGAAACATCGGAAAAATGCTGAATCAGATAATTAAAAAATGGATGGTGCAGGAGTCAACACACCATCCCGTGTTTTCCGGACGGTCCCTCTGCCGAGCCCTCTCCTTATTCTTCTTCCCGCCGCTCGGGAGCCGAACTATTATGCATGCGCGGGAAACCGAAAGCCTGCACTCACGGCCCGCTGTAAAAAAAAGGACAAGAACAAAAAAGAACTCTTCTTCTCCCTCTTCTTTTCTTTCTTCTTTTCGAACGGAAGTTTCGGTGTCACACACACACACACACACACACACACACACACACACATGCCTACCAAAGATTTTATCGGTCACTGGAAAGAGGAAAATACTCACTCTATAAACTGTCGACGCATTACTCAACAGCGTCGCGTCGCGTCGCGCCGCGTGCCAAGACGGGGGAAAAGGAAAACAACAGCCGAAAAAGAAAGAGAAGAAAGAAGAGCAGAGCATTTCGCGGGCTTTTGCTCCCGATCCAGCTTCTCTGTGACTCTTTCTCCTTCTTCTTCTTGCTCTTCTTCTTCTCCTTGTTCGCTTCCGCCGGTGGCCGCCACGCCACAAGCCCAGCCCCCGACCTTCCCGACATCCCATGGCTCCATTCCATCTCTCTCCTGCGCGTACGCGTCCCCTCGGCCCGTCTCTCTCTCACTTCATGCTCCATAACAATGAGACGGTCCCGATGCCGTGCCATGCGGTGTGCCCGGGCCCCGCTGGGCCCCGCCATGCCGCGCACGGCCCCGTGCCTCTCATAACACGCGCGGTACTTTCACATCGTAAACCCTACGGTTGCGTCACAATGCATATGGCGTGGTGACCGGGAAAGGGTGTGAGGTGTGAGGGGTGAGGGCGTAAGCAGGTTGCCGAGCCGAATCCCCGTGCCAAGCGTCGTCTGAGTGAAAGCCCTATGCGAGCAGGTGCTCATGTGCGGTTTCATCGGGCACTCCACTCCTCGGATGATGAAAAAGTCATGATCATGAGAGACATGACGATTTTTTTTTTCTTCGAAAAATTCGACTGGCATTTTGAGCTGTTTTCAAACCAGCCTCTTCAATCCCCGTATTTCCCAAAACTGTCAGTCTGTTTTCAATGACTGCCGTGCAGAAGGTGTCCGGTACTCCGGCACTCACCGTTGTCCAGGTCGAGCTTTGGGGCGTTGTGGACGGAGGGCCCCGCCGCCGCCACGCCCACGCTCAGCAGGAGCAGGCAGGCGAGGGGGAGCGGGCGGAGCGGGCGGAGCGGGCGGAGCGGGTCCTGGCGGCGGCCGTCGGCGGCGGGCACCGACATCGCGGGCACGTCCTTGGGCGGCCGGGCAGGGACGACCCTGGAACATAAAACACGCGTTGGAGGTTCGAACCCTCAGGGCCCCAGAAAGGATCGAACCTTGATGGTTTTTCTCATTTTTCCAAATTTTGCCGAAATTTTCTGACCTTGTTTCTGATTTTTTTTTCTCTGACATTTCTGATTTTTGCCTGAAATTTTTTTAGGGCGCACTTTTTTTTTTAGGTGAGGGACCCCAAGCTAGTTAGTTAGTTCGAAGATCGTGGAATATTTCTAGGGACATTGGCAATATTTCTGAAATGTTTGCGTAATATTACTGAGGGAACTTGGCCGCACGTGAAGTACCCCTTGCCTTCCTTGTGCCGGCCAGCCGGCTGGGCGTTGGGCGGCGAGAGGACCGCAGGTATCGCAGCCTGCGATTCGCAGGTACCACAGGCGGCGCAGGCGGCGCAGGTGGCGCCACCAGGCTCAGACGCCGCGGCCGTAAACTGTTTTACTTTCACTCAATGCCGGCAGCGGAATGGAATGGCAGGATCAGCTCGAGTCACACTTCGACAAGCCTGCTGCCTGCTGCCTGCTGCCCTGCTGCCTGCTGCCTGCTGCCTGCTGCCTGCTGCCTGCTGCCTGCTGCCCTGCTGCCTGCTGCCTGCTGCCTGCTGCCCTGCTGCCTGCTGCCCTGCTGCCTGCTGCCCTGCTGCCTGCTGCCTGCTGCCTGCTGCCTGCTGCCCTGCTGCCTGCTGCTGCCTGCTGCCTGCTGCCTGCTGCCTGCTGCCTGCTGCTGCTGCCTGCTGCCCTGCTGCCTGCTGCCCTGCTGCCTGCTGCCTGCTGCCTGCTGCCTGCTGCCTGCTGCTGCCTGCTGCCTGCTGCCTGCTGCCTGCTGCCTGCTGCCTGCTGCCTGCCTGCTGCCCTGCTGCCTGCTGCCTGCTGCCTGCTGCCCTGCTGCCTGCTGCCCTGCTGCCCTGCTGCCTGCTGCCTGCTGCCCTGCTGCCTGCTGCCTGCTGCCTGCTGCCCTGCTGCCTGCTGCCCTGCTGCCTGCTGCCCTGCTGCCCTGCTGCCTGCTGCCTGCTGCCCTGCTGCCTGCTGCCTGCTGCCCTGCTGCCTGCTGCCTGCTGCCTGCTGCCTGCTGCCTGCTGCCTGCCCTGCTGCCTGCTGCCTGCTGCCCTGCTGCCTGCTGCCCTGCTGCCTGCTGCCCTGCTGCCTGCTGCCTGCTGCCCTGCTGCCCTGCTGCCTGCTGCCTGCTGCCTGCTGCCTGCTGCCTGCTGCCCTGCTGCCTGCTGCCCTGCTGCCCTGCTGCCTGCTGCCCTGCTGCCTGCTGCCCTGCTGCCTGCTGCCTGCTGCCTGCTGCTGCCCTGCTGCCTGCCTGCCTGCTGCCTGCTGCCTGCTGCCTGCTGCCTGCTGCCTGCTGCCCTGCTGCCTGCTGCCTGCTGCCCTGCTGCCTGCTGCCCTGCTGCCTGCTGCCCTGCTGCCTGCTGCCTGCTGCCCTGCTGCCCTGCTGCCTGCTGCCTGCTGCCTGCTGCCTGCTGCCTGCTGCCCTGCTGCCTGCTGCCTGCTGCCCTGCTGCCTGCTGCCCTGCTGCCTGCTGCCCTGCTGCCTGCTGCCTGCTGCCTGCTGCCCTGCTGCCTGCTGCCCTGCTGCCTGCTGCCTGCTGCCTGCTGCCCTGCTGCCTGCTGCCTGCTGCCTGCTGCCTGCTGCCTGCTGCCCTGCTGCCTGCTGCCCTGCTGCCTGCTGCCTGCTGCCTGCTGCCCCCTGCTGCCCTGCTGCCTGCTGCCTGCTGCCTGCTGCCCTGCTGCCCTGCTGCCCTGCTGCCTGCTGCCCTGCTGCCTGCTGCCTGCTGCCCTGCTGCCTGCTGCCCTGCTGCCTGCTGCCTGCTGCCTGCTGCCTGCTGCCCTGCTGCCCTGCTACCTGCTGCCTGCTGCCCTGCTGCCCTGCTGCCTGCTGCCCTGCTGCCAGCACTCGGGACGCGGTGCCGGGGGCCGGTGGGGGGGGGCGGGGGGGCGGGGCGGCCGCGCGGCGGTATGTCCTGTGGTCTATAGAGATGCAAATAGGAAGATTTTTCATCGAAATTTTCATAGGTTTTGACCGTTTTGGGGGGTCAGCGTTTGGAATTGTTTCACACGAAGTTTCACAAAAATTTAACGAAAGTTTCAAGTCATATTTTATATTCCTCCGTAAATTCTCCCTAACCACCCTCTGCATCGCCGTGTCGCCAGACGTTTTCAACAACCTGTTCACCGCGGGACCCATCCCTGAGAATGAGAGAAAAATTTTCGGCAATACGAGGCTTTCTTTAAACGCGTGCCATCAGGTTTCGATAGACCGCGTTAATCATGGGGGTCCGCGCCGTCGAAAATTTGTGGGATGCAGGTTCCCTTCGTACACGACCGAAGCCGCTGTACTCTACTCGGTACGCACCGGTGCTGCGGCGGGCGACAAGCATCTGGTCGGGCATCACCGCTCTCTTCCTCTGTCTTCTCCTCTCCCTGCCCTTCTCGCACGACTGTTCTAAACAGCACGGGCGGCGGCAGCGGTGGCAGCGGCAGCGGCAGCGCACGACATGCCACACGTAACGCGGCGCCGCGCCGTGCCAATCCTGTCCAGCTAAGCAAGCCGCCGCCACCGCCGCTGCCGCGACCACCGCCGCCGCCTGTGCCGGTGGCGGCCGACAGCCGATTAGCTCTACCCTTTCTCTCACGCCACTCACGCTCACTCTCATCTGACCGGGCCGGTCCCCGCAGGCCGCGAGCATCACAGATCTGGGCTGGGCAGGGGGCAGGGCGCCGCTGTCGCCGTCACCCGCACCACCCCGGCCCCCCGCTCCCCCGGCCCTCCCGCTGTCACCCGAGCCGAGCGCCACGGCAAACAGTCTGCCCCGCCGCCGCCGCAGCAGCAGCAGCACCGTGTCGGCGGCTGGGCTAGGCTCTGCCGCTGCCGCTGCTGCTGCCGGGCCGGGCTCCTGGTGTGACGCCGGCCGTGCTCAGCCGTGCCAAGGGAGATGCATAACTTTCCCGTCCTCTGCGTCATGTCCAGTCACGTCATCGCCTTCTTCCTCTTTCCTCTCCGTCTTCTTTCTCCGCACATTCCTATTCCTTGTCCTTGATTGGAATCAACCGAAATGCTGTTGTCTGCCGGCCGCCGTTTTCGAAGCAAAACGTACAAACAGCAGGTGTGCAACTGAATCAAACCCGCTCCCGTTTCTGGTCCCGCCGCGCCCGGCCCGGCCCGGCCGCGCCGTGTTGCGTACCTCACCGTCCCGAAAACACGCTAAAAATCGTCCCCTTTCACCGCGCGCCATGGAACCACTCCGCCCCGCCCGGCCTGCCATTCCTTCCCATGCTCGGGGCTAATTATTGTCGCGTTTGATGTCGATTCACTATCGGCAAATTCAAAGAAATCGATTTAATCCACTGTCGATTTGGTATCGAAATGGTATCGGAAGTCGATTTTCTTTGTCGATTCAAAAAAGTCAATGAAAAATTTCGACAGTCTATTCCTGGCTGGGTCAGTCCTAAAAATTTTGTACAGAGACTGTAATCCCTCTCAGATGACTAGACGTGACCAGGCTTTTTTTACGGATCTGTGTCAGGCGCGGGTCCAGGTGTACAATTTTTCGCAAATTTTCCCGAAGAATAAAAATTCTGTTTCTTTTGCCGCATTTGGTCTGGAAGCACTGGAACGTCATATTGATACGAAAGTGCAGTCTGATTACCTTCATAGCGACGAGACCGCTATGAGGCGTGACACTAACCTAATCTAACCTAACCCATGGCAACCAAATGCTCACAACCTCCACGATTTTTTTCGACTTATTTCGAACCTGTATTTGTTTTTATACGAAGTTTAAAAAGCTTTCCATTAAAGGGCTCATATTGGAGGGAAGAAATTCGGACGCACACTTAATGACTCGTTGGAAGCGCTGTTTTTCATCTTCTTCCGCGATCTTCGTGTTCGTGTTCCACCGGTCTTAACTGAACAGCCCTGAGGAAACGGTCGGGCACCTGGACGGGGTCCGGGGCCGGGCCGGGCCGGGCTGGCCGCACAGCAGGGAAACGTCATTCTGAGAGGACCAAAGTGGTTCGGAGCACGTCATCCATCCCGCTCTCTTGAAAACTACTCATTCTTCAGAAGAAAGAAAGAGGGAGCGCGAGTGAGTGAGAGAGCTTTCACCTAAAGCGTTTGAGTCCGAGAGATGACTTCGGCGGCGGTCCACACCCTGCGCACCGCAGGCAACAGGCCGCAGGCCACCATCACTCACCACGGCGGCCCGCCACGCCCGCGCCACGCTCGCGCCACGCCCCCGCCCACCCGCAGGCCGCCTTTTCCTTGTGCCTCAGCAGCCACGCTGTCCCACCGAGTCCGTGCCGTGTGCGTGCCGTCGTGTCCGTGCCGTGCCGTGCCCGTGTCGTACCCGTGTCGTACCGTGCCGAGCTGTTGTGCCGTGGGCACAAGACCGCGGCGCCAGAACAGCAGCAGCAGCCTTTGCATGCGCGTGACTCCAAATATTCATCGAAACAGAGCGCCTCAGTGAGCCTCTCGCGGCCTGGGGTTTCCCCGCCGAGGTATGTCACTTGTCACTTTCTTAAGATTTGATGACGGCGTCGTCCATTAAGTACGTCCGAATATCGTCCGACCTGAAACTTCGAACGGCGACGGCGGGCGCCTGCGAGTGCCAGGGTAGGCCAGCCCGCACGACACAAGCAGAAGCTAACCCAGCAGGCGCCATGCTGTGCCCACCTAACGAGGTTTGCGTTCGCGGCGATAAGTCGAGGACGCACTTGATATAACCTTAATTTTCCCAGCAGATCCAAGTTTATGTCTTCACTTAACGTTATTGCTCGCAGGGCCTTCTTTCGGGATGGATTTGCTGGAACGCAGTATTGTGTCCCCCTCCCCCCAATTGCCCCCCCCCCCCGGCCTTAGCAGGACTGTGTGCCCCCCCTCAGACGGTGATAAGCACTGATAACATGAGGTTGCTGACCCAACCCACTAACAGCACTTGACCTCCGCCTCCTTGTCTCGCTGCGCCACACCTGTGGAGTGCACCGCCTGTCGACGCGACGGTTGACATGTCAACCCACTGACAGCACTCGTGCTCCGCCTCCTGTCTTCCTGCGCCACACCTGTGGAGTGGACCGGCTGTCGACGCGACGGTTGACACGTCAACCCACTGACAGCACTTGTGCTCCGCCTCCTGTCTCCCTGCGCCACACCTGTGGAGTGCACCGGCTGTCGACGCAACGGTTGACATGTCAGCGCGATGTCGGCGACTCGTCCTTACCGGCGTTGGTCGGGGCGGGGCGGGTGGTGGCGGCGGCGGGGCGTGCTGCGATATCCAAAGAAGACGGCCACAACATCCAAGCTGGGGAGAGAAAGGGAAAGGGAGAAAGGGGCGGGAGGGAGAGGGAGGGAGGGGGGGGGAGTCACTCGGTTCTGCTGCCCATCCGGAGCACTCACGCACACACGCGTGTCACACACGACTCACACACACTCACACACACTCACACACACACACGCGCGCGCGCGCGCTGGGCCGGCAGGGGGTCGGGCTCCAGCAGAGGCAAGCACAGCGCACGTCCTCGCCTCGATGTGGGCCGGTCGAACACTGGCATCGGCATGGCCAGGCGGGCATGTGGCATCGGCTCCTGCATCCCGCTCACCCCGCCACGCCCCGCCAGCCGAGCCCGGCAGCAGCCCCACCCCGGGCTGCCCCGGGCACACAGCGCGGCACGGCCTCGGCCCGCAGCAGCCCCACCCCGGGCTGCCCCGGGCACACAGCGCGGCACGGCCTCGGCCCGCAGCCAAGGCGCAGCCAAGGCGCAGCCAAGGCGCAGCCAAGGCGCAGCCAAGGCGCAGCCAAGGCGCAGCCAAGGCGCAGCCAAGGCGCAGCCAAGGCGCAGCCAAGGCGCAGCCAAGGCGCAGCCAAGGCACAGCCAAGGCGCAGCCAAGGCGCAGCCAAGGCGCAGCCAAGGCGCAGCCAAGGCGCAGCCAAGGCGCAGCCAAGGGCGCAGCCAAGGCGCGCAGCCAAGGCGCAGCCAAGGCGCAGCCAAGGCGCAGCCAAGGCGCAGCCAAGGCGCAGCCAAGGCGCAGCCAAGGCGCAGCCAAGGCGCAGCCAAGGCGCAGCCAAGGCGCAGCCAAGGCGCAGCCAAGGCGCAGCAAGGCGCAGCCAAGGCGCGCAGCCAAGGCGCGCAGCCAAGGCGCGCAGCCAAGGCGCGCAGCCAAGGCGCGCAGCCAAGGCGCAGCCAAGCGCGGCGCAGCCAAGGCGCAGCCAAGGCGCAGCCAAGGCGCAGCCAAGGCGCAGCCAAGGCGCAGCCAAGGCGCAGCCAAGGCGCAGCCAAGGCGCAGCCAAGGCGCGCAGCCAAGGCGCAGCCAAGGCGCAGCCAAGGCGCAGCCAAGGCGCAGCAAGGCAGCCAAGGCGCAGCCAAGGCGCAGCCAAGCAGCCAAGCGCGCAGCCAAGGCGCGCAGCCAAGGCGCGCAGCCAAGGAGCGCAGCCAAGGCGCAGCCAAGGCGCGCAGCCAAGGCGCGCAGCCAAGGCGCAGCCAAGGCAGCAGGCGCAGACTCCCCACCGCCCCGGCCACAGCAGCCACAGCCGGCACAGAGGCTCGTCACGTCGTTGCCGGCGTCGCCGTGCTCCCGTAAGAGTCTGTCCTCTGTGCCCGGGCCGGGGCAGGCCGGGGCAGGCCGGGGCCGGGGGGCCGGGGCGGGGAGGGGGAGAAGGGGAAGGGGGTTCCAGTCTTATTGCCCTAGGCCGTCGCCTCGCCAGTCCAGTCCTAGCCCCGACCATGCCCGTCCTGACCGTGGCCCTGGCCTTGCTGCGTGTCGTAGGGTCAGAGGGAGGAAAATGAGGGAGGAACGGGCCAGTGTTTGAACCCGCGACTTCGTCCAGGTGCTCAGGAAGGAGTTTGTTCTCAGCGGTGCACCTTGGCCGTGGGCGGTGGGGCGGGAGGGGAGGGTGTCTCGCAGGTCTCGTACCGAAGAGCGCCTGGTGGTTAGGCAACCTGGACGCTTGCATGCAGGCGTGTCGTGCGGGCTAGCCTACCCTGGAGAGTGCAGGCGTTCGCCGTCGGCCGGGTTTAGGAAAGGCCGGTATGCGGGTGGCAGCCGGGGGCGGCAGCAGGGGGCGGCAGCCGGGGGCGGCAGCCGGGGGCGGCAGCAGGGGGCGGCAGCAGGGGGCGGCAGCAGGGGGCGGCAGCAGGGGGCGGCAGCAGGGGGCGGCGGCGGGGGACAGCGGCCGGCACGACCGGCGAAGTCCCCAGGACGGCGCAGTGGCGCGGTGCGCCTCCATATTCGACCCCCGCCGCTTTCTTGGTGGTATCGGTGTTATGCACTTCGCAGGAAAGGGGGCTGGTGGGGAGACAGCGGGGATGGGGAGAACAGGCGGGCCTCGTCCCGGTCGCCAGATGCGTGCCCGGCGCGCAGACGGACACTCTGTCTGTCTCTTTCTCTCTAACCGGACAATCCACTTTGGCGCGAAAAGCGGGTAAAGCGCTACTCTACGCCATTAGGTCCCCCCCGGCCTCCCCCTAATTTCCGTCACGCCGAGTGGCCCGAGTGGCCCCTCCCGGGTGCGGCGCGGCGTGGCGCGGCTGCTTTACTTACCTTCACCTTGGATTCGGCTTGAGAAAGTTGGCCGCTCGCTGCCTCATTTGGTTCGGATCACAGAACTACTCAGCAATGCTGAGCGGCTGAGCGGCTGAATGGCTGAGTGGCTGAGCGGCTAAGCGGCTTGGCCCCGCGGGCCGCGCCGGGGCTACCTCTGCAGCCGCGCTCCAGTGCGGCTCACACGTGCGACCTGCTGGACCGAGTCAACCGGTGGGCGTGGGTTCGAATACCGCGGTGGGATCGATAGATTTTGTATGTTTAGCTGATGATGCTTCAGCTATAGCTTCAACTCGCGGTAGGTCAGGGTTGCAGGTTTGCGGGGTTAGGAAGGGTGGGCAAGAGGTTATAGCTGGTCAGATTTGATTCAGAATGAAAGTGCGGGGTACGCGGACACAGTCGCCCTTCGGTTTTATTTATTTCAAAATGTCTCGGTTCAGGCAGTTATCCGAAGGGAGGTGGGAAGTTTGTGGTGAGTCTTGAGGTGACTACTGTGGGCTGAGCTGTCTCCCCCTCCCCTCTACAAACACACACACACACACACACACACACACACACAGAGCGGCACCACCCGGCACCACCCGGTCTAGCAGTATGGAACAACTTTCCAATCGCTCAGTCAGCTGACTGACTGAATTCGCCACCACCGAGCTAATTTGCCCGCTGGCTCTTATTCCCCCTCTCTCCCCCTCCGGCCGTCTCTCCTGCTGTCGCATGTTGGCCGCGTGTCAGTCGCGTGCGCCAGCCGCGTGCCAGCAGGAAAGCAGGGGCCCTGGTCAGCCTCGTCCAGACACACTAACAAGAACAAGAAGAAGAAGGCCCTGACGACGAGCGGATCGACGGACGCGATGCGCGCGACGTCGCCGCGCGCGCCCGGAGGGGCACGCGCTAATCATCGCAGTGAAAGTGATAGCCCGCCCCGCCCCGCCCCGCCCCGTCCCCCGTCCGCCCTGCATCTCAGCCGCACACAGACATGCCAATAAAACCAACTGGCAACTGGCGGTCGTGGAGTGCGCCGCGCTGTGTTGCAACGCGACACGCACGCGCACGCACGTGCACGCACGCCCTCAACAGGCGCACGCACGCGCACGCGATTGCGCAAGCGGGCCGCCGTCGTGGTGTGGCACTTGTGTGTGTAGCGGGGCGGCGACGTCTGAAAGCTGGAGACGGCAGCGTGTCATGGGCCCGCCGTGCCTTGCCGTGCCGTGCCGTGCCGCGCCGTGCCGCGCCGTGCCGCGCCGTGCCGCAGTGTCTGCGGGCCGCCGCGGGCTGAGCGCCGCGGTGTCACGCCAAGCCGAGCACCGGAGCACCGCCATCTTCACTGAGACCACTAAAACTTGCTGTCGCGTGAACACTGTCGACGCTGTATAAGCAGGGTGATGCTGGCTGAGATCCTCTCTCCCCTTCTCTCTCTCTCTCTCTCTCTCTCTCTCTCTCTCTCTCTCTCTCTCTCTCTCTCTCTCTCTCTCTCTCTCTCTCTCTCCACTCTCCCTTTCTATCCCGGTTGCTCTCTTACTCACTCCACTGAGAGCAGCGCCGTGATGGGTAGGCAGACCCGCTGGGCACGAGCGCCTGCCGGGATTGCCTATCCAGGGCAGCGCAAGGCGTTCCGCTCGCGCCGCACGTCGGGAACGGAGTCAAATGAATCAAAGCAAGGAAACATCCGACAGATCCGAGACGTCACAGCGGCACGCTGCTGTTGCTGCGTCTCGGCCCGGCTCTTCTGGGCATTTCCTCAAACCCACACTTACTTTCCCTGCCCTGCCCTGCCCTACCCTACCCGCCCAACCCGGTTTGGGTCGTGCTGCCCCCGCAGCCCCCGCTGCCCCTGCCCCTCCCCCGGCCCGCCTCTGCCCCAGCCGCTGCCTGCCCCGTGCTGCCATCTTCAGGAATGTACTTTCACTGCTGGCCGCGGACCCGACCCGACCCGACCCGACCCGACCTGGGTAGGACCGGAGCATCGTATCTCCGAGGCGCCGGTGGGGTGGCTGAGTCGGCCGCGCGCCGCCCAAACGCAGGGGGGCGTCCGTAAGGCGGGTGCCGCAGAGGTCACAGAGGCGGCGGCTAGGGTCGACGGAGCCTCAAAGTACAGAAGAACCTCTTCTGTACTTTGTGGGCGGAGTGGAGCGCAGGCTCGGGCTATGGACCGAAATGATTTGACCGCGTGAGTAAACCAAGAGTATCGTGGTCTGTGGTCTCTGTCAGCTGCGACAAGGAGTGCTGTCCAGGGACGGGGAGAAGGACGCATCCGAAAAGACCCCTCCTGTGTGTCGGAAAAGAAGATGTCCGCGTCGACGCTTCAGCTCACGCGTCAGGCCAGGCCGGGGCGGGCACTGGGATTGGGCCCTGGAGCCGGGCCGTGTCGTAACCCGGGCCCGGAGCCCCGCGCCGAGCCCGTGCGTGTGACGATGTCCACTGTCAACGCAACGCGCCGGTGTGCGGGCCTGGGGGTCGTCCTCAAACGACGTAACACAGACGGACTGAAACCCGAGGGCGATAGCGGAGATACTGCAAGCATCCCAGCCAACGACACGGGGGTGGGACTGGTGTTACGTAGTTTATAGACGACCCTGTCACCACGGGACCCCAGTGTCGTCTGCTCTGTGCTCTCTCACTGTGCCATGAAGTGAGTCGCCATGAAGTACATGCGTCCGAAATTCTACCAACCGTATATCGCAAACGGCGCCTGGATATCGTGTTTGCCTACCTAGCAGGCGCTATTTAACCCCCCATCGTTGAATTAGTGTAAGGTAGGCCTCGCCACAAAGCCGTCCGTAGACCTTAGGCTACTATTTGTATATTAGGGTGAAGAGGAAAGAAAGCGACACCATGTTGAAACTGGTTCAAATCTCACTTTTATTAGTAACAGAAATTCTTTCACCGGGTAACAGGGTGTAAGTAATTTACTTTCATGTAAAGAACAGTTGAAAAGATATCAAAAAGCTTAGCTACACCTCCAAAGTCACACAAAAAAACTCAAAATTCGTACCCACAACACTCCAGAAAAAAGTTTTAAAAAATATGTTTTTCCCATGTAAAGAACACACATTACTATTAAATCGCTTTGTTAAACATTCAAAATAAGTAGTCTATTGTGCTAGTATCTACTATAAATTTAGAGGCAGGTACATAAAGGAAGAAAATAAAATGCCCACAAGTAGACAATGTCTTTAAACATGGGAAATTCCATACAGAAGTCCCTCTTATACTGATTGGAATGTGGGTCCATGCGAGATAAAACATTACCATAATAGACAGACCTAACTCAACAACCTGAAAAGAACAGTTTTAAACTTTTAATTAAAAAAACCCAGCATGTGGGCAACACTACTCAAATCACAGTAAACAAAAACAAAAAAATTTAAGAAGAAAATAGACTTTTTTCTACATATAACAAGTTCAGGCAAGTTTTTACATTCATCAATCAGATGTGAAGCTCCATTACATACTAGCTTGAGAGCATGAGGTAATTGGTATTCATAAATGCAGTAGAAGGAATAAAAAACTTGAATGTGTCAAGTTTTACCTTAGAGCTGCTTGGTCCAAATAAAAATAGTGCCCGTAAAAACCGAATTAGGAAACAGCTATTCCAAATGTATTCACCCACTAAACACAGCATTGATAAACAAAAAATAATTTCAACAATGTGTCCTATGCAACTAACAAGTCATCAAGCCAAGAAAAAATCCTTTCAACACTGAGTAAGATATAAAGCAGTCACCTGAACTCAAAACAAAGTCACTTGAGCAAATACATCCTCAGGACTCATTCACATCAAAAAGAAAAGATTTGCTGTCAGCGCCCAGAAGGCTCTGGTTTTATAGTTTAACACTTAGCAACATCTCAGAGAGAATCATAAATCATCTCGTCTAAATGAAACATCAGTGAAAAACTGATTGGATTGGAACGTTTACTAGTCTATTTCCTGGGCTGCTGAATGACATTGGGCTTGTCATGAGAAGGTCGCCCATCATGAGTAGGCACGGGCTTGTTGTGGAAGTGCTGAACTGCGTCTGGCCTTTCATTTTGCACAGGGGCTCCAGATACCAAGGTGGTAGGCTTGAAAGGGCTGTAGAGTGACAAACCAATTAGCAACTCTTCATCACAATATCACTCATCTCTTAGCTAAACGTATCACACAAACCTAGTAGGAGCAGTCAAAGAGTTGATGTGATCATCACCCTCCTGAGCATTGGCATCCTTCTCAGGCTTTTCCTTGTTTGGTGGTTTGTGCTGAGTAATACGCATGCCACCAGCTTTCACTAAAACAGAAAAAGAGGGGGAAAAAAGGAATTAGAATTGTAACTCAGTTCTTTTCTTCACATGATAACAAGAAGCTGACTGTAACATCAGCAAGTGCTGATAAATGCATGGCATAGCAACAGCTCATCCAGGTCAAACATTGGACATTCAACACATTTATTTACAGATTTACAACTCAATTTGAACAGCAGGTGTCAAGTGTGGCCCATTGGGTTAATTCATTTGCTCTCGATATAAACCTCAATGGTAGAGGCAATTAGATTAGTAGTGATAAACGTAAATGTTGCACAACATTTACACTTCCCAAAACATGCAATATCTATAAAATTTGTTTTAAGCGATCAGCAGAGAAGGGAAACACTGACAATTTGATGTCAGTGCATCCAGACAATGGGTAAGTCAAGCAGATAAGATAACAACAGCTTCCTCTTCACACCTGAGCATACAAAAACAATTCTTTTGAGAAAAGAACTGAATTTTGTATTAATCTAAAACCTCAAAACCACGGGCATCAACGACAGCTATCACTTCTTGTGGACATGATGAGACCCCGCAGAAAAACCTCTGGCATATGTTTCCCTTTCCCATAAACTTCGCCGTGCCTGGGCCTATGGCAGCCTATGGGTGTGTGCCTACGTGACAAAAGAGAACAATCCCATGTTTACACCCACGAAACCCTAGTTTCTTTTACCTGCCGGGGGATGACCCGCCTTCAGACTACTGTCATCGGGTGACGACATGGTAGAGCTTTCTCAAAAACACGCTGAGAATAAGGACGACAGCTTCTTCCTCTGAGATTTTTCAGTTCGGTCTTCGACGTTCGGAGCGCTCGATCAAAGCCTGCGACGCGTGCTGCGACTGCAAGGCAGTTGCGTTGTTGGCTCGACTCTCGACTCGAATGAGTATGTGTTCTGCGCATGCGCTGTTTGTTTATTTTTTTCTACTCGGGGCCTTGCGTGAAAAAGACTTTTGGCTTTCATTAGACAATTTTATTTTCTCACAATTAATTACGACTGACTAAACCCTTCTCTCATGTTAGGCTTTTAGATTTTTTGGGCGTGTTTTTCTCCGTTTTAGTGGTTTCAGCCGTGACTCGAGACCCCTAAGACCAGCCCACGTTACAGATTCATATTGATATTACTGCTGGTTATCTGGTCTTGAACCGGTTGGAGGAGCACACCGGACCAGGGAACGCGGAACGTACCTTATAAACTAGCAAGATGGCGGAGCAAATGCGGACGCAAATTGCTGGCATGTTAAGGGGTATCGAAAGGTATTTACGGCTTATTTGGAACTCGGCGTACTTATTTACGTTTCCTTTAAATAAGTTTTTCAAAATCCCATCTTGGCGTTGGCCTTCAAAGCACTGGTCTTCACATTGTCAACGGTGGTCGTTATGGTTGCCCCTTAACCTTTCATTCCGTCTCACATGTCGGCATATGTTTATGTCTAATAATTAATTTATTTCAATTTACATTGTAGAATTTCTGTATCGCTGTACTTGATTTTTGCTCTTGCATATAATCCTTAATCATCCTGTGATACTTCTCTGACCGCCCTATCCTAGCTGTCATCCTATGGGCTGGCCCTCAATTGTGGTGAAAGCTCCGTACAATGACATAATTTTTGGGGATATTTTCCACCAGATACAACCCTGAGAATCTACCAACCTTGGAGCGGTACGTCGGAATGCAGTCTCAGGAAAACGCCTATGACCTGGAAGCCAATCTTGCAGTTTTGAAGCTGTATCAGTTCAACCCTCACAAGTACAACAAGGATATCACTTGCAAGATTTTGCTGAAAGCTCTGACAAACTTCCCCCACACAGACTTCATTTTATGCCGCTGTCTCCTTAGTGAAAAGCAGGTGCGTATGAAATTAGTTTTAATCTAAATTTGAAATGTAAGCCCATACAACAATATATTCATAAGTCATTGATAGGCATGCAAGCAAATGATGACACCTAGCCAAAGCTGAGCATTCGGTAATCTGGTTCTCAAACTGGCATGCCTTGAGTGCAATGTTGAGATTTGCACCGAGAGCGATCTATCTGGAAACTTCTGAGATCCTTGCATGACTGGCATATGTTGAGAAACATCTATCTATGAAGGGAAAGTTTTAATTTAATTTTTGGTCTGTTACAGTGTGCTGAGAAACCTGTAGATCAAATCATCTACTTAGCTGACATTCTGGAACGCTGTGATTTCCAAGCATTCTGGACTCGTATTCTATCCATGCCTGAATTATCACTCCAAATTGTGGGATTCGCTGATTCAATTCGCAAATTTGTTTGTCATGTAGTTGGCATCACTTTCCAAACGGTGGAAAAAGCTTTACTGTCAGATTTACTGGGGGGTGTTGATGGTAAGTACACAATTCATAATTATGGTCTGTTACTAAACAATTTATTGATTTGTAATGTTTTTCTCATCCTCCTCTTCAGCCCAAACATTAACCCACTGGATCAAGAAATACGGCTGGAAAGAAGAAGGGCAAGTTGTGTTTGTAGCCAATCAGGACGAAAACATCAAGACCAAGAACATTACTGAGAAAATTGACTTTGAAAGTGTGGGTGCTCTCATGGCTGCATGCCAACGTTAAGGCTCAGTATTTTGTTTTAATTTCATCTTTCTTTATTAAACAGCAACATTTGTAAGGTTTTCTTATGTTCTCTAAATTCTACCAATCTATTAAACTTATTATAAAATTGAACAATTGTAATTACATTTCTTTCTTCTTCCTGACCACGTCCTGTAAACAATTTTGTATTGGAAGCTGTTGTGCGCCAATTCAATGGAGTAGTGCTATGAATGAATGATAAATATTCATGGGTGTGTGCGCTCTTCCTGGCCTGCATTGCACCGATTCTTGGGGACCGGGGACCTCGAGACGCCAGCATCGACCTCGCGACACGACCCGACTCGACCTACTTGTGTCGAGTGCATCATTCAGTGCGCCTGGCCTGGGCCTGCCCAGCCCAGCCCCGCAGGACTTGTCACAATTATGGACGGACCGGACCGGCGACTTGGGGTATTCGATCATGCACGGGTCCGGCTGGACTGGTCTGGGCGCTGGTGACCGCGGCCCCGCAGCATTGCACTTGTACCCATGGAGTCGTGTGCCTTGTCTGCTCTCGGCTATCAACAAAGGGTGAAAGTGCTACCCCCTCCAATCCCCACCCCGTTCCCGGGCTCAACACGCCGGCGCCATGCGCCATGCCTGATCGATGTGGCGTGGCCAGGTGCCTCATGGAATATTGAGCTGCATCCGACCCGATACGGGCAAGAGCGGAGCCCAGCCGACAGCGTGCAAAACACACGAGCAGAGGAGCCGGACCACCCAAGGGCACCAACACCGGCAACCCAATTAGAGGGTGGAAGTAAAAGCAGGGATCGCCACTAGTGACCCTGCTTTGTTGTTCCAATAGCGCATTGTGAAAACAATCGAGAGAAAAAAATTCGTGAATGAAAGTTCCATTGAAAAGTACACCGCTAAGTGTTCATCTGAAATTAAATGCGTTTCCCATTGGCGGAGTTGATGCGCATACACGATGGTCACTTTGCGCCGTTGCCGCCGGTTCCTCCTCAACATTCCTTCCTGGTGACGTTGCCGAGGAGTACCCCCCGCAGCGCAGGGCAGGGGTGGCTGTGGTGTGGCAGCCCTGGCAGGCCGACTGCCCTGCCCTGTCCAGTCCGTGCCAAGGCCGTGCGTCACCGCATTGATTACCGTTCGAGCATCGATTGGTCGGTTAGGGGTGGTACAGTAACGTTGACGTCGCCACGCTCTCACTGGTTCCAGCGGTGGCCGGCGGCCGCTGAACTGTCTGCAGCTGCGGCAGCTGTAGTCTGGAGGTGTGGTACAGTGGTTGCAAAGCCCCCTTCATGGTCGGCCGGCAGGCCCTCCACTTGAGCAGGTACGTTATGGGTGCTTCTCAATCAGAGGTACTCGTTCACCTTCATCCCCCCGGCGCCGAGCGGAGGACGGGGGTGGGTCTGTCCGATCCTGCGCGGGGGTGGGAGAGGGGAGGGGATGCCCCGACAGGGTCGGAGCCTGGCACAGCCTGGTGCACACGAACACAGGGCCGCGGCGTGCCCAGCCCAGAGAGTTTAGCGAAGGACGTTTACCCCAACACAGCAGCGCAGCGGAGGCCGAGGCGGGGAGCTGGGCTGAGCGTGAGACCGGCGTGTTCCTGGAGCCGTTAGCTCAACTCGACGGGGACGGGTGCCCGGCCCGGCCGGTGCGGTGCTGTACTGTCGGCCCGGGCACCGACTCGTCAACGGAACTGAAGGAAGCGTTCCTCCGAGTCCTTACACCCAAGCGCGAACCCAACTCGGCCAGATTTGAGCACAGATGGCGCCTGATGGGTAGGCAACCACGGCTCCCGCAATGCACACGTGTCGTGCGGGCTGGCCCACCCTAGCATTCGCAGGCGCTCCGCGTCGCCGAGGAGGCTGACGAGGTGGGAGGAAAATTCGGGCGTACTCAGTGGACGGTGCCTTTGCCAGCCGTAGGCGACACACATGGTGTAGCCTTGCAGTCGCCTCGGCCTGCGCGCTGCGCCGCTGCGCGTGCACCACGACGTTGTCCTGGACCTGACTACCTTCGGCCGTGACTTTGCGACCTCTTGAACGACTTGAGGGCAGCGCTCAGCGCCAATTCTGCGATCCACGAACACGCGAGGCGAAGGCCGGGCCGGGCCAGGCCAGTGTTTGACACACACGAGCACACAAGTTGGGGCAGCGACACACCAGGCCTCACCCGGGCCGACGGGATGGGGGCGTGACCGGGTGGGACCCTGACCTGGGCCCTGGGCCCGCTGAGGGCCGCGCCGACGGGGTGGGGGCTCGTGCCGCGTTGTCTAACACCCCTCACGCCAACCCAGAGGCACCCGGGGCCCGCCGGCCCGCCCCGCCTGCAGCAGCGGGGGGCGGGGGCTGTCGACGCCTGCGGGGGATGTGGCCCAACGACGCGGGGGAGCGCCGAACTTTGGCTATTTTTGTCTGCAATGACGTCATACACTATGGATGTGATGTCGTGCAGTATCGACAAAGAAAATGGCGGATGGGGTTTCACTAACCGGAAACCCCCGCGATACGGCACGTGTCCGCGTGGAAGGGCGCACTGTCCATTGCAGGGACATATTTTCGGGAGATTTTTAAGGGGGGGGGGGCAAAGAAAATAACACAGACAAGACGCAGCTCGCACCCTCTAGAACCCGTGCTCAGCAAAACTGGTGCGTGCAATTGATTCAGACGTATGCGCAACTATGTGGCCGTGTTCAAATTCCGGATCTAGAGGGTGTGATTTTCGTCTTACCTGTGTCATTTTCTTCTGCTGCACTTTACCCTTTCATGGGTTCCGAAGGAAACTCAAGCACGCCTGCACAGCAGCAGCAGCTGTCAAGAGCAGGGCAAGGGCAGAGGCGGGCAGAGGGCACGCCCCCCGTCCCGCCCAAGCCTTAATGACCAGACCGTTGGCACGCCTGCCTGCCTCACCGGCGCCGACTATTTCCTGGGGCCCTTATCGCCCCGTTCTGCTGCAGATTCGCACAGCGCAGCATGGCGAGCCGAGAACTGGGCGGAAAGAAATAAAAAGAAAGAATACAACCAAATCGACGTGTCCTTCAGCCGAATGTCGCAGCCAACTGGACGCGAGTCCCGCCGCTGCTACGTGGGTGTGTTGGGAGAACGTGGCCGAATCATGGGAACACGGAACACGCCATAGCAGCCACTCGCCTCCGCGCCGCGCCTCGCCGCCCTTCCGGCCCGGGGACGCACCCCCCGGCCCGGCCCGCGTGTTTTGTTAGGTTGGCACCCCGGTGTGTCGGAGCGGGGCATTCCCTGCAGAAGACGCTGACGTGCCTCCCCTTCTTTGTGCTTATCGGCAGGCGAAGGTTGTCGTTGTAACGCGCAGCAGGGAGATAACAAAAGACGCAGTGTCCTTCGTGCTTGAGAGAGATCCCCGCCCCTGAAAATAGTTAACAGCATCGCAGCGAAACTACCACAACCACTGGGACATTTTTGGCCCTGGGCCTTTCGATTTCCGACGCACTCAGTCGATATCCGAATGCACAAGCTGGTAATGGAGGGGAGGGGAGGGGGGGGGGAGGTCACTCGCCCCGTATTGAGTCGGTCTTTCGGAGGAACGGCGGTGGCGGCCAATCGCGCAGCAGTGCACACACACACACACACACACACACACACACACACACACACAGACTTCGCGTCCCGGAAGGCACAGCAGTGTAAATGCGGTGCCTGCCGGATGGGCCACCACGACTTCTGCATGCACGCGTGTTTGTGCGTGATGGCCTAACTTGGTATACTCGGCGTCGCCATCGCGGTAATTTAAAGGGAGGAGAACATTCCGACGCACTTAATGGACGGCGCCTTAAGCACACCCTTGGCCGTGTTGGGTTGTGGTCACCGAGTCGTGTTGACGTTGACTGCGATACGACTAGAAATGATTCCGGTGGACTAACAGGTGCCTGTCGGGCTCGCAGTAGGCCCCTGTAGGCCCTCTGCCCGCCCCGTCCCCTGCTACCAGGCGGGCCCGGGGGTGGGGGCCAGGGCACGGCATCCACCCCTTACAGCCCGGCCCGGCCCCGGCCGCTCCGGGCACTGCCACAGGGGTTTGCCTGGGCTGCGCTTCGCGCCGCGCCGCGCTGTCACTCGTCAGTCAGTCGTGGTCGGCGCGCTCCGCTGCTCCATGCGGCGCGGTGTCCACATCGCCGCATGTTGGTCCCGACGCTCGCCGACGGGCCGCCCCCCGCCGTGATCGAGTCCGTCGTCCGCGCGAGGGCCGCGAGGGTGTGGGGAGGACGCCGGTCCGGCATGCCTTGATGACGCTGGCCGGTGGCCTCTGCAGTTACGGCACCCTGTACGCCAGTGACGGCGGGAGCGACGGCAGCGGCGGCGGCGGCAGCAGCCCGGGCGCTGCGGGCGCGGCTGTGCGGGGTCCCGGAGGTCTCGGAGGTCCCGGTGGTGGTGGTGGTCCGCCGGGGCCGTACCCGTGGCCCGCGTGGCCCCCCGTGACGCCGTCGGCCGGCTCGGCCCATGGCTCGGCCGCCCTCAGCCCCAGCCTCGTTGTCGCGGGTCGGCTTGACACGCCGCAGCTCCCGCAGCTGGGACGACGCCGTAGTTTCGTTCTCGCCGGACTAGGCAGCCTGGGCAGCCTCGGCCCGCACCGGGACCGGGGCCACCACGGCCCGGCGGCGCACGCCGCGGCCCCGGACACCGGCGGATCCCGTAGGAGGAGCGTGGCCAAACAGCGCCGCGACGACCAGGTCACCCCTGACAGTGGCGTCCCCGAGGGACCGTCGGCCACGGCAAGGAGCTCGGCGCTCTTCTCGCCCTACTCGCCACTACCGGCCATCGGTGGAGCCGCCGCGGCCTCGTCGACAGGCATGCGAAGCGACCGCAGCGACGAGGTCCACCACCACGGCCACGGAGTACCCGTCCTACCACAGCCCCTGGCCGCCGGCGCCGGCCCGGGCCGCCTGCTGCGGGAGCGGACGTACGACGTGCTGGTGCCGCGCTTCGTCCGCGGGCCCGTCCCCGCCGCCCCCGAGCCGCCGCCGCCACTCCCGGGGAACGACCGTGATGTGTCGACGCACTCGTCCACCTCCACTGGAGGCATGATCGAGGACGAGGAGCTGCCAACCTCACCCCCGGGTATCGACGACGAGGACTTCAGCAGCGGCAGCGGCGACTTGGTGGTGGAAGCGTCCTCGGCTTCGGCCACGCCCGACGGGGACGACCAGGAGGGCTCGGCGGCCAGCGTCCTGGGTCTGGGCTCACTCGGCGAACCGTCCCGTAGCCTCCGCGCCCTGAAGGAGGGATACAAGGGCCGACTCAAGAAGTTTTGGTCCAAGTTTTAGACGGAATTCCCTACGGTGTGGACAATAATTTAATTTTGCGTGTGGCTTATAGATGCTAAACGAGAACCGAAACTAAACAGGACTAACCAATACTTTTATTTTATCTATTTGTGCCAATAAACATATTGCCAAAAGAGTACTTAGCATTATCGTTTTTGACATAAGTCCATTCTTGAGTCCGAAAAATATTCATAAATAGATATCGTAGATGCTTCCTTACGCCCGGCACCTCGCTTCGGCCTCCATCCATCCCTCCCCATCCCCTCTCCCACCCTTTCCACCCCACCCCCACCCGCACCCTTAGGCCGGGCCGGCCCTGTCAACACCGTAATCGCTGTCAAACAAGTGTTACATAAATTTGTATGTAAATGCGTCAAACATTTCACACAACATGAAGGGACTCCAGTTATTTCTTTTAGCTATGCTGGCTTCACCCTTCGGCTGCCTCGCTGGGAAGGAGGAGGAAGAGGGCGTGAAATTCGCAAGTAAATGCGAAGGTAAGCGCAGGTTATGTTGCCCAGGTCGGCCGTCTTCTGCTTAGTGTACATGTCTCTTTGTGTGTGTAAATAAACGGTTGGATTTAAAATGATTCCGATTAATTTTAAAAAAGTGTATTTGTACCTTACCTTTCTGTTTTCAGTGTGCAAGATATTAGCCATTGAGCTGCAGAATAGACTTGAGGAAACTGGCAAGTCGCACGATGTCATTGAAATTGGGTATTCATTGGATGATACGGGCATTCAAAAAAAGAAAACCAAATACAAAAAATCGTAAGAAATCTGTCACACCATGTAGTATTAGGACCTCTATAGTTATCCTGCTTATCCGTAAGTTTGCATTCCTATTTTGATTTAACAGGGAACTTCGTCTGGTGGAATCATTAGAGGGCATCTGTGAACGGATATTGGAATACAATATCCACAAGGAAAGAACTGATAGTACCAGGTTTGCCAAGGGGATGAGTCAGACCTTCCGCACTCTCCATGGTTTGGTGTAAGCTCTTCATCTGAATTTCTGTTTATTGCTTCGTTTGTTGTGTTAATTGATGGGTTCTTTCATTTAACACCTTTGTCCTGCTTCCATTTTTGCAGTAATAAAGGAGTTAAAGTTGAACTTGGTATTCCTGAAGAACTCTGGGACAAACCCTCAGTCGAAATAACCAACATGAAAACCCAGGTACTTATTTTCTGAAAAGCCACCATTACATTCCAATTTTATGATGATCATGGTGTTTCAAGTTGACTTTTCCTTCTTTTAGTGTGAAATGCTCTTAGAAGAACATGAATCAGATATTGAGGAATGGTACTTCAAACAGGAAGGGGAAGTACCCCTAACATCTTTCTTGTGCTCCCAGCTTGTACTGCGTGAGGGTGATGACTCTTGTCTGGCAGAGGTTGACAAGGACAAGGATGCAAATGGACAATCACAGACTGCTGCTCAGAACAAAGATGAATTATAACTTCTAATTTAAATTAATAAACTTGTATTAATAAATGTAAGTCAATACATCCACTCCTCACAGTTAAATTATTCATACATTGCATATGAAGGACAAACCCTTTGATGCAAATAGGATAGTGATATAAGAATTTATTAAACAAACACTGGCACAAAACAGGACTATTTGATTTTAAGAGATGCAAATTTAGTTGGCCGCTCAGGGTCTGGCTTAAACCATGAAAACTGTTTGGTTTTTCCCCTGAGTTTACGTAAGCGTTTCATTTCATCCTTGAAGTCAGCATGTTCATCTCTGAAGAGTCCATAATTTCTGAGATGAACAAATAAATAATGAGACTCTGGAAGCCTGTGGTAATAATCAATAACATTCGGATCTTTGTGCTTTGGTAATTCACTGAGTTTGTTTGAAATCTGTAACAAACATGAAAATGTAAATATTAATCAAGTTATAGAAATAATAGACATGTACTGCATACAAATGATTGATGACAACTTGAAAGCTGAAATGAACATACCTTCTGGGCAACAAGTGAATTTGGTCGGGTAATTTCACCAAATATTCGATTTCTTAGAAAATTCATTTTCTTGGCATAGGTCGTGCCTACTTCAGCAAGCTGAAGGTATTTCTTGACAGTTGCCATGCTGCAAACGGAGAGGAGAATTGGTCTGTTACTGAAACGAAGTATTAGAATGTTGCTTGTGATAGAAGCTCATATTATAATAAAAATCTGCATTTCCGAGGAGACCGAAAGCAGAACAGATCAAGTGACTGTGAAGTAGAAATCAGCTGAGATCCAGTACAGGGAGGTCCTAACCACACACTCTGTATTGTATTCACAATTGAAATGATACAAAACATGCATGACAAGTGTGAAAGGGTGGAGAGGTTCGGAATAAAATGTGAAAGAAGATTCTTTCAGTACCTGCACGTAACTTGTAGAACAAATACAACCAGTTTAAAACAAATGCCCAAGAATACCAATCAACACGGTCGACCACACACGGCCAAGCCTCCCCCGTGCCTGAAAACCAATGTGCCTTCTAGAAGACACAAAGGGTTTCCATGGTGCTTAGCGCTTGAAACTTGAAATACGAATTCGATCTGGCTGTAGCGGGCTGGCAAACCTTTTCACGTATCGTCGCATTTAGGAAATCTTTTTGTATTAGAAAATATTTTTGGATGCGTAAGTGATGAAGCACCTTTCACAATGTCATTGCAAGAACTTTCAGGATCTACTGTACATTTAAAGTTGAGCATTAAAGAAGGTTAGTTGATCTGTCAAACTTTGTTTACATCTGTCATAATTAATAATTCCCAACTTTTAAAATTTGTCAGCTTAGTTGTGTTAGCTCTGATCTAAAAGAAAACTTTGTTGTATACTAATCTATAGAGGTTCACCTTTGTTTCAGGCCATGGATTTGGGTTTCTTAAAAGACCAGTTGTAGTAGTTGCTGGTACTAATGGCATTTTCCTTGAGTCGGAAGTTGTTCCACCAAGTCCTGACCCTCCCTTCCATATCGATCTAATTTGGGAGACTGATAAAGTAAATTTACGCAGATTTAGAGCAAGCAATACCCCAATCAAGATTGAATGTTTCACTATCAATTCTACTAAACAAAGGGAGGGTATTGGCTCCATCCTCCTGAACATAAAATCGGCTCAAGTGATTCCTAATGGATCCAAAACAAATGTTTGTTTGTTTTCAGTTTATTGTCCTCTTTTACTCTCATATGGCATTTGTTTGTTTCCAAATTTTATTTTCTCTATTTTGTCTTTCCAGGCTAATGATAAATGGCACAGACTCATAGGGGTGCCAATGGAAGCCAAGGCACTTCAACCAGAATTACTATTAAGTCTTACAATTCAAGAGCCAAATTCCATAAGCCAACCTCTTTCTTCTGACACATGGGTAGTGTAGTTTCTTTGATAATTTCAGTATTTTAATTTTTATCTTCATATCATAATTATTAATGATTCTATTATGTCTGATAGGATGAAATAAGACCAAAAGAAACACTTTCAGTAACAGGTCACAAAAAGATAGCCTCTTCCAACACACATAAAATAATGAGACCACCATTACTGGCAAATATGGTACCAGAGCTCAAGCATGGATATACCCAACTTGGACCTGAAAATTCATCCTTTGACACATTTTTACTCTGCCTAAGTGTAAGAAGAGCTCTAGAGATAGAGTTGGTAAGTATATTTCTTTTTGGTAGAGTAGATAGAACTGACACTAAAACTATCTGATAAATCGTGGAATTATATGTGGAAATGGTACTCTCATTATTGCAGCTCCTCCGTGGCAATGAGAAACTTGCCAGTGCTGACAGCAACAAGCCTTTCCAACTATCATTCTCTTACATGGGCCAAACCAAGAGCACAAAATCATTTGGGGATTCAAAATTTAATAAGATACATGTTGTAGATGAAGATGTAGTGTTTCCGTTACGGACAACTCTCCCTGTTCTTCATGCTTATCTCCAAGAAAATCCATGTGCTGCTGTATGTCTCTTTTGTTCTGGAACAGAAATAGCAGCTGCTGAGCTTCATATCAGGGTTTGTAGAGATCTGTGTGTTTGTCCTATTTTCTCAAATTTATTTGCAGCTGAAGATTAATTTGGTTCTTTCCTTCCAGTCATTAGTGTCAACCAATGATGTTAATACATTCTCCCGCGAGTTTAGTGGAGAAACTATTTTAACTCAAAATTGTATTCTGGTCAGTGCAAATTCTAAAGGTACTCCTTTAGAAGGTAATCTTCAACCAAGTATAGAGGTGATCTCAAGGCTGACACTGGTAGTCTCCAGTTCTGCCACTCAAAGACCACCAGGTGAGCTAAATCATACACCAGATGCTACTCCCCTCCACAAACACAGTATTGCCCAGGGTAGGTAATTACATCAATATTACCTGATTATACTGTGCTTGCAGAATTATTTTTCTTCTTTTTAAAATTTTTAAGGCCTGATTGCTGAGGATTTATCTTCACGTTCAGATAGCCGTCAATCCCAAGACACTTTCATTGTAACCAGCCAGAGTGGCCCAGTGTGGGTTCCAGTTGCACCAAACTTGGTACAGTCTCACCAACTACCACATGGAAATGGTAATGCAAGTTTTGCTTTGAAATTAGTTTTGCTTTTTTTTCTCCTCAATTTACTATTTATGTAAACTTGTGTTCTACTGTGTATTATTTCAGAAACATTTTCATTCTTTAAAGAAAGTTCAAATGCCAAAGTTATGGTTTTTAAAATTGTACCCACCTTAATAAAATTTCACAAAGTTTTGAAAAACAAGTGGGTTAGAATTCTGTAAGTATCAGATATTTGATTCTCGTGTTTGATCTTTGTTGTGACATTCCAATTAACCTCTGTTTATTATTGTCTCTTTACCTATAGGTTTGATTGTCCAGGATCAGCAATAACTATGTCAAAGTTTGGAGATATTTTTGTTGCTCATGCCCCATCTTCTGTATCAGTGACTGGCATGAGTGCAAGAATAACAGGTCTTTCGTCTGAAAGCATTCAAATATATATTTATGGCATTGGGGATGGTTCTCCATCATTAGACCACATAGCAACAGCTAAAATTGACCTTAAAACTCTAGACCTTTCTGAGCAGGTAAATGCTTTATGTTCTAACTATACTTTGTATGCTTGTAGAGTCTTTATTTGTTTGCACACGAAATTTCATTGGATTTTAAATTTTGTTTTTCGACAGAGAGAAATTCATGTGTCTTGTGAAATGAAATGCTTAAGTGAACAGGTATTGGGTTACATATATACCACAGTGACTGTAGAAAATTGTTCTGAGGAGAGCATTGTGACATCATCATCCGAAAAATCTGTGATCATACCTCAGCCACAATGTAGTGCAGTTCCAGACCATTCTCAGACTCTTTTAAATAAATCAAATTCATTCAGAGAGACTTGTTCTAAAAGTCCTGCTTCTGGAATAAAACTTGTGGATAAGTCTCATCCTACTAAGCACCATCAGTTCGTTCAGTCTCATATCATTGTGGATGGTGAAATTGAACCCATTTCACAGTCACCAGCAGTTCATGACAAACCATCCAAATCTTCAGATGCTAAAGATGTCACTCCATCGTGTGCACAAACTCTAGTTGCTTCTGCAGTTCCTTTGGATAGTAATACAGCTTACAAAATTGTTGAAGAGCTTGAAGATTGGAAAGAAAAGCAGCAAGAATTATTTTTAGCGGAGGTATGTTTCTTTCCTTGATTTTTATCCTAAAATTCCATATGCTGTGTATACCTTTAGGACTAACACTCTATTGCTCTCCTTTTTTACCCGTTCTTTACCTACACATACCATACCATCCATATACATGGTAAGAAGGAACGGGTATTTACACCCGGTCCTGCTGATTTAGTCACCTCTCCATACTCGTTAGTGGCAACAGACATATGGATGATAATGGTGTCGTTCGCTCCAGTTTTGGAGCCACATCGCCCCGTAATGAAGGTTTTTTTCGACTTTGTACGTAATATTTTGAGAAAATCATGAAAATGTTGAAAAAGAGGTTAGTCGTCCAACTTTCGCGGTTTCGTTTTCTGAAATAGGAACGTCATTCGCGCGAAAAGTTAGTAATTATATTAAGTTTCTATGTGCTTTATCATTTATAGTGCTTTACATATTTACTAATGTTATAAAAAAAAGTAGATTTTAGCTATAATTTTCTAAGTCCTAGCGCGGAGTGGAGATCGGCTGTCAATTTAGACATGTCAATGGTATGCAGGGGGTTCATGGGGGCAATGTACTCCTATATATATATACATATATGGGGTTGACATCGAAAATGAGCCCATTTTGGTCGAAAGATGTGCCGTTTACGAGTTTTGGCACTAGAAAGCTATTCTTGGACGCGGGGATGGGGCTCGACTGGACGTGACACAGTAACTTTCGCTAATTGTGATTGTTTGATGGTACCAGTAAATAAGGGGTAAGTTGGATATTCGCGCAAATTCAGGTTTAATCCGGAGCCCCATAAATTTTCGGTGTTGTACGAACGGCAAGGAAAAGCAAACAGTTACGCGAGTACTAAGGTACTTCAGGTAATTTCGGTGATTCGATCAACTTTGGGTGTGAAACGGAGGTTCCGATGTTAGAAAATTGTTCGTTGTCGTCTTCAACATTATCAAAAGTGAAAGGAGTTCTAATTCAATTTTCATGACACTCCAGGCAAGTATTGAAAACATGGAAATAAACATGCCTCTGCAAATGTCTTACAGGAGTGACTGAGTTTCTCATTACGTCCATATGTTCCTTGCGTCCCAAAGAATGTTGCGTACAAAGAATGTAATCCAGAACGTAAATATTAATTTAATCGTATTACTTAACATTCATTATCATCCACACAAGTGTTGCCAATAACTCACTAAAAAGCCAACAAAACAATTCTGGACATGGTAAAGAACGGGTATCTTGCCTTTTATCAAATCCCTTTGATAACATTTTCTCCTTGTTAATTAGCTGAAACAGAAGGAGATAGAACACATAGAACGAATCACAAATGAGTGGACTTCTCAAACAAATGCTCAAAATACTGAGCTGGACAACAAAGTGGCAGAATGTAAACTCTTAGCTGAATCTTTGACGAGTACCAAACAAGATTTAAGAGATCGATTGAAAGTTTGTGCCACAAGGGAACAAGAGGTATGTATTTGAAGCTGTGTAGTGTAAGAGAAATATTTTAAAGTCAGATGTTCTGATAAGTATGTTGTTGTAGCTGCGTAAAGCTAAAGAAGAATTGGACCGACAATACAACTTGAAATTCCAAGAACTCACTCTTGCAGCACGGAGACTTGATGAAGAAGTAAAGCTTAAGGTATAGTGTATCATGTCTGACTGCTAATGATAATGGCTTTTTAAGAAAATATTTTAAGGCTAATGTGCATTATTTTATAATTATGAGCATTTTCCAGGTTACTTTTGCAGAATCAAAGTGCTGTAAATTTGAAGAGAGAGTCAAAGAACTTGAGTTAGAAAATGAAACTTTACGACACCAAGTTCGTCAAAAATTGTCTACATCGGGTCCCTCTACTGAAAGTCAGACATGTGGGATGACTCACAACCAAGTGTCCCAACTATTGTCTCAAGTGGTAAACCAGGAAGGATTCCATCTGATCTTATCTGACTTGTCTTAGATCTGAAATTGTTATATTCCAAATGTTTGCTTAGGACCAATTGGAGGGAAAGCTTCAAGCATCACTGCAGTCGAAGGCATACTTTAAAGAACAATGGGGACGAGCGGTACGTGAGATGAATCAAGCAAAACATCAGTTTGCTCAAACCTCAGAAAATAGAGGGTAGGTGAAAAGCGGAAGCTGTAATTTGTCTTGTCATTATTTTGCCAGGGACCACTGTGTATTTAAAATTTTGTATTTACAGTTTAGAGGCATTGCTGGGCAAGGAGGAGAAAGCACTTCAAAATGACCAAAAGACTTTAGAAAAGCTTAGACAAGAAATTGCCCACTTGAACACATAATGCATCTTGCCCTTCTGTTTTCTTAGTATTTCATTGGAGATCCATTCCTTTTCATTGTCAGTCCTCTATTGATTCCTAAGAAACACCTTTAAAAATGGAGGCACTGTCAACAGTTATTAATTAAAATTGTTAGATTTAAAAAAAAAAGAAGAAAATGTTCACAAGACTGAAAATATGATTTGATTTTTCTTTTAAATGTTGTAATTTTTGTTGATCTGTTTTATGCCATTTCTGTGGTATCAACAACTTTTGCTACCAACCATGTGCTCATTCCTGGATACAGGATTTATGAAATAATGATGCTGTGGCCCTTGTGGCATGCTCCTGTTTAAAAATGATTGGTGTCTTATTAAAATTTTCAAGATAATAGGTTGTGTTGAAAATAAAATGTTTTATTTTTCCTCGGTTGAAAATATTTTCTCACTACTTGTCCCCTCTCTTGTCCAGTGAATGAAACAGTCTGTTATCAATGGTTACAATATACAAAAAGACCGCTGCTTCTGTTTGTCTATACCCCGGTGGGAGGCCTTTGTTTCATTTACCCAAGAAACAATAGCGAAAGCTTTTTGACTATCGCGGACAGTTCTTATTCTCAAGGCATGATCGAGGCCTAGTAGGGAAGGTTTTGGCGCCATCGATTAGATGAACATTTCTTGCACTCAACCACCCGACCATGCCATGCCCTGTACCTTGTGCGGTGCCATGGGTCTTCCTGGCCCTTCCCCCGTTCCCCGTTGCTTGTTGTTATGGCTTGCTTGCTCGTCCCTCGTCCCGCCGTCGCCGTCCTCCCCCTGCGTCCACCCTCCGTCGATGCCCCTCCCCCCGTCCCAAGTCCCCTCTCGCCCTCACCTCACCGGGGGGGAAGCCGTGGAGTGGAGTAGCGTGGTGGTGGTGGCTGTAAGCAGAAAGGTACCTTCAAAGAACTACTCACTTTCGCTTTGAATCTCTAAAGAAAATGGACAATGATGAAGATCAGGGTAACCAGCCCGTTAATGCTATGGATTTGGAAGAAGAGAAGCTGCATTTTAGGCGGATTGTTTGCGCTTTTAAGTATTACAAGTAAGTACTTGGGATGTTATTGTGAACAGTGGCAGGACAAAGCAACTTGTATGAAAACGTTTCTTAACGGCAAACATCTGAAGTTTTCTTCGTGTTTAATTCAAATAAGTGACATTAGTCGTGTGTGAGTAAAGTATTGCCTTAAAAACATTACATGTTTAATGACATGAATGGTATGAAAACCTAACCTGTTTTACAAACCTGTTGTTCATTTAGTTTCCAAACTCATCTACATTCTTCTGGTTCTCTCTGATCGACAGTCATTGACAATTACTCTGTAGTATTGTTATTTTCCGTATGTGAAACTGGGTTGGTGTCGGGTTTCTTACTGTTTTTAACGAATGCCTGATTTGTGGTCTTTCAGAAAGCACTCGCTAGCAAGAGTATCTAAATCCGAGGCATACTTATCCTCCTTACCCAGTCATCACCAAGATATGTTAATGAAATATAAGCAACATCTCAGCGTCATAAGACAATGCATTGAAAAAAATGAGAAGATTATTAACCATATCATCAGAGATGTTGAGTATATGTTTGCAAATGTACATCCAGACAGTGCGGACAACCATGTAAGTAAATTGGGTTACGTAGTACTTGAGACATCTTCTCCCAGATCTCTAAAGTTTTATTTCCTTACAGGACAGTAGCATTAACCATGTTTCAATTACTAGCGAGCTGGAAAGAGTTCAGACAACTCTGAAGCAGCTTGTTCGTGATTGGAGTGCTGAAGGGGCTAAAGAACGCAGTATGTGTTACCAACCAATTATTGATGAAGTATTGAAAATTTTCCCACCAGATATTTGGTAAGTTCATGATTTTATTTATCACTGAAGGTATTGTTGAACCTTATTTTCAAGACTATGGTGTTTACAGTGATCCTGGGACCATTAAAGTGTTGGTTCCTGGTGCGGGCCTTGGCCGCCTGGCATTTGAAATAGCTCGCAAGGGTTATCAATGCCAAGGCAATGAGTTTTCTTTATTCATGCTTTTTGCGTCAAACTTTGTTCTGAATAGGTGTGTAAATTACAGTTCCTTGCTTTATAACAAGTACTTATTATTACTGTGAGTCATATGAATGGCATGCTTTTCTTGTTACTTTAAGAATTCGCAGTGTCAATGCATATGAAGTTTTTCCATGGGTTCACCAATCAAACAATTTACTGAAAGCAGAGAGCCAGACCCGAGGAGTCTTATTCCCAGATGTAAATCCTGCAGATCTCCCTCCTGAATCACAGTTTTCTATGGCTGCAGGCGATTTTCTAGAGGTAAAATTTCCTTAGATGGACTAATATAAATGAAACTTCTGTAATATTTCAGTATTGTTTGTAGAAGTTGATTATTGTTTGTTCTTTTCAGGTATATGTGGATCCAGAACAATGGGATTGTGTGGCCACCTGCTTTTTCATTGACTGTGCACATAATATTGTTGCCTTCGTGGAGACTATTTATAATATTCTCAAGCCAGGTAATGGAAGCAGTGAATATTTTAGGACAGTGTCATTGTGTGAAGCAAAAGCTGACAGTTCCTCTTGTCAATTAGGTGGAGTTTGGCTGAATCTTGGGCCTCTGCTTTACCATTTTGCTGATATTCCCAATGAAGATTCCATTGAGCCTTCATATGAAGTAGTTCGGGAGGTCATTGAAAGAGTTGGATTTCTAATAGAGGTGAGCAAATGTGGTTTTATTTCACTTAAATTTAACCTAGCTTTTGATATTTAACATTTAATTAATTGCTTTGTTCACTTATAGAAAGAAGACACCAATGTTTCTACAACTTACTCTCAAAACCAAGAATCAATGCTGCAGTATGAGTATAAAAGCGTGTTTTTTGTGTGTCGCAAACCATTATCTAAACAGAATGGTTTGATTCACTCTGGTGGCAGTTCGCCACAAGCAGAAAATTCAAGATTTCTAGATAGTACAAATACCTGAATGTGATGTAATGGATGTGCAAAGTGTGAGGAATGCCTCTGAAGGTCTGTGCACTTACTAAAGTGCCAGAGCAGCTGGGTGTATCTATTTAATTTTTTTCACTTCCCTAATGTTTGGATTTGGTGATTTGTGAGGTACACACACTCTTATTGTCCAAAGCTTAGTGTATCCATACTGCATAACATCTGTATGTCTTAAATACAGCATGATGGATGTTTAAGTTGAGTAAAGCTTTTAAGCGAAAGTACTGAAGACAATGATTGCACTACTTGCTAACAAGCCTTCACCTGTGATGTAATTGTTTTTGATGTTGTTCTAATTGTCATTGTGAATGATTCCCATAATGTTTTGATGTGCTGACCTTTTCTTCTATTCTTACTTTTTGATGTTCAAGTAGTATTTCTTGTTTAATTATAATCTCAAAGTTATTTAACAGCAACCGAATTTTCTTTTGTAAATCGTGATAAATTGTGTCAGTGCACTAAAATCTAAAAGGTACTTTCCTGCGATGATTTTGTTACAGAATTCTTGTTTTTCATGGGGCCATAAAGTTAATGCAGTTTTGCATTAAACTTACTATTAATGGTTTAAAGTGGAAAGTATGGATCAACTTATACCTATATCTGTAGCTTCATGTCATTAATATTGCTCGTGTTATAGATACCCTGTTTTTGTGTTTGGTATCAATACTGTATCATATTAGTTCTTGGTATCAATCAATCGATGATCAAATCATTTTATTGTTTCATGATGTCTGGTATACATTAGTCCCTCCTAGGCTTAGCATAAGAGCTTTGTGATGTATGTGCTTATTGTTATGATAGTGAAATTTTAGTTCTGACTAAAGGTTCTTTTTTTTCTTTTTTTTTCTTCTACTGACCCAGTCCAAGAGACTCTCTTTCATTATTCTGAACCTCTTTCATTTCATCAAAGCCCTCATTGTCTTCTATTTTAAAATTGCATGTATAGAAGGAATGACAATTCTTTTCCTTACTATTGTAGTAAACAGAAGTAATTTTTGTTTTGTTACAAACTTACCAGTGACCATCTAAAGTGCCTTTGTATGCCATTATAGTCGTAACTTTGAAGTGATCCTTGATACCATTTGTTTGCTGACTGAGCTAGGTATGTGTTCATTTTTTGATTTAAGATGCTAAATCGCTGTTTAGTATTTGAATATTTGTATAAAAGTTTGAAATTAAAGTATTTGATTTGCTGGTATTGTGGCATTTTCAAATGTATTTCTGTAGAAACATGTCCTCCGTTGTGTATGGTGAATACTTGTTTGCACAGACTTCGTGCACAAAACACATTTTCATTAGCACTTCTATTGGAGTATTGGAGAACAAAAGGTTCTTGGCAGGAACGGGGTTGGAATTGAAGTGGGTAAACGGCTGCCTTTGCCTCGACTAGAGAGACTCAGAGACCCTTTGAGGGGGTCTGCCGGCTGCCGGGGCCTGCAACGGCGGCCGGTTCGGCGCCTTCGGCGCTTGAGAGAGCTCGGCGGCGGCGCAGCGCGGCGAGCGGCCGGGAGCCGGGCAACATAGCGGTCGGGTCCGAGCTTTTCCCGCCGATCGAGGCCGTGGTGGTAGTGAGTACGGTGAGCACCAGGTGGCAGCACCAGCCCTCGGCTCCTGCTGTGCTCGGAGCTGAGCGGAGAAAAGCTGAGGCTCCGAGTGATGGCGTCTGCTTCGTAGTTGGTGGTGAGTGAGTGTTATCGTTGCGTTTTGTTTGTGTTCACGAAGCTTTGCGCTTAGCCTGGCTGGACTTATCTTTGGGCACGTGAAAAGTCGAAAAATTGGTCTCCTGGTGCGTTCAAGGAGACATTCGCGGGGGGCCTTCTGTGTCGCTGGAGCCATTCTATCCAGTTCGTCTTTGGCGGTATTTTTGTTGTACTGGCCAGCGGACCGACGCCATGTTGTGTGATTGTTTACGGTAGCGGAGATTTCGGAACAAGTTGGCTTTAGTTTGGGCTCGGTTCGCGTTG
Organism: Odontothrips loti; assembly: GCA_038380765.1. Taxonomy (NCBI): domain Eukaryota; kingdom Metazoa; phylum Arthropoda; class Insecta; order Thysanoptera; family Thripidae; genus Odontothrips; species Odontothrips loti. The sequence goes on from CM076252.1 coordinate 13,406,850, forward strand.
AATCGCTGCCTTTTCTCGTCCAAATGGATTGAAATACTTTTCCCAGCTCTGCCCGCCTTCCGGACCTGCATGTGAGGTATGTGCGGTTCCTACAAGTTGAATTTTTGGAGGCAACTCTTGCGGGAGCTTTGACATTACGATGTTCCCGCCTTCCTTCGAAAACAAATACTTAGGCCTAAGAATATTTCATTCAGTCTTGTCATTCGTTGGATTTGGCAACAGTCATTGATAATTCAGAGACTGTAGTGTTCTTAAAGTTTATTTACTTGAATGGTTTTCTAGTTTTCTCTTCTTTTTTGTATCAAGGTAACGTTATCTGCCGTGGTGGTTCTCGTGTTTTTCTCTCTTTCGGTTTATATTTCATAATATTCGGAAGATCTTTTTATCTTCTTCACAATTGTTTACTTTTCCCCCTAAACCCTGCCTTTAAGCCCTTGTCAGTATCAGTTAAGCTTTTTAAAGCTGGAAGTCAATTCTGATTGTGGTTTCCTTCAGGTCTCTCAGTTGATATTTAAATACTTTTTTTAAAATAAATATTTTTTATATTATGATGCTTAGAGAAACTTCTTTGTAAAGATTTGAATAATAGTCTGTCAATAAATGATATTGGCATAGAGGTGTCTGTTCTCATATATTGCCTCTTAGCGCACCTGTACTTGCTGTGCTTTTTTCTGTGTTGTTAGGGTAATATGATAAATAGACCATTGTGCTGAAACTATGGATTTATTGATTTGTAGAACAGAAAATTTTCATTAGGCTATGAAGAAAGTGGCAATTACTGCTACCCATTACGGATGCTCCAGTGAAAGAGCCCTCTCTTAATAAATGTGTACTCTGGAACTTGCATTAAGCCTGTGTGATAATTCCACCATACTTGTCACACTTTTTTTTTTCAAGTTTTTTCATTTCGATTTGAATGATGAAGGTATGAAACACATTGTCATTGATTCGTGTTGGAGGAGTGGCAAACTTACAAGCTGTTGTTTCCCCAAGCTTTCATCTTCCTGGAGTGGGACATACTTCCCCTGCAGACCAATATTTTTTTTTCTGCACTCATCAACCATTCTATGTGACCATGATCAAAGCCAACCAAATCCTGCTGGAGAAAAAAAAATCCAAACTGTTTCTAGATATCATGATATTCATTCTAGTAGCATGTGTGGTAGGTATGTCTGTGTCTGAAGAGGGGGAGGGGGGGGGGGGGTTACACGGAATCAGGTTATCGCTCGCGTTGCAGACCTGCGTTGACAAGTGCCCCTTCCCCTCTGCCTGGGGCCTGCTGACGGCGCGGGGCGGGGAGTACACCGGCCGAGCGGTGTGGTGTCGGTGCGATAGATAGTCAGAGCTAACGCAGCCTAACTAGGAGCATGGACGCGCGCGTCAAGCCCCGCCAACGGCGTCCGACGAGCCCGTCTCATCTGTCGACTTGACACCCTTTGACGACGACACCGAGCCGGCGGGGTAGGCCAGGCCCAGGCCAGGCCCAGGCCAGGCCGGCCGCTTAATCTTGGACTCGGTCCACAAGGGAGGGACGAATAGATTAAATGACCGGCTCTGCACTGCCGTGGGGGTGGGTCGCTCTTTGCCGCTCCCCCGTCAGGTGTGCGGGTAGGCAACCTCCCCCAGCGGCGGGGCCCCGAGCCGGGCGCTGGGGGTGGGGGGCGGGGGGGTGCTGCGCCGGCAGCGCTGAGCCGCGCTGGGTGCGGGGCGCGCGCCTTCGACTCCGTGTCGACGGTGGCGGCGGCGGTGGTGGTTGAGATGGGGGCAGAAATAGCAGCCCCGGCCGGTACACCAAACAGACCGGGGCGTAGAGGAGGAGAGGAGAGGCTGTTTGGAGGATCGCCAAGCCGCTGCGTGCGAGCGAGCTTAAGGAAGCACGTGCGTGGCCGTCAGGCCCTGGCCGTCGGAGGCTGACGAGGTGGGTAGTGTCTCCCCTCCGTACTCCCTGGTGCTGCTGTCTTCCCTGCCGCGCAGCATACGGACATGACCCGGCCCGGCACCCGGCGGGGCGGCCTTAGAGGCGGCCTCTGGCCCCCGTGGACATGCCATCACCACCGCGGCATGGACATGCTGGTGGAGGGAGGCACGGGGTCCATGGGCCCCACACACACACACGGGGAGCAGAGCAGCGGGAGTCGGGAGAGGAGAGGAGGAGAGAGACGGCGGAGGCCTTGGTGCTCAAGGCCGCCGCGTCCCGTCCAAGCCGAAGCGCTTGGGCTCTGGCCGCTCTGGCTGTTCTACGCAGAGTACGCCGCCTCCTCCACCTCCGCCGCCCGCCCGTCCGCGCCGCGGGCACTGGCGGGCCGTGGCCGTCGGCGGGGCGCCACAGGGCAGGGAGGCCGTCGGAGGCCGCGGCCTGTTTGTCGCAGGCATTGTCCTCTTGCGGCCCGGTGCGCTCAGATCGAACGGCGTTTTATGCCGCAGCACGCGGTGGGCGGTGGCTGGAGGCGGTGTGGCCCCCTGCCTCCTGGTCGTCAGTCCAGCACGGCGCCGCACTGCAGTTTAGCACAGCTCGCACCGGGCGGCCGCTGTCCGCCATATCATATCCTCCGCGGCAGCTCTTTGGGCGCCGTTGGACTTCCCTTCTCTCGGTACCTATCCTGAAAGCCGAGCGGGGGGGGGGGGGGGGATTTTATAGGAAACCTCGCGCTGACTTTTCAGCCTGGAAAGTAGGCGAAAAGCGCGACATGTCCCGGGTGCGCGCGGCGCGGTTCGTTGTCCAGCGTGCTGTTCGGCCGGAGGCGGCCGCCGACTGGTGTCAGCCTGACGTGCTTCCGGTGCGCAGTGCGCCCTGCGCGCACCTCTTGGCGGGAAAGGGGGTAGGGGATGGGATGCCGAGAGAGCTTCGACCGGAGCGTGACCGGGCGCCGCGGGCTGCCGCGGCTCAGCGGGGGGCCGGGGGAGTGGGCGCCGCGCGCGGCAACTAGCGAGCAACCCCATCCCAGCCCTGCACCCGCCGCCGCGCCGCCCCCTCACCCCCGACCCGACGGTGCACCAGCGGGGCTGTGCCGTGCGCCGGCCGAAACCCGCGCGATGGCCGCCGGCAAAACGCAGCCGGCATTCCCTGGAACGGCGGCGAGTCGTGCCGTCGGGGAGCGCCTGCGAGTGTCCGGGTAGGCCAGCCCGCGGGGCACGCGTGCGGGCACAGGTCGGGGCTGCCTACCGACCGGGCGCCATGTGCGGTGTAGGCCGGTGGACCACCGGAAGGCACTCGCGTCGTTATCATGGACGTGCGATTTCAGGATGATCTCGAAGGTAGGCGACGGACGACAGCACTTTTTCTCTCGGAGCGTTTACCGTCGAAAAAACATTCATCTGGCCTCTGATGTTTATTATCGTTATTTCGGCCGGGACCAGTTTGGGTTCCAGTGTTCGTGTGCTGGCCGCAGGTGGCAGCCAGCAGCCCGCCTGCTGGTGGGGACCGGAGGCGGACCGGAGGACCGGTGGGGGGCCGCTGGGCTGCAGGCTGCCCGGCCCGTGGCGCTGCCGTGTCGGACGCATGGACGACAGGACGACGTCGTGGCCCCAACCGTCGCCGGGGACGCTGGTCTTCCCTCCTCCGGCCTCCGGCCGCTTAAAACCCAACCTGGAGTTTCTCCTCTCGTTTAGGCCGGTGCACCTTGATGCCGCCATCAATGCCCAGTCGGCGGTGCGGGGCGCGCAGCACGGACGCCCTCCTCGGCACTTGGTGAGGGAATTCCCTCCCTCGTGACATGGAGTCCCGGAGTGTTGACGCCCTGCCTGGCCGCATGTTGTAGACCGTCCCCTCCAAGAGCCGCTATGGGCCGTGCCCATTATGTTGGCCCGGCGCGGCGGCTTTACCTCGGTTCCTCTCCGCCGGTTGTGAAAATAGGCCTGCCGGGCCTCCAGTTTCTCCGGCCCCGCCCCGCCCCGCCCCGCCTTCCCTCTCCGGATGGCCCGCAGGACCACTTTCGATTCTCTCGAGCTCTTCCTCCCGGTTCTCCTCACTCCGTGCCCCATGCTAGGCGGGCGCTAGGCCAGAGGCACCGGAGGCTAGACCAGCATGCGTGTGGTGGACGCGGACGGGACGAAGGGGGCGGCGGGGCCCACCGGGGCCTCTCGCCTCTGCGTACTCTCCGTCCCCGCCCCGCGGCCCGTCCCCGTGGGCCCCGTGGGCGTGCTTGACTTGCTTTGGCGCTGCTCGGTACGGCCTGGTCTTGGTTTTGCCGCCGACTGCGGCCCCGGCCCGACTCCGAACTCCGACTTGCTTCGGCTTCACTCGCGCCCGCGGTTCGGGCGGTGCTCGGCTCGGCGCTCTGTGGAGAGGGGAAGGGGAGGGGAGGGGAGAGGGGCAAGTCCCTTCGCTCGCCTTTGTGTACCGAGACCGAGCGCCAGGAGCCGAGCAAGCCCAGCCTGCCGAGCCCGGCCCCGCACAGGCTGAATTACTTTGGTGGAGCGTGTGGAACGACCGATTTGAATACAGCTAAATTTGGTGTATTGAAAGACGTTGAAGGGGTGGAGTGGCATTGATCGCTGCTTAATTGTAGCTTGAAATGCTAGCGGAGCCGCTCCCCTCTCACCCCCTCCCCTCCCATAGGAAAAGACGGGGGGGGGGGGTTAGATCGGCTGAAGCCTCTAGTGCCGGTAAGGTCCTGCTAGCTCGGCTACAGCCCAACTACAGCCCGGCTACAGCACGGCCATGCGTATTGATCTCCGTCCCGTCTGTCTCCGTCCCTCTTCCTCCTCGCCCAGGACGCGTGGGGCAGAACTGCCGTGCGCTGGCCGTGTGAAGCCGCGTCCAGAACTTCACTCGCGCTGTCTCTGTCGTTTGTAATCAATGAGTAATGGGTGCGACAGAGACGACAGCCGCTTGCGCTCTTCCTTTTCGGCGTTGTGCGCGCGCAGCGCTGCTGCCTGCCAGCTTGGCGCTCGCTGCCGTTGCCGCCAGCTCGGTCGGCCTGGTCTTCCCTGCCGCGCTCCGCCTGGGCGCTGGGGGCCGTTCTCAAACCACGTCACGCCGGAGGGCGGCTTGTGCTGGCGTCCCAGCCACGGACATGTGCACCAGCTGCACTCGGACTGGATTGACTTCAGGCGCGGGGTGCAGCGCGGAGACAAGGGAGCGGCAGGAACAGGGAAAGGGGAGAGCCACCTGGGTGGGTGCAACCATGCAAACTTTTGCAGGCACTTCTGGCGAGCGCGAGCAATTGAGTGTAATCAGAGTGTCAGTAGGCAAACGGATCGTGCGCTAGAGCAATACCCGCGGGAATTCCCCGTTGTTCCCGCGCGTGCGCGCGGCCCCCGAACTGTCCCGTGGGGTCCCGTGGGGGGCCGGGTCAGCCGGGTCCGTGCAGTGTAATCCGGCCTCTGACCCGGTCCGCCTGACTGGCCGCTGCCGCCTGCCGCGGTTCGGTTCGTCTGTGATGTGCCGCTGCTGCGCCGAGCCTAGTTCGTTGGAACGGTCAGGCCGGGCGCGGGTTGCGAGTTGAGCCGCGAGGCGTGGAGCCTGGCGGCCTGCAAACAAATAATAAACTGCCCCCCCCCCCCCCCTTGTCCGACCCCGTCCTGCACTGGCCCTCCTTCCCATCCTTTTGCCCCCCCCCCCCCCACCGCGCAGTGAAAGCTGCGCCCCCTTCCCCTTTTCTCCCCCCCCCCCTGCTCTCGCAACAGGCCGTGTTGTGCTATCTGTAAGGATGGGCCATGCAGCATGCAGGCATGCACTACTCAAGGCGATGGCGCCAAACGCGTTGCCGCCATTGACTCGACGTGAGCTCTCTATGAACAATGTTAAGAAGTTTTCCATAAGTAACCTAGTAATTGCCCCCCCCCCTCTCCTCGCATGAACCAAAAAAAAAAGCAAACAGATAAAAAATAGTCTTTGAAATGTTTCGTACTGCACGATGCATTTGCCGTGTTGACTAGTCCGTGTCCACATTACGATATGGTTATGAATGAAAACAGATTGAGGTTGCCTCTTGTAACTCAGCTAATTTACTCTTGGTTTCTTTGTTTGTTTTAGGAGAACATGATGGAAAGCTGTACTGGTCCCTTATCACCATATCCAGTTTTAAACATGTCGCCAAACTTAAGAAGAACTTGGATTGGGCCTTAAATATCCTTCTTTCTGCTGGATTTGTTGTTGGTTTCCTTCCATTGATGATCCTGTTTTCTTGGTAAGTATTGCTATATTTTTCTTAAATAGTTCTTTTAAACCATGTGAAAAGCACTACAGTTATTTTCTATTGTCATATTTTCAGTTGCTGCAGCAAGGATAATTAATCTGACAAGCGGGGGAGTAGCAATAATGTGGTTGCGCAGTGAACAGCGCGAAACATATCGAAGGGGGCGTCGAACAAAAGAAACTAAACCTAGTATTAGTACAGAGGCAGGAAAGTCCAAGAAAAACAGTTCCGACCGCTTTCAAAACAAGGCTTTTGGCATTTCTAATAACAGTTCTGGTCGTTGCCAGAAAATTTCTCGCTGTCGGCGTCGGTCCAGAAACCTTCTTCAAGAGGTGATTTGCAAAGGAATTACTTCAAAATGACATGTGCTTGTATTTGTTGTTCACTTTTCTTAATCGTTGTAAATTTTTTCCCTAGAATTGTTGTGAGAACGTTCAAGAAACCTCAGACCATTTGTATCATCAGAAGTCCTTTGGGGTCAATCCTGAACTAAGCAGTAGCAGCAGTGAAACCTGCCTTTCCTCTGTTCCAGAAACATCTGTTCTATCAGTTGTATGTAATTCTTAATCACCTTGGGTGGTGCTGTTAAACATGAACTCTTGCTTGATGCAAATGTAATTTTCCTTACAGGTGACAAACATGTGTGAAGAAAGTAAAGAAAATTCAATGCCTGTTGCTCCAGTTCCTCCAACTGATCCCACCGTCTTTAACTTGTATGAGACAGATGACTCTACAACTGATGTGGATCTAGACCTGTCGTGTTTACTGGAAGAAGAAGCTAAAGCTGGGAATTCAGGTGTGCTTTGGAAACATTAAAATTTCGGTTGAGAATTTGTGTACATCATTTTACTATTTTAAGTGACTTGCTTTGCTTTGTTCAAAATTTAGAACTGGCCCTGCAATGTTATGCTATGGCTGCAGCAGTTGTTGCCCAACAGCAACAGGAAGAGGAGCAGAAACGAGCTCAGCAAAATGAATTAGTTTCATGCCAAGTCATGAACAACAATTGTGGACGTGAGGATGATAACGATGCTGGGGATCTGACCTGCTATGAGGAGACCTCTGTCAACAATAAAGATGGTACCATGATGACTCAAGCACAGTCAACAGTGGTGAGTTCAATCACGACCAGTTGTGAATGCATTATTTTAGTGTTGAACATAAATGAATGATCTGTTCTACAGTCAAGTGAGGAAGAGTGGGAGCCTTTTGATCCGTATCAGTTTATCAAACAATTGCCTCCACTCACTAATGAGATGCGCTCCCGCTGTCCAGCTTTACCTTTGAAAACTCGTAGTAGCCCTGAGTTTTCCCTCGTCCTTGATTTGGTAAGAGAATTTGTTTGACCCCATACCAAATACTGTGATTTTTTGAGTTTTGTTTCTTTATGATTCTGGTATGCTTGCAGGATGAAACATTAGTGCACTGCAGTCTTCAAGAGCTTGAGGGAGCTGCATTCTCATTTCCAGTACTTTTCCAAGAATGCTCGTACACTGTGTTTGTGCGGACACGCCCATACTTCAAAGAATTCCTTGAAAGATGTTCGCGCTTGTTTGAGGTGATACTGTTCACTGCCTCAAAGCGTGTATATGCTGACAAATTGCTGAATTTGCTGGATCCCAGGAGAGAACTCATCAAGTAAGTCTATGTAGAGAAAGAATTCAGGGCTATCCATATCCACTTTATTTAACATATTATATGAAACAGCTGTTGATGTTGGTTACAGTATTTTGTCATATTTTAAAATATTTTATGGGTACTTATTCTTGTGTTTGTAGGTATCGACTCTTCCGAGAGCACTGTGTCTGTGTTCAAGGAAACTATGTTAAAGATTTATCCATTCTTGGACGTGATCTCTCACGCACCATTATTGTGGATAATTCACCTCAAGCTTTTGGCTATCAGGTAATCATAAATCTTAGTGGAGCATTTACAAAGAGAATGAAATATTTCTAAAAGGGCACTAATTCTCTTTTGTTTCATTTCAGTTGGAAAATGGGATTCCGATTGAGAGTTGGTTTGTGGACAGATCTGACAAAGAGTTACTAAAGCTACTACCATTCCTGGAAAGTTTGGTATCAAAAGTAAGTTCCAAACCTAGAGCCCAAAATCTGTTTTTTGTTCATCTATTATACACCGATGTTCTATACAAAAGCTGTAGAGCTTGTGTAAAGCCAAAGGCAATGAATTTAAACTTTAGTTAATGATTATTTTTCCTACCCAGAATGAAGATGTGCGTCCTCATATTCGAGACAAGTATCGCCTCTTCAAGCTGCTTCCACCAGATTAGTGGTGACATCTTACAGTAACTTTTTGTTGTCAAGTGTCATTTGCTGAATATTAGCACTAGGTTTCTTACACTTAAAGCTGACAGTTTGCTGGAATTTGTAGTGTGCCATGGCAGGGCATATTTAAAACATCACATAAAAATGTTGCTCTTCACTCTTTTTATATGTTTTTTGTTTTCAGTTTTAGTCTTTTTTCTTGCATATCTGTTTTTCAGTGATTTTTAACAGTTTTTATTCCATCAATCATATGCTTACCTGTTTGGCGTTTGTATAGGATATTTATTGTGACACAGATACTCAGATTGTCTTATGGGGAGTTCATGACAGAATCTCTAGTCAGATTCTCTTGATGATCTTCCACTATTGTTGCATCTGTACATACCTCTGCTTTAAGATACACTAGTTGCCGCTGTATATTATCGTTTATTCATATATAGTCATTGTGCATAGTGCATCTATCAAAAGTAATTCTATGAGATTTATATACAAGTGTTAACAAATACATGTAAAGATGTTACATTAGCTTATCAGTTTATTATTAGTTATTAAAAGTAAATGGTATTGTTCAAGTATAAGTGAAAGTATCCAGTGTAATTGTAAGTGGCCATGGCATAGACTTATACTTTTTTTTTTCTCGCTTTGAGAGAGTCAAGTGATGTTTGTTATCGATCTCAGTCTTTCATTCATGGAAGTTATTTATTGCTGCCTTAGGATTGTGGTGGATCATCACATTTTTATTATTCCTGTAAATTTGATGTTCAGTAATAAGAACCTGCTAAACTGTTAATTAAATTTAGCCATTTGAAATTTTTGACACAGGTTGTGGTTTGATGTTCACAGTTGATGGTGAAAGATTTTTTTGCCAGACCAGAAGTACATGTGTTAAAAATAAAATAAATAAGGCAGTATGGACTAGGGTGAAATCACCTTTTAATATTTTAACAAAAGGAAAATGAGTCTGTGATAGGATTTTTATTTTTGTGTTTTGTTTGTTCTGTAATTTTATTTGTGCAGCATTGGAATGACTGTTCTTTTGCTTTTCTCTGTAAGGGACATATTTATGACAATGATGATTGATCTCCCATAATCTCCTTCAAAACTTTTCTAGGTGGTGTGCTTCCATGGAAATGATGAGAGGTATGCATAAGTTGCTTTGAACTATGAAATTGTTGGTTGTTTGACTACAAGTGTTTCCCAGCAGTACTTTGCCTAATACCTGTGCTGTGGGTGTAGTTTGTACGTCAGGTGTCATTTGGTGCATACTGTATTTAATAATTTTTGTTATCCAGTACAGCTTTACTGCATTCATGTTCTCTTGTTTGGTTATCAGACTTTCCTTTCTAAAAATGTTTTTGTGTGAAGGAATTGGGGCACCATGACACCTCAACCTATGCATACCCCTCTTTCTAGAGGAGAATCTTCAGATAGTTTTATCATTTTCTTGAGATGTCACTTGCCTGGCTAGTAATTTAAGTATATACTATATGTGTGGTGAAGATAAGGATATTTATGTGTACCTCTTTTTGATTCATTTTGCTTTTGCTTGTTGCCTCAGCCACCAACAGTAACTGTGGGCAAGTAGCACAAGAATTGAACCAATAGAGGTACTCATGGGTGAGAATTTTTCTTAAAGTCTCAATTTATCCAGGCTGCTCACTCATGTACAGAGCATTTTTAACATAAATCTTTTTGTAATGTAGACTTTGTCTGTTTCCTGATATTTTTCTCAGAAATCAGGGCATGAGATGTGCCTTGATATTTACCTCCAGAGTTTTTGTCTTGCTCGAACTTAAAAGATGCACCTCAAAGTTATCTGTTGAGCTGAAAGGTTAATTAAAGGTGGTTTGTACATCTTAATTACTCCTTTTATGGTGCCCTTTGTAACAGACATGCTGACAGACTCATTTAAACTATGATTGCTTTGGGAGCTGGACTCTCAAATTATTTTACATGTTAAGACATCTGTTGTTTTCCATCCTGCATCACTTCATACATACCATCCTTCCTTACCAGAATTATGAGGACGGAAAACTTGTGCATCGGTTTGATTTTGACTATCTTTATGGGGGGATTGGATTTGACTTTTGTGTGCTCACCATCTAATGCTTATAATGAGTATGGTATGGATTTCAAACCTAGTACCTTATTGTCACATAAGATACTCTTAGTAATTGCATTTCACAAGATGAGACCATTGCTGTAAAATCAATCTAACCATTAATATATTTTCTTATAGTACAAAATATGAAATGATGGTTACCAATACTCTGTAAATTCACCAACTTATATTTTTTATTTGAAATCCACAACCTGAAGAAGTACCTTGCTAAGTAATGAAAATGATTATAAAATGTAGTGAGTGATAGTAAATGGCATTTACAGTTAAAAGATTTCTGTTATGCTGTCTGTTTATGGCCTGAGACAGATAATGTGATTAGTGTTAACCACATTTTCAGCAAGTATTCATGAGAGAAATTGTAATAAAAGAATCTTGTCAGTGATGATCTGATGAATTAATTAGATGATTAATTAATGAGAAACCAGTTTCATCTGTCAGTTTGATCAGTTGGAAGAAAAATTAATACAAATTATGATACTCGTTCTGCTTTTATTTAGGTATTGCAGTGTAGACTACCTGGACTTCCATTCCAGTTACCTTGTACTACTCAGCCTGATAGGTGAAACTGGCATGTCTTTTAATTAATGAGGTGATTAATTAATTAAGTGTATTAATCCAATTTGTTGCATGAACCCACGTGGAGACGCCCTCATCCTCATAAACGCCATTTTCCTGATAATCATTATCTAAGTGTTTTTTGGAGGAAAAAAACTGCGTATGGGAAAGTACGGCACCCTGCACAAATGCGTTGTTAGCAGATAGCATAGAGGATTTAGAAATGTAGGAAAGGAAGTTGTGAAAACTTCCACCTACACTTATGTACGCAAGTACCAATATGCTGATGTTTCCTTCCCTCCATTCTTATTTGTGATGTTTTCAGTTCTGGAATGTGATTTTTCTTTCTTTCCTTTCCTAACATGCATTGTATAGCCATGATGGCCAGGATGTGTCTGGTGGTTAACTCTGGTTCCATAGGAATTTGTGTTGTGTATTTTGAGTTGCAGTATATGTTCAGACGTGGATATAAGAGGATAAATTAAATTCTTGCAGAGCCTGTTTTTTCCTTCTCGTGATCTTTCTTTTATGCATGCGCATTGCCTTGACTATCAGCTGAGAGTTCTCATGCAAGGTGTACAACCCTGATTTAGTCGAAAGTGTCCCTTCTTTCTGTACAACCATTAATGATTCTTCATTTTGTTGTTATTGTTTTGTTTAATCATTTGATCACAAATATATGGTATATTATCTGTTTCAGCCTCTTTTTTTTCTTGTGGATGAAATGAGTATGGATGAATGATCCCTTCTCAATTTTGCTCTTTACAGGAACGGGAAGTATGTGGGGTGCTGCACGCTCTCAAACATTCGTTGAGATTTTATGCAAGTTATTTTATTCTTTGAGGAATTATTTACATTTTTGTATGGCATAATGGGTGCATGTAAATCATGGAACCTTCAGAAACACCATAAGTCTCCATTATCCTTCCAAACCCTTTTTTTTTTTTTTTTTTTTTTTTTTTTGAACAAAAACCCAAAATGCTATAAATTGTTGAACAGAGGTTGTGTACAGGAGGGACAGTGCGGTGAGAACAGATTCCATTGGTCTTTTCCCCACTCCCATCCACAGGACAGCAGGGCTGTTTCATGAGGTTTGCCAAGAGGGCTTGAAAGGTAGGCCACACCTGGTTCATTAAGGAAGGCAGCAGGGAGCCTGGTTGTTTTCTTTTGGGCTTATTTCCCCACCTCGCCACCATGAACCCTTACTTCAGTAAATGTGTTTAGGAAAACAAGGTTCATAATCTGTTTTAGCAGCCCTCTCCACCCATATTTTTGGCTGAAATATCCCTTGGTCAATTAAAATTTTAATTTCTCTCCCGGAAAAACGGTGAATGAGCGAAGCATGTAAATGTAAGTAAATTGTAAATGTGTCATGCAATGCATTGTTCACTGTCTGCATGCAAAGTAAATCACAATGTTAATGAAATGTTAACTTAAGGAAAAATGGCGTTCAGAAGTAGAGGGCAATTTCAAGTAACTCAGATCATGTTATATCATTACCTACAGTAAACAATTTGCACTACTTTGTTGAAAGGGATTTTATAGCGAGTATGAAATAAGGCAAAAAATAAAATGCAAAATCTTGACCTTTGTCTCTTTTTTTTTAATCCTCAACCATACACAAATATAAAAAGCAGATTTCTTTCATTTTCAAAACTATACCACAGTCCATATCACCTAATAGTCATTTTAAAGCAACTATAAAACCACAACCGAAAGGTTGCCCTCACCCTTGCCGTGACGTAGATAAAAAACTACTTTGGTACATATTTAGTACATTAAATGGATTGGTCAAGCACAATGTGAGCATCAAAATGATATTCTTTCCTTATCTAAAGAGACTTCTCCATTTTGGCACTTTCACACAAATGGAAAGTATCAGTTGCTTTGGCAGCATTATTTAATCAGTAGAACCACAGCTCATTTGATCAGGGAAGTACTTTGCTGCAATTATAAACAGCAATTTGACTGCTATTTGTTGAAAGTCCACTTTCAAGTGCTGGCAAAAACAAATTGACCATGTCTGAAAATAATATCACACTTTTGGTGGGCTTCTCATTATTACATTCAATTTCTACACACATAAATCTGAAAATAATATAACATTCATACAAAGTGGCCACATTTGACTAACATTATAAAACAAGAAACAGCACATTATAACTAAAATACACACCAAGCTTGATAAAAACTTTGTTCACAGCAGAATAAAATTCTATGCATTTGGTGATGATTGGAATGATCACATTAAATGGCAGAAAACTGAACACTGACTTCAAAATCAATTCTAGCAAGTACAAAAAATTACAAGGCTATTTGTGACAATAGCTGGTAGTAGCCTTACCAAGAATACTCAATTTTTCAAAAGCTCCAAGACATTATCACAAGAGCATAATATCAAGGAGCGAGAAGTAGATTTGCTTATAGAGATTTGATCACTACAGTCCGTGTAATCTTTACACTTCACAGTCAGTGCAGTCACAGAAATAATAAACCCTTCAATATGAAGTAAAAAGCTAAAGGAAACCTTCAGTACGGTGCCATTAAATACTGGAATGATACAAGTAGCAGCATTCCAGGAATGACAGAACAAAACTGCAAAATTCAGTACAATATAAAAAAGGTCCAAGAAAAAAAATGAATACATAAGTACATTAATTCATAAGACATAAAAATTATGATCTGGGTTTAAAACCTTTGAACAAGCATACAATAAAAGCAAATTCCTAAAGCCATGTTGACAGGTAGTGACAACAGTCCTGTGATGACTCAAAATGATAATGATGTACAGGGCACAAGAAATCTGAAAGCCATAAAGAAAATAAAGAAACTAAAAGAATACACTACTTTTCACCAAGTCCACCCCATAAGTGGCATAAGTAAATATTATAATAAAAACAATTCAATTGAAAATGCTACCTACAATTTAATGCAATATTGCACTTGTATTTAAAACACAATTCAGAACTGCGCAAATCACCACTAGGCAGATAATAAATCACAAAGAACCACGTGAACTGATTGCAGCTCTTCTTCGCTGAACCCATAGCATAAAAAAGTGAACCAAAACTGGCCAGGCTGTGATGAAGAGAGCTGTGCGAGGTGAAAGATCTCGGAATGGCCACCACGATGGATGTCGAGTTGTACGAGACTGAAAAAGGCACACAGATATGATTGTTAATCACAACTCTACACAAAAATCAGAAAGAATGTACAGTCACTTATTAAAACAGAAGGGACATAAGATACAGTGCACCATGCATGTGAAAATTTAATGCGAAGTACACCAACAGTGATATAAGCAAAGCTACATAAAAGATGAAAGTGAGAAACAGGAGAATGCTCCAATACTAAACTATCAACAGACACAAGACACAAAAAGAAAAGAACACATCTTCATTTGGTGCTTTAAGAGTGTTAAGCAATTGGCTTCAGCCCCCCCTTCCCCCACTTTTTTAATGTAAGTTTTCTTCTTAAGAACACATATTATGAATATTGTTAGGCTTCAAACAGTCTGCACAGATTCTTGCAGAGATGGCCTTACCCTTGTGAGAGCTTCAGCATGACGACGAATGTCTTCACAAGAAGCACAAGACTCAACCAATGGATCACAACCAGTCTACGAAAGATAGCAGTGGGCAAGAAAAACAAAATAGTAAATAAAATGCAAGACAAAGCAGCTTACTGCAATACTAAAGCTAACTACACCACACACACACACACACATTTAATTTTTTTTAAAATTAGGCATCCATTCTTCTGGCTCCCTACTTGATAACGGCATTCACAATAATTCAAACTGTTTTCTTTCAAAATGAATTAAATAAAGAAATAAGATTTTCCAAACTCGCAAGCATGCATAAAGATGGCTGCAGAGACAGATTCTGAGTCATATGTGGTCGTAAATGTCAATTTGCATGCCCAAAACAAAGAATTTTGGGAACCCCTTAAAGAGTAAAAAATTAAAAAAAAGTTTTTGTACCGACCTGATGTGCCTCCAGAGTGGCGGGAACACGAGAGAGTGAAGCAACTTCTAGGGATCGAACCCTGGCAGTAATTCGATCTAAATCCCTCTGGAGATGAAGAACGACATCTCTCATGTGTTCAGATATATTCTGATTGTCTTGAGCAGGGTCTAGATTTAAAGAGACTGGTTATATCTGACAAATGAGGCAAATTAACATAACATAAGTAGAGCAAACTACTGACTTTTCCTCCGGGCTGTGGGGCTTCCTCTTTCTCTTGTGCGGCTTCTATCATATACTTCTGTTTCTGGCCCATTCATTGCAGCATGTGAAATATCTCCATTCAATTTATGGTGAGCACCACCATTCATTTGTGAGTAATTATTGCGAGCAGAAGTCGGTATAATGTGTTTCTCACTGGCATACTGATGAAAAGGAAAATATAAAAACTTCAGTTGTAGGCATTATGTTCCCATTGTATTCAGTATTCAGAGAGCATGCCACTTACCTCACTGACTTCAACTGAATCAATGAAGATCTCATCATCGTCATCATCATCATCGGCTCCTTCATCACTAGGGCCAGCTGATTCACTGCTAGCCGGACTGGATCCAAGACTTGACGAAATGGGAACCTGTTTTGCAGCAGTGCGACTTGGAGAAGTCTCTCTCGAACCTGATAAGAGTAGAAGTGGTAAAGTAAAAGTATGTAATTGACCATGACTTCTCACAATTGAAAGTCGAACTACAGCACAGTAAACTTTACTCACCAAGGGGTGTGTTGCTGATAGGTGAACCAGGCATAGACCGCATTCTTTCAAGTGTAGGGCCGAGTAACATTTCCAAGTCTGCAGCAGGTACAGCTTCATACACAGAGTCAAGGCTACCCATGAACTTTGCAACATTTTCAGTATAGGACATGGTTTCCACTATCTGTAATCCAAGCATCATGAAACTTTCATTAACACTTCATAAATTTACAGCACAACAATCACTTTTTCAAGCAAAAAAGGAGTACCTTGCCCAGTTCATCAACATAATTTTTCATTGCTTCCTCTGCAGTCATATTTCCTAGTTTGGCCCATGCATCATATTTCATCCTACTGACCACCTCCCAAAAGGCAGGCCTGGATCCATTTGCAGGCCCCTCAGTTGCCTGCTTGAAGTAGGCATAAAACCTGAGCATAAGGTCATGTGAAGGCTGGAAGGCTCCTGGGCAAGAGAAAAACACACAAAATTTAGTGCAAAATGTTAATCTCCACCCAAATGTAACATTAGTAATAACAGGGTCTGTATTGGGTATGATGACTACAAAAAATACAACTTGAACGTCGACCAGAGCAGATATTTTTGGTTCATTTTGATACAGAAAAGTCCACCTCCAAAACAATTTTGCTCCACGAAACCAAAGTAAAGCAACCAAGCCCGAGGCAAAAAAATTAAATTAAATCGGCACTGCCCCTTTAGATCCCTGAACAGAACAGAACAGATTCGTGGGGCAGTGCCGAGCCGAATGTCCTGGGGTCATGTCCGCACAGTCCAAGTCCATGTGTTGTCGCATCCATGCTGTGTCCTGTCCAGTCGCCTCCGTCCATGTTAGAATTTCAAACGTACCCGGTCCTGTGGGTGAAAGGGGGAGAAGGGACGTCATTACAGGACAAGCTTTTACTATCATCGGCCAAACCGAGCAACGGAGCACGGCCTAGAGAGCACAAAAATGGAACGTCAAGACCAGCACTGGCATGAGGGAATTCCCCAACGAAGCCAGTGTGTCCCGGAACACCCTTTGGGAGTGGGAGTGGGGCAGAAATTGGGCAGTAACACTTCGAGGCGGACTTGCATGGAAGAAGAGCGAACAATGTTAGTTCCTCAATAAAATAACATTTTGTCGCTTACTGTCACCACTTCAAGCGGCAATTGGGTTGCCAATTCAGGAATTCATTCATATACCAATTAATCGGATTCGGAAATTCATTATTCATGTTAATCAACCCATTGGTAAATTGATTGACTTTATTAATTCACTGGATATTCATTGGATATAGCATGGCCATAAGGAGAAGTTAGAAAAAAGGTAAAATTTAAAAAAATAATGAAAGAGTTAACATGATCAAGCGCCAGATGCCCCAGAAAAAATAAAAAGGTTGAATTATTTCCCCCCCCCCCCCAACCTCTTTTCCCAAATTCAATTTCTCGATACGCCAGTGACTACGAGGTAGCGCAGGTTGGCATCGGCTCGGCTCGGATGGGTCGGGTCGGATTGAGTGAGCTGGACTTAGCATTCTGTTCGCGTGGGAAACGTACAGACAAATTGTGCGGGGAAAACACCGGGGGGGGGGGGGGGGGGATCAGTGGCGGACATGAAGGGCCGGTACCGGGTGGTACCTGTGAAGGGGTATCGGACGCCCCTCGGGTACTGTGCTCCGGTTCTCGATCACCGAAGACGTTCTCAGTTTCGGAGGGCGTCTCGTCTGGCATCATTGAGACCCTCGCAGCACACGCGAAGGGAAAGGGAATGACCGAGCTCCCCCCCCCCCCCCCCTTTCCCTGAGTCCCGCTCGGCTCGGCTCTGCCAGAAGCACGTTGCTTTCTTACATAATAACCGAACAATCGCCGGCTAGGTTCCGCCATGGCTCCGCGGCCCCACTATGACGCACAGGCCTCCGCCCCGCCCCCCTCGCGCACACACACGCGCGCGTGCCCAGTGTGTGATTGTTCAGAGAACAAACAACACAGACACAGATGCTCCTGGTCCTTGTTCAGAGAACAAACAACACAGACACAGAGGCTCCTGGTCCGGCACCCGGGGCAATGACTGTTCAGACGGTTCAGTGCTTCGACAACAGATGGCCGGCAGCGACAGGACGAGTTCTGCCCCTTCCCCTTCCCTCCCCCTCCCGATAGCCAGCTGATATAACTTCTGCAAGCTGGGGGCCCCAGCAGGAGTGGTTCCTCCCTGCGGGCGCGGGTGCTTGCGACATGCAGGTGCAGGAGTGGGCGCTCTGCGCGGTGGGCTGGTGACGCCCTCACGCCACTAAAATCTAACAAAAGCCTAGCATTGAAAATATGAGATGGCACAAACAGATGCCGATAAAGGTGTCTAACAATGGACCGAGCCCCGGCTACTTAAAAGTATACAGCCTGAGGGCCAAAGAACACCACTCATTGCCTGCCCATCAAGAGATCATTCAGCACAATGCAATGTAATTACTGTCAAGTGAGCAAAAACAGTTGTAGAAACTAAAATTATTAAGATATTCAACAAAGCGACTAAAATTTTTCTACACAAGAACAAGTGGTTTTTGATACAACTTACATCTCTTGGGGGGGAAAAAAACATGAAAGTTGACTGCATTTTGCTGTGTTGAAACACCTTCAGTGTCATGCTAACTTATGCAAACACAAGCAAGGGGGACTGAAACAGTTCACACTCGGTATGCTTTGGAGTACAGAAGGGAATGCGATATTCCGAAAACAAAACAAAGAAGCGTGACTTCTTCCCACCTTGAACACAGAGATAGCAGAGTGCTATAACACTGCATAGTGACTAGCAGAAAAGAGCTAGGTTGTGTCGTACTTCTGACAGACGCAGATAAGTAAATGGCCATGCAAAAATATGACAGCGAGTGATAGTTCTAGTAATATTGTATCGGAAAATGATCTGAACGAAAAAACAGGCCAGATAATCGTCAAGGCCATTGTGCAAGCAATCATCTCCAGGTTAGGTCCCACAAAAAAACAACACTGACCAGCTAGTTGCATCCCGCACTGTTAGCAACTTACCATCCTTGGGTAGGCTTCTAATAACGTTGACAGCGGCGCGAAATTTCTCCTCGATTGACATTTTCGCGTAGTGCACAGTCAACGCATTCCAGCTGGTCTACGCCTCGAAGCTCGCGAGCCCTCGGGCAATGAACCAAACGTCACTGACAGATGGGCTGGACAAGCAGAAAGCCGAGAGGGAGAGAGAGAGAGAGAGAAACGCCTGCGAGCTTAGGCACTCTTCACAACACGAACTAGAACACGTCACGCCGACAGAGCGCGCTGTCGCTGCAAGCGGTTTTTGCGTGGGGAAGGGAAGGCCGTGCTGTTGGCTGTTGTGCGTCGGCTGCTGCGGCAGTGGGGTTATGCTGCCCCGCGTCAAAACCCAAACATCTTAATTTAGATGTCGTTTGCCATGTCTTGAAATTTCTGGGACTATTTCAGTGTGACAGTATGGTCTTCGACAAGTAGACTTCTATCAAAGCAATTTTTTCAAATGGCATATGAAATTCAGAAAAGTTGCTCCATGTTATCATTTTATTGTGGCATTATTTATGGAATGCCTTATTTGTTCTATCATTCCCCGGACGAAAGGCAGAGTAATCCACATTTTTTTGCTGCATGTTTCAAGATTTGCTTCTATGAACTTGGAGCAGCTGAGTATGATAAATACCATTTTCTCCACTAACGCTAACACTTTTTTTGAAATTTGATTATCCATGCTTATTTGATAAAGAGACAGTCATTAGAGACTTCCATTTGTTGATGAAATTATGGAGGATATTTTAACCAATGCGTTTTTAAAGAAGAAATTGTTTTATACCGACATGCACATGTGGAGGGGAAAAGTGCGCGGGGGGGGGGGGGGGGGCAGTCAGAAGGGAAGGACCCTCGCGTGGTAGCTGGTTACGCATGAGTGGTCGGGTCGGGGTGAGTCGGGGGGTAGGGACTGGTCGCGGTAGTTTTAGGTGGGTGGTTGGTGGTTGGGTACTCGCAGTGGGGTGGGTGAAATGGGTGGGGGTGATTATGGCCACACCGTATCCAGGGTTACGTTGATACACGCAGACCGCAGATCTTCAAACTTATTTGTTTCAATTACATGTATTGTATTTGTATCTATACTTTTGTCTAAATCAGCTGCAGCCATGGAAAGTGATTTGCTCCGCAGAGAACAAGAGTTCCACAAAATGAACTCGGAGTTGGAAGAACGCACCAATCGGATTCTTCAGGAATTAGACGCCGCAAAGGTAAGACTTGCGCGGACTTGCTAATTGTATTGCTATTTGTAGAGAGGAGAGAATTTTACAAAGTCCTTGTATTGATTGCCAATGTTTTCCAGAGTAAAGTCGGGCTTGCCAGTGACATTAGTCCTCATCTAGCAAACAGGTAAAGTACTTCCCCAATGTAAGTACCCACCTTACAATGATGTAAGAGATTTTTTATTTGCTTGGGATTTCCCATACAGTTCAAATTTTGGATGTTCCAAGTCATTTTGCCTGAAGAATGATATAATTTCTCAAGAATTCATTTCAAAAGAAGAAAAAGTGAAAAATTCCATGAATAAGAAGGAGTAAGTGAGCTTTTATGATGCAAAGCGAAAGGGTTTATCTTATTTAAAATTAAGGAGTAATAAAATATGCTAAAAGTAACTGTGACATGATAAATATCACAAGTTCAGTGTTTAACAAAGACATTTCGTAATTTAAAATTCGTCTTGTAGAATAGAGGATCCCCTTGCAATACGGAGCAATGGTTTGGGATATGAAGCTACAAATAGATTACTCCGAGCTAAGCTAACTATACTTAACAAGGAAGTAGATTCTCTTAGACAGGATTACAAACACAAGGTAAATTCAAAGGGCACGGATATCCGAAATTAGAAACTACGATTTTCGGAGTTACAATACCTATGAAAATAAACTCTGACCTTTGTTACCAGTCTGAAGAGTGCAGAAAAATGGCAGCAGATTTAACACGATTTGAGGAGGAATGGGCTCGGCTTGAGTCATCTCTATCAGCTGCAAGAGAATCCTCAGCAAGTGTTCAAAACAAGTTAGAGTTAACATCGCAACACCTAACCAGAACACAGGCTGAAAACTTGTCATTGAATAAGGTATGACTGAGGTATAAATAAGGTATGATTAAGGTATGACTGAGATATGAATGAGGCTTTTTGCAACAAAATACCTTTTAGGAACTTGTTTCTGTGAGGAAAGAACTGAAACTACAGAGGCAGCAAACATCTGCTGTTGAGCTGCGTCTAAACAGGGCACTGGAAGATGTTGCAAAGCTTCGGAATTCTACAAAGCAGAACCAGTTACAGGTTAAAGTAAGTATCTATTTGTCACATTAGCCAGGTTGACAGGTAGCTAAAGATTCTGTGTTTCCAACTCTTTTTCTTGACTTTCAAACATAAGGAAGACAGAGAAAACCAAAGGAAAAATTCTGACCAACTCCAGCTAAAAATTAAAGGACTAGAACGTCAGCAGGCTGAGCTAAAGAGCATGTGCACCAAACAATCTCACCTCATTGACAACCTTCGTCGACAAAAGGTAACTATGAACCCAAGATCAATTAAATTAATGTATTAAAGGTAGCTTTCCTCAACAACCTACGATGATGGTTCCAGGCACACATGGAAGCAACACAGTTTGTACACTCTGCTGAAACAGAGTTTGACAGAATACTAGATTGGTGCTTAAAAAATGAGAACAAACCTGGTAAAACAAGTACTTAAAGGCAATATAAATAAACATTGACAGCAATAGTTTTCATGTAAATAGGTTTTTATTAACTTTTGATGGACTTAGTAATTACATAATACAGCTGTTCATGCATAGAAGGAAACATGGCAAAAAACAGGTATTTCAACAAGTCTGGCCATAGTAACAAAACAGAAGTTCATCATGGTCTATATGGTATACAATAATAACAGTCCTGCCTTTATTACGCAGTCTACATACCAATCAAGAGGAGATAAAAATGAGAATTTATGAGAACGTACATTTGTTTTCACAAGTAATGCAAGAACAATAAAACATAATATCTATACAAGGAGTAACAAGTTTTATGACTGACCAGCAGGATACTGCACATCACCACTCTTCATGTAATTGATAAAAAATTATTTTACTTAAAATTCTGTACATACACATTTCATATTTATTCATATAAATGATTCCAACTTCAAAAAATATCATAATTCATTTCAAAACTTTGTTTTGGA
This sequence comes from Odontothrips loti, assembly GCA_038380765.1. Classification (NCBI taxonomy): domain Eukaryota; kingdom Metazoa; phylum Arthropoda; class Insecta; order Thysanoptera; family Thripidae; genus Odontothrips; species Odontothrips loti. The sequence goes on from CM076252.1 coordinate 13,428,904, forward strand.
AAGTTTGCAAACATAGGAATTGCAACAACAAAACTTTATACAAGGCAGCCTTGGCTTTCCCACATTGCCTATTCACATTTAACATAACGATTCCCTATGATTTGATGGCTCCTACCTTAACTCACTAAAAGATAGGATAAAACATTACAAATACCATGAGCCGGCCAGTAAAATCTGAACCGGAGTTATCTCAGCTGAGAAATCACAGTCTTAACAAAGAACATAAAGTGCAAAAGTCCATATTAAAGCCAGGAGAGGATGAACAGAGAATTACATCAAATAGATTCCACTGAGAAAAAGAGCTGTCCATATAATAACTATACAGAGCAAGTTGTGCACTGCTTTCTGAGAGTTGAATAAGAAGGTTATAAACTAGAGAGGTACTGCCAAAAGGTGCAGCTCTGGTTATACTGAACACTGGGTCAGACGGGAGCACAGCAACAAACACTGCCTTAACCTCTTGGTTTAAGTGTCTGACCCAATTTCATTACCATTGAATGACAACCATCTTCGGCTGGCTTGTAGCATGTCTGCTAAACTCACAACTTAATTTTCAAACTAAGCAATAATGGTTAACAGGTTCTTAATATTTAATACAATAAATTTGACAAAGCAATTGAATAAAAATGTTGGTCTAAAAGAAAGCTCTAAAATTCATAATGAATAGAAACCAATCTGTGAGCAGTAAGAGAAATAATCCACAGGAACACTCACGAGTACATAAGGGTCCGCAGTCCTTAACACATAATTATTTAGAACACAAAACTGCATTCAACAAACCCTGTTATGGTTGACAACTGCAACCTCCCCTGAGAACCCAGTCCTGAAGAAGAGAAGTTGGTTAAAAGTAGAAGAATCAATGGCTTTCACAAGCAGGGAAGATTCCTACCTTAGAGAACAAGTCCTTCATAACTCACACCATCTGCCTCTGGAGATTCCATTCTGTTTCGAAGGTGTTCTAATGTATTACTAAAATGTTTGCTGATTTGTTCAGTTTCTTCATTTGTTTCTAAATTAGGCAACTCCTCATGAATCTTACTAATGAGATGATTTAGCATTTGAACTGTGACCTAAATATAAACAACTATATTAGTAACAAATATCTCATAACCATACCTGCTCAAATGATACAAAAGTACAATTTTTAATAATTTATTTTAAAAAATTGGATGAATGAATTTATACATTTGGGACTAGTAATGCGGATGAGCTGGGATGGGGGTGAATAGAGACAAACCTGATCATTTCCTTTCTCATAGAAGTACAGGTAATGATTAAGCAGCTCCACAAAAAGCTGCACTTGCACAGATGAATCCATGCATTGGTTGGCAATGCGAACACCTTTTTTCAGGCAATCAAGAACACGTTTCCCATCATGTCTCTGGAATAAAACAAGCATTTCAGAATACTGTCAAATGTTTTTAAATTGGAAATTTTAGCACAAAGCACACTTCCTCACCTCTTCCCCAGTGATAGTCTTCCCTGACCAAAATAAGTGACAGCAGGTAGCAACACCGCGACATTGATCTGGCTTTTTCAAAAGTTTGGAAGCTGCAAGAGTGCACTGAGTGCGTACAGGTTCTGCATTTTCTTCACTCAAACACGCCAACTGCTCAAATGTTCCAACCATTAATGTCATTGCTGCTAACTGTGCTTTACTGTCTGAGATTTCATCCTCATAAATAGAGAATGCTTGAGAAATAAACTCATAGGCAACCGTTTCGTAGTCTTCAAACTGTATCCTACCAACAGCAAGAGCACCTTGAAGGAATAACCGTAATGGTAGCTCTGCTAATTCTGCTTTCATCAAGGCACTGATTGTTTGGTGACAGAACTTAAAAATCTTCTGACACTTTTTCTCCCATACATAATCCTGAAACAAATGAGAAAATATCAAGAGTTACCATTGTAACCATTTTAACAGCAATAGTACATCAAATCTCAGAGTTTGAATTTTAATATACAGTAGGACACACCTCATCCTTGAGAGATTTGTATTTGTAAGCAAGCTGATATGCTTGGAATACAATGGGGGGAAGAGTGAACTTTATTCTTCGATTTCCCCCACCACCAAGATGTTTCCTTGCAGCACTGAGTATGAGATATTGTTGGTCAGGTACATCTGACTTCAGGTGATGGATTAATCTGTGAAACAGAAACCAATCGAAGATGAACTTGTTGTGGTTGGCCCACAACAAGGCAAATAATGCAATGTTAATAGTTACCTCCCTACAAGCCCTTGTTCCTCAGCGAAGTCTTCTGGATCCTCCTCCTCATGAGGCTGATCTGGCTGATCAGATATAAGAGATGCGACCATAGCTAAAATTGTGTCGACCTGCAAACATACATTCCAAGTAAGCACCAATTGAGCAGTCAAGCTCCGGAAACAGACTATGTAGACACAATATGTACCTGCTCTTGAGTAGGGATGAGAGTGTCATTTTCAAGTATGTTTGTAATAATATACGCAGCCAGGGATTTGCGCCCTCTATAATCAAAATATTCAAGAAGAGGAGCATATTGCTGAAGCTTTAGGACTGTTATTATATTATTGTACTGATCAACTGGAATTTTCATAAGTCGCATCAGTTCACGGGAAACTGCACTCTCATAGCTAACCCTGTAAATTTTAAGTAAAATACAAGAATTAGGTACATATGGTAATATAATTACCTTGCAAATTAAATTTCATAAATAGTTAAAAATGTAATACCTTTCCACATTAAGCTTTTCAAATATGTGCAATGTACTGCCTAAAACTTTGTCCACATAATCAACTCTGTCAGCATAGCACTTGTGGGCAAGGTTTACCAATGATACCTCCAACGAGACCATATCTTCTGGTGGCATATCTTGACGAGACTATAGAACAAAAGACAATGATGACAGTTTTCAATGCCCAAAATGTACCTCCTCCCTCCTCGCAGACAAATGAGAACCTCATAAAGTGCAGGGTGCAAATAATGAATGTTTTGTAAAGATGATTTCTACAATGCACTCACTTGAATAACTGAAGCAACTTGTTCAGAAAAGATATCAAATAGTTTCACATCATTAGGGATTCCACCAGATGATTCAGTACGTTGAGAGAATGTAGCAAGTCTATCCACTAATGAGATAATGACATTCTTTACATTCACACCTGGCTGCAATTGAGCACACGACTCCAAGAAGGCATTGAGGGTCTGAAGATGAAACTCATCTGGGAAAACCTGCAGGAGATCATGGAAGTCATGCAATGTCAAATGTGATAAGATAGTCAATAACTAAGCTGGTTGGTACAGTACCTGAATAATGCATTCCATAAGATATTCTTGAGCAATTGCATCTCTGCAACTAACCACCTGCTCCAGAATTCCTGGTAACACAAGCTAAGGAGAGAAACATATGTGAGAAGAAACCGTAATGTGAAAATTACAACACATCAACAAATGAAAAATAAAACATAAATGATACAAACCTTCCTATAAAGATCCAAATTGACATTTTCAAGTTGTGACAGTCGAACTAAATTCGTGCCAACAAGAATCTTCAATTCTTCCCTTTCCCTTTCTCTTCTTTCTTTGTCACGGGAGTGACCCTGATGCTGCATGCGTACCCACAACTTGTTCATCTCGGCAAAGTTCATTAACACAAAGTCAACTGCATCACGCACCTATATGTGAAGAAATAAATTGCAAATTGCAGACCTAATATATGAAAAATTCACAATAAGTAAATGTTAAGTTAAATTACTTACCGTCCCCTCAGATTCCTCAGCACCTTCAGGATTGTCAGGAAGAATATTCCTTGTAACCTGAAGCAAGTAGTTGCGAAGGAACAGGCCTCGTAATGGGTGCTGTACTCCACGACACATTTCAACTAGATCACGTAGAAGATCTCGTTTTAAGCAGGAATTAGTTTTTATGTAAACTAATCCAACCGTAATGAGAAGATACCTAACAAGAAAACACAGGGTCATATATAAAACAGAAACTGAAAAGACTGACCAACTTTTGTTTTATATGTCCCAAACAGGATAGAAATAAGGTTACATACAGCCTTGGGACTATGTTTCCTGCATATTGAACTAACTCATACAAGTCTGTAACTTTGCGTCCTTTTTGGAATTCATCAAACAGGTGAAGTTCAAGATGCCGTAGCTCATCTGTTATAGCCATATCTATTGAAGGAAATCAAGGAGGATACAAGACTAGGCAAGATAAAGACGATGCACATGGAACAAGAGATCTCATAAAGTTGTAAAGGATACATAATTCATAATAGCTCTTTGGAGATAAGAGTGAAGTACGTAGTTCACCCAGCATTGTAGATGCATTTTTCAATCCATCCATTAGTTTTCCGCTGTCAAGAGCTCTTTTCATTTGGAAAGCTTGGGTTTTAACAATGCCAAGAGCTTCGTCCAGCATTTTTTCTTGCTCTTCCTGAGGCGACATTTGAGGTGCCATTGTTGATGAACTGAAGCACAAGAGAAACATGTGAAATTGTTTTAAAACATACTTGCGATATTCCTCACAAAACAGAATTCATAACAGAATAATGTTAGGGGTGTTTCCATGACCCAGACTAAAATGTAAAATACATTTAATATAATTTAGGAAACATGTGACTGATACTGTGGCAGCAGTGACATGTAGAGCAACAGACTGACAGCAATTAATGATAGAGAGACAACCAAAGCAATCTCAACTTTAATGAGGGGGGAAAGTGGAAAGAAATTCAGTGGGACAAGCATTAAAAGTAAGTAATAAACTACTATCATGAAGATTAATAATCCTTGACCAATATTAATCAACTATGAGACCAACAAGCAAAGATACAAACAGGTTAATCAAAAGATTATAAGGGAATCCACTAACAATGACTTCTCGAACTGACCAATTATTACAAGGGAGGCAAATTAAAAATAAATGCCTTAAGAGGTTGTTAAAATTAGTTTAATCTGTCCCAATGACAGATGCGGACTTACGTAACTAACAAAAACAAATCAAAGTGACATTAACCAGATCCAGCGCTAAACATGCGAAAAAGAGACCGACACCAACCCAAAGACAGCCTCCGAGAAGAGCAGCCGTCAAATTAAAATTAATTCATACCGAAACATATTGGAATGGGCGGCACACTGTAGCTTCCTTGACGAAAAGTTAAGTTTTTTCGTGAACTTATGCCGCTAAACCATGTCAGGGCAAAGAGGTTGTGTTGACAGAGGGGGTGCAGTCGGAATGGTTATACCGAACGCTCACAGGGAATTGCCTATTGCGAAGCGGCGAGAATCCTACCTAGTTCTAGTACTGCGGCAGCTTGACGAGCTACAACAGCCGAGCAAAGTCAACTAATGTTGCTTAAGGTGCAGTTGGCTGAAAATAAGGAACATGAAAATGGGAGGAAACGTCCAATCCAAGAGAAGTCCAAAAGAAGCCACTTAAAAGTCGAAGTGCCGACTGGTAAATACATGCCACTTAATACGTGTATGAGAAATTAAAAGGTGCGAAATCGAGCACCTGATATTTTTCATTTTCCTTGAAAACCCATGGTGCTTTTTACAATAACTTTGTTTATATTTTCAGAGAGAGTAGGTTGTTGCTTATATCTCCATCAACAAGTTCATTTTTCTCTCAACCATGGACGAAGTTCATAAAGGAAGGATCAACTCAAATCTCCGAAATTTGGTGGATGAAACCCATTACGAAGCTCTCATCCATACAATTGAGAAAATGGATGCTGACAATAAGGTTATACCTGTTACCCTGATGACCAAATGGAAGGTTTGTATTAATCATCAAAGTTAATTCAAGTAGGCTTAATATAATCATGTGACCCACTCGAGTGTCTTAAATTTTACTTCATATGATTCATACTTTCTTCATGAATTTACATTGTGTGTCCTCTAGGAGCGAGGTGATTTTGGTTGGTCAGTCAAACAACGGAACTCTGAATTTTATTCTGAAATTCAGAGAAGAGGACCAGCTGCCTTTGAACTGTTAATCAAGAGCCTGCAGCGTATTGGACATGAACAGCTTGTCTGCTTATTGGAACCAACACTAAGGTAAAGTTAAATTGGGCATAGTGGGCGTAGTGTTGATGATCAATGATCAACTCAACTGTATTTAATATTATCAGTGTCACAAAAATTTGTGTTGCTGATTTGTGTACCTATAGTGAGATTACCCTGTAGCTAATACTGTGTCTATCATGAGTTCATTTCATTTACTCATTCACTTAATCTTTCTGCTCTTTTGGATATAGTGTTCAAGAAGCTGATGAAGAGGATCAACCAAACATTTCAAGGGTAGGTCTGAAATTGTCATTCCTGGTTGGTTTGTGCATTACTTGTTATGGAGCTATACAGGCATTCTCACTAGATGGACCGAAGTCAAGCATTTATCTAATTTTTACTTTGTTCAGCACCGGGAATATTATAAAGAAGAAGGTACATCCTATGTGTATGTAGATAAATCGTGGCAAGGAGCAGAGTGCCAGAAAGATCGAGAGGTTCTTCAGACCTTTTTCCATCAATTAGGATATCAAAAGTATAAGGTATGTTGGTCAGATGGATACTACTAAGTATATGTTTAGAGTCACTTTATGTTTCTAATTATTCCATTAACAATTAGGATGCCGGTATTACAGAAGATGTTGAATCCTTGATAGTTCTTAATTTTGCAAAACTCAGTAAGGGTGAGGAGAAAAGAGAAAATGATTGGATCTACACCAAGTTTAATCAGTCTTTTCTGCATAAGAAACCCAAGATACTATTGAGCTTTCGTTACAAGTAAGATGTCACATATACATGATATTTTGTGTGTAACAAAATAAAACATCTCATTGTTTATATTTTTTGCCAGAGGTGCTGAGGCAGCCAGGAAGTCAATAGAACAAGATTCAGGTAGAAAGCCAACATTGTTTCAAGATATACTTCAGGTTAAGATCTATATTAATGACTCAAATAAACATGCTGGTGAGTAGGAATATGGATGCAGTTATAGACTTCTAACTTGTAAGTTGTGTTTGATCAGTGAATAACTTGCAATAATATTCTTTTTACTGACTCCAGAGGAAGTATCTGAAGAAGTGCAACACCTAATTCGCATATTTGGTATGGATGATCCAGTATCTTTGGAAGATAAATTGTACAAGGTAGTATGCCCTTTAAATTTGCAGTAGCATAATTCTGTGTTGAAATAGAGAGTAAGCTTTTATTTTATTTTAGCTTGTTAGTGAATTTATGAAGAACAACATGTATCTTCAGCAACAGAACATCCGTTTTCAAAAACAATTTCGACTTAAGAAAAGCCGGCAGGTGAGCACAAGTAGTGAAAGTTATTTATATTCTGTCTATAATCCATCTATCTTCTATTAGGATGTTAATTTTTTTCTGTCTTTTCTGTGTGTTGTACAGGAGAGTTCCTAGCTCTGACAGTAACACATCGGATGCAATGCCAAAAGCTGTACTGAATCCTGTATACCCAACCCCTCTCATCAGTACCCTCCTGAAATTTGAAGGAGTTTTTGAAAAGGGTTTTTTGGTTTATACTGTGGTTTTAGTTGTCAATCATAATATCTAAAAGTGTAATTTGACAGATAGGATGCTTGTGATATACATTTGTATATATATTTGTATATTTGTATACAATTTTGAATGAATACTGACGGACCCAAATGGAGTCTGGTAATCATTGCATGTAAATAACTACATGGATAGTGGTGATGGATTGACTGGATGATTATAGATATTTTTATTACTTTTCTATTAAAAGAATTCACAGGTGTAATAAAGTTACCATATATTTGTTTGTTGTTTTTTTCTTTTTTCCTTTGAAGGACAGTCTTTAAGGGACAATAATTGAACATCATACCATTTTTTTTTAATGTGTAATTTCCTGTAATTTCTCTTTTATACAAGTGCAGGATGGGCCTAAAGTGTGACAAAACTGCTGTCTTCGTGCACTGCTTTTTATTTAGAGGAATGGGAGGGGGAAGCTGCGCCAATGCAGCGTCAGCAGCCCCCTACGAAGTGTCTAGTTCCAGCTGGGCTGGGGCTGAGAGAAGGGATGAACCCAGCACCAGCACGTGCACCGCATAACCTTGAGGCCGCCACCCCAACCCTCCCCCTCCCAACCCCCACCCCTTAGCTCTATCCAGTCCTGCCCTGCCGCGCTGCGCCATTCATGGGCAGGCAGACTAGAGTCGGCGGCATGGCATGGCGTGCCCATGCCCGGTCGATAAAGAACTAGACGACGCGGGGTCTTAAGTCACATTCTGAATGGGGCACGTGTGCGATCGCGAATGCCGGTACTTCCCCTCCCCAACGTACTTGTGTTATTGCCCTGATTACGGACTGTTGGATTGATTATACCGATAGCGGAATGATTGATCACTGTACGTAACATGATGACGCGATCCGCCGGGGCGAAACGGGCACCACACTCGACGTCCTACAAGGATAGTTCACACACACAGCCTTTCTCCATAATAGCCAATGTGAAGTTTCAATTCCTCGCCGTTTCCGTAAATGCAGTCCGACTGAGTTCAAATTTTGCACACGTGGTCATTGGTCGGTTTTGAACAGATTGCCAGTGGAGCGAGGTTTTGACTCGATTCGACGGTTTTAAATCTTTCCCCTCCAACTGGGGTCGACCAACGATCACGTGAACCGAATATGAACTCAATCCGACGATTTTTTACAAAAACGGCGAGGCCGATAGGACATGAGGAAGCACGTCTAGGGGGCGGGGGTAGGCAGATCCAAGGGGAGCACTGTGCCCTGCTGGCCTGGTGTGAAAGGACACATCCGATCTAGAGGCCTCATCTAATCCGGAGGTGGGGGTAGGACCGGGGAAAAGGGGGGGGGGGGGAGCGGCTCGCGGTTGGTTCGCTGCTCCCAGCAGGCAGCCAGCACCAGGCCAGCCAGCCAGCAGCCAGTCTTGCGCGGAACGTCGCCCCGTCGTGTCGCGGGCCCGGTTTGTCGCACGCACCGCGCCCGCTGGCCTCGCGCTGAAAACTTGACTTCGTCGTGAAAGGAACGCTCAGAGTGGTCGCCGTGTGTGTGTGTGTGTGCGTCTTCTGCTGGAGCCGTGCACTGCTGGCGCTGATGCCCTGTGATCTGTGATAGCCCTACGACGGCTCTGTGCAGTGAGTCCCGTCCCGCAGACCAGGGCTTTTCCCTCCTCCCTGCCAGAAACGGGACCCATCTTTGTTGTCGTGCGGACGGGGAAAATCGATAGACGGCGTTCCGGGAGCGAGCCGTCAGCTGTGGGCCGACTAACCTAACCTGCATGACTCTGTGGTGCTCTCCTGGCGCTGGCGGACAGTGATTCCTTCCTCAGGTGAGACTTGGCCATCGTCAGCGTGCAGCCCTGCCTCTGCCTCGACGGCTGCGGCACGAAGTGCGGGCATTGCGAAAGCAGAGGCAGGCAAAGCACAGCATGAAGCGGGGCAAAGCGGGGCGGACGCGGCGAGGCAGAACCAGGCAGAGGCAGAACCTGCTGCGCTGGACACGACACGACACAAGACAAGGGGCATTGTTGCTCCGTGCGTCTATTGTTGCATCACGAACGCAAGGCCCCAGCCCAGCCCCACCGGGCCCGTCTCTCTCTCTCTCTCTCTCTCTCTCTCTCTCTCTCTCTCTCTCTCTCTCTCTCTCTCTCTCTCTCTCTCTCTCTCTCTCTCTCTCTCTCTCTCTCTCTCTCTCCCTCTCCCCTCCCCCTCCCTCCCTCTCTCCCTCCCTCTCTGACCAGTGTGAAACGGGGACAATGGCCTCCCGTCGCGGCTGCTAGGGCTGGCCATGCTCCTACCCTGCACTAGGAGGCGGACGTGGACGTCGGCCCTATGCCCTGGCGAGGCTGACGACGACCATGTCGTGGCCTCTCAACGCTCAGCAGCAGCATTTGGAGGGGGGGGGGCGTCAGCTGTTCCGTCGCTGCACGACAAGTACCGCACCACCAGCAACACCTCTCGCACTGCCGGCCTGGCCGCCCGTCCAGCCCCCAGGCTGTGGGGGTGCTGTACAGGTGTGCGGTGGGACCGCCACAACGTCTGGTCTGGCTCCAAGTCCACATCGGCACCGCTGTAACACACGGCGCGACGCTGCTCTGCAGCAGTGTACTGCGGAGGGACTTGCTTATGTATATACCCTGCGTACTCCAGCTTCACCACACGTCAAAAAGCAGATATTTTTCGAGAAGCTGGGAAGAGGATTGGAACAATTAATAGTTTTAAACCCGAAGAAAATGTGGAAACGATATCCACTGTGACATGGATTTCTTTCAGCGCTCACTGCCTCTCCGCTCGCTTCCTGGTCCGCTTCGTGGCCCCGCGCGTCCAGGGTCCTCCAGGCATCGGCCCGTCCAGACACTGGTGTTACCCACCTGATGTGGGGCACAGGGTGGACGCCGGGGCCAGCCGGGGCCGGGTGTGGCCCGCCGAAGGTTGTATTGCTGGCATAACAGGCATTACGGTCGGGGGCCGCCCCTGAGCGAGCAGCTGCATCGGGCGATCTGTGGACGGCCCCCACCGACTGTTGGCGGAGGGCAGGTCAGGTAGGACCGACGAGGACATGGGAGACGCGGGCATGGAGGGCGTTGACCCAGCGCCACATCAGCCAGCAGCACCCACCAGGCTCCGCTCTAGATGTAGCAGCAGCACAGCGTTGAAACGAAAGTCGTATGTCGGCCTCTGCAGGGGTTCGAACCCACGACAGCGCGGCGGAGGCACGGAGGCACCTGCCCGCGTCGTGGCCGCCGCGTGGCCGCCGCGTGGCCAGACCGTGCTGTGCGCGGAGCGGTCTGGTTTGGCGGCCACGCGGCAGCAGCGTGCGAAAGCTCCGGGAACGGGTGCGCGGGTGCTGTGGGAGTGCGAGAGAGACAGCCTTCGCTCCGCGGCGGTGTGTCTGCGGGGGAGGGGGAGGGGAGGGCTTCCCCGACTCGGCCCCGACGGGCCGGCTGCCTGCTGGACAGTAGTGAGTGGATTCGGAGCGGAGAGGGACAGGACGGGTCGAGTTGGTTCGCACCTACCTCCCCGGCTAGCCCCGGCTAGCCCCGGCCCCGGCCAGCTTGGCTTTGACATTGGAAACGCGGACTGGCCGCCCGCCACGCCAGGCGCATAGCACTGTGTGCGCATGAAGTGTGCACTGGTGTACACTGCCCCGCACCCAGCAGCTCGCTGGTGAAAATTAAAATTGTCTGCAATAAAAAAAATAATATCACAATTGATAAAAATCGGAATTACAGCCTCAATTTACTGCAGCAAGTTTCGGATGAAACATTCCCACTTTTGAGAAGGGCGTGTGGGTTTTACCCGCATGGGACTGTATTTGCCTAGAGTGATTGACTTACCCGCACTTACCCGAGGGAAACTGCGACGTTTCGTGTGTCCTACGAGTTCCGGAGACGTGTTGCCGGGGAGTTTTTCCCCCGACGGAGGAGGAATCGGTGCCGACAAGTGGAAAACTTGTGGGTCAGAGAGTGGCGGCGGTGGCGGGCGGAAGGTCGTTCCATTGCGGAATGAAAGAAGAAGGAGATGCGGAGAGAAGGAGACAGACAGACCGAACGTGGTGAGGAGGAAGAGAGAAGGGGGAGTGAGGGGAGGGCCTATCTGCTCCGCCTCCGGCTGCCGCTAGTACACCCGGCCAAACAGCAGTGTGGGCGTATTGCTCGTGTATATTGTTTGGTGTCGCTGCCCGCTAATTCAATGAACGTGAGTCGAGCGCACGCGCGCACGCCCAGGTCCTGCCTGCCTGCCTGCCGCCTGCCGCCTGCCTGCCGCGTGCTTGCCTGCCGCCTGCCTGCCAGTCGCGCTCTTGCACTCCTAACCCGCCCGGCTGTATAGGGTACTCCGCTGAATCTCAGAACGAAAGTAAGAAGAAGGCAAGAAGTACTAACAGATGGACGAGGGGGGAGGTGGTTGATGGAAACGGAAACAGTCCACCTCCCCCCTCGCCCATCTTTTAGTACTTCTTGCCTTCTTACTTCCATTCTGAGATTCAGCGGACTACCCTATTGTCTGTCCTGCGTGTGGTTTCCGTGTGCGGCAGTGGCGCTGCTTCGCCGGTTATTTGTTTGTGGTATCGCCCGCCCCGCGCCGTGGAGTTTGGCCGGTCAGCGCTTCTCGCTGCTGGCCTCGTTGGTGTGCAAATGTTCCCTGGCGGCGGCGGCGGCGCCGGTGTCACCTTGCTGCTGCCGAGCAAAGTCGTGGAAGCCGCCGTGGCGGAGCAACGCGACCCGCCGACGCGACCCGACTCCTCTCCGCGCCGGCCAGGTCGACGAGGCCGGCGGCACGGTGAGCCGACCCCTGTGGCCGGTGCGTCAGACCAGACGGGGTGCTTGACTGCTGGAAGCGTGTATATACAGACCGCGTCTGTCATCGCGGCGGCTCCCCGCGGAGCACGGGTGCGTTCACTCTGGTACACTCTGTGCGTGCACTAGGATGCGCCGCCGTGCCGGCCTTGGGACGAGGCTGGCGGATGGACTGCGGGGTCCACGTGGCGACCCCCCCCCCCCCCCCTCCTTTCCTCTCACACCTCGCGCCTGCCCCCCCCCCCCTCTCTTCTCAACGAGTTCACCGACCACAGCAGCAACGGCGCTGATGATGCCCCCTCCCCCGTGTAATCGCATGGCTCGTGGCGCCGCCGGGCGCGGCGTCTGCATAGGACCCCCCCCCCCCCCCCTCGCCGACAGACAGACGGGCCGACAAGGCTGGACTGGCGGTCATATTGTCGCAGGTCGGGTCGCCCCCCCCCCCCCCTTGTCGGGGACCTCGCGGTGTTCCTCTCATGTTGTCGTCAGGTTCCGGTTTCCTGTTCACCGCAAGCAAGGGCCTCGTCGGTGGTCCCCCCACCCCCACCCCCGACCCCGAACCTCCTCTGACCCGGCTGAGGACACCTGTGCACACCTGTGTGTGTCGCTACCGAAACTAACCCGTCCTCTCGCCCTGGTGACATCAATATGTATACCAGCCGTGCCAAGGCAAAGGTAGGCAGGCCCGCAACGCTCTAAACCCCATCTCTTTCTCTCTCACGAGTCTTGCCGAGACAGAAAGAGACGGAGCTAGTGCACTTTACCTTTTGCACGGCTGACGTGAGGCACATCTGGAACAAGAGGAATATGTGCCCGCGAAAAGGGACCACTGTAGTGTGGTGTTTGGTCTGTGTTGCTGTGAGACACGCATGCAAACATCGAAGAACAGGGGAAGGGAGTGGGCGGAGGGGGGCAGCACACACACACACACACACACACACACACACACACACACACAGGCGCTCGCATCAGCTGATTTTCAGGCGTGTGTGGGTGCCAAACTGGGCGGAGGCGACACTCGAGCTGTGGTTGAGGTGTTATACACAAGGTCCGTACAGTATATTACATTATCTCCTCCCCGATCCGTCAAGTAGATTACGGAGGGAGACACTTCAATATATTATGGTGCCCTATAGCAACGGGTAATATTTTCCGTGAAAAGTTTGGGCAGTTTCGCAGTCGTGTGCGCTGCTGCTGCTGGAACCGAAACAACGTTGATCACTCTAAAACCTTGACGATGGCGCTAATGACGACGCCGTGCGCCTGTGAGCGCCTCGCAGCACCGATCCTGTGTCTGCGGCGTTCATCACAGTATTTTGCAGCGGTGAGCCGTTAAAAAAAAAAAAAAAAAAAAAAACAGTGATGGTCGTCACAAATTTGGTGATATCCATCGCAAGTTTTGGTGACGATCATCACAAAACGACGACGTTGTTGTTGTACCGATCGCCGCAATTTTTTTTTATGAAGGACATCACAAAACTTTGACGACCATCGCTGATTTTGGCAACGTATACGTTTGCAACGCAACGTTTTCAAAATTTGAATGGATATGATGTTGAATACGCGTGTCTTGAAGCTGTTGACGTCTAAGTGTGCCAGTCATTGTGGCTGTGTGCTCTGTGCAGAGATGGATGTCACAAAGTGCGGAGATCTGCGCGAACCAGAGCGTGGCACTTAGTGTGGCGGCTGGCTGCCGGCTGGCTGCCGGCTGGCTGCCGGCTGGCTTCTAGAAGCCGCGTGCTACTGCCGCCGCCGCCGCGCCCGACTGGGCGGCCAGGCTTCAGCCAGCCAGGCTTGTGACGCAATGCAAAACAATACGCGTGGCGCGAGTCGGCGCGTGTGAAACCTTATTGCTTTAAAATTGCGTAAACGGAGCTCCCGGCTCGACCAGTCGTGCGCCGCCTGGTGCGATATCGGTGCCGCCGCGACGCTGCGTACGTACCGCCCTACACTGCTCGGGGCGGGGGTGGAGTGTGTGTGTGTGTGTGTGGACCCGAGACACCACCACCACCACCACCACCACCACCACCACCACCACCACCACCACCACCACCACCACCACCACCACCACCACCACCACCACCACCACCACCACCACCACCACCACCACCACCACCACCACCACCACCACCACCACCACCACCACCACCAACCACCACCACCAACCACCACCACCAACCACCACCACCAACCACCACCACCAACCACCACCACCAACCACCACCACCAACCACCACCACCAACCACCACCACCAACCACCACCACCACCACCACCACCACCACCACCACCAACCACCACCACCAACCACCACCACCACCACCACCAACCACCACCACCAACCACCACCACCAACCACCACCACCAACCACCACCACCAACCACCACCACCAACCACCACCACCAACCACCACCACCACCACCACCACCACCACCACCACCACCACCACCACCACCACCACCACCACCAACCACCACCACCACCACCACCACCACCACCACCACCACCACCACCACCACCACCACCACCACCACCACCACCACCAACCACCACCACCAACCACCACCACCAACCACCACCACCAACCACCACCACCAACCACCACCACCAACCACCACCACCAACCACCACCACCACCACCACCACCAACCACCACCACCACCACCACCACCACCACCACCACCACCACCACCACCACCACCACCACCACCACCACCACCACCACCACCACCAACCACCACCACCAACCACCACCACCAACCACCACCACCAACCACCACCACCAACCACCACCACCAACCACCACCACCACCACCACCACCAACCACCACCACCAACCACCACCACCAACCACCACCACCAACCACCACCACCAACCACCACCACCAACCACCACCACCAACCACCACCACCACCACCACCACCACCAACCACCACCACCACCACCACCACCACCACCACCACCACCACCACCACCACCGCCTCCCCAGAGTGAGGCGCAGCATTGCAGGCCACATGCCCGGCAGGCAGGCGTCCTTGTCCGAGGCTGTAAACCCGTCAGTCACCGGCGCGCACATCGCCGAAAATTGCACCACCACTGCTGCTGCTGCTACTGCTGCTGCTGCTGCTGCTACTGCTGCTGCTGCGCGGTGAAAGCGTTGTGGTGCTGGAGGAGCAATACATAAGCAGCGAGCGCGGGGAGCTCTGGGGGCCGCCGCCGCCGCCGCCGTCGTCGTCGTCGTCTTGGTCGCGGTGGTGTGCGGCGGCAGTGCTCCGCTCCTGTTTAGCGTCGGGACGGCAAAGCATCGGAATGGAAAATGTGCTATCACGAGCCTGTCCTGTTGATGTTGACATGTTACACGGTGAAGTATAGCAATTAGTGGAGGAGGAGGAGGAGGAGGAGGAGGAGGAGGAGGAGGAGGAGGAGGAGGGGGGGGGGTGAATCGAGGGCCGTGGCGGAGCTCCTATTCCGCCGCCGTCCGGTTACCCATGACAACTCATCGTCACGCGCCGTACCCCGCGGCTTGGTGTGACGGTAGAGGATGTTTTGCAGCGCCCCCTCCCCCCCCCTCCCCTACCCCCCGGGGGGGCCCTGCAGAGCCGAGCCCACCCGCTGTTCGCGGCTCGTTATTTTGACAATAAACCCGCCATTGTAAATAAAAGCGGGCACGTGGCCGGCTAAATGGCATGGTATGTTTGCCAAACCGACACGCGAGGTGCAACACGGACCTGGTGAGGGGACGGCGCCAAGTGTAGGTCTCGGAATCTGACCAAATATGGCAAGTTGACTCTGTAATCACAGTATCGGTAAAGGGGAAAATAATATTTTGTGCTCAATTTTAGTTGGAGGAGGGTCCAAAGTTCAAAATTGGCCGAAAATCGAAGACTTACACTTCGCATGCCGTCTCCTTTTAAGAGAGGTTCTCGGATTTGGCCACAAGTTTTTGAACTCGCCAAGAAAGAAGACCGTTCCTCCAAAGGGGATTTGAGTGGCTCGGCGTTGCGTGTATTTTTGGGCTTTGGTAGTAGTCAAGTTAGGTGTCTGGTTGACGCTGTTTTCGTCGATGGGCGTTTCGTTTTTTATGAACGGCCCCAAAGAGGAGGTGTGTGTGTGTGTGTGTGTGTGTGTGTGTGTGTGTGTGTGTGTGTGTGTGTGTGTGTGTGTGTGTGTGTGTCAGCTGTTGCCCCGCTATCGGCCGGCCGTGTCATGTTTTTCCTCCGAGATAAACGCGGTCAGTGGGAGCGGCGCAGCGGACGCCGCGCCGCGTGGTCACTTTCACCAACTCGGCGGCGTGGCCGGCCGGCCGGATAGACACACGGCCAGACGGATAGACACACGGCCGGACGGATAGACACACGGCCGGGCGCAGCGTCGTCCAGGCAGTGACGTTCGCTATGAGCTGCAGCTCGAGGCTCTCGTTCATTGGTCGCTCTTATTCTGCGTTTTTGGGGCACGACGGCTCGTTCCTGAACCACCTACAGACCTCCTCCGCTGCGAATACTAAATGTGAATGCACTTTCCTTGCCAACTGAACCAGGCTGGGGTAGAGAAGGAGCTGAACGCCCCCTCCCCCTTTTTGTCCTCTTTTTGTCGTGGCTATATCGGAACGGATCAGCGCCAAGGACGAACGATCGCCTTGTCTGCAGAGGGCCCCGGCCCCCCTCCTGAAGGCCCTGCCGCCGCCCCCACGGAGGGGGGGGGGGAGGGGGAGGCCAGGCCGAAGCAGCAGAGTACAAAGACTTGACGGCGACGGCACCGCCGCTGTCTAGATCGGCCTGACGTACGTCGGGGAAGTCAGGGACGCCTTGTATCCGGGTCACCACGTGTCCCCCCCCCCCGCGGGTCACCCGCATGGCCTGCAGGAGGATGAATGGGGTTTGAAATAGGGCGACGTCGTCCACAGAATGAGCGGCCGCGTTCCGTTCTTACTATTCCCCCCGGTCGCACGACGGGGAGACGGGGAGCGCCCGGCTTGGTCGGGGTAGGCCAGCCCGCTCGGCACGCGTGCGTGGAGGAGCCCGTGTTGCCTACCCTCCCGGCGTTCCATGCGAGGCAGGGGGCGTGCGCCGTGCGGGTGCGGCTCGGCAGAGTAGCCGTTGGGCGGTGGGTTCAGGCGGGCAGCCAGCCGCAGCAGAAGAGGTTTCGTGGAACCGGGTTCTGACGGGGTCGTTACCGTTCGTTTCTCACTACCACCGCACTGTCGTTACACGGTTCACCCATACGCGGCTGTCGGCTTTTGATATCACCGTACTGCTGTGATGTCATGCATGGCCCCCGCTGGGGTCGCCCGGGGTCGGGGGCGATACGGGGGCGGCCTGCTGCGCTCAGGGGGCGGCGGCAGGTGGGCGTCGTCGCGGTATGGCGTGTTCCCCGCGCCTTTGTTGTTCCGCGTTTTTATCGCGCTCGGAGACGAAAGTGTGTGACGCGGTGCGCAGATGCGCCCGTGCAGCGGGCTGGCAGGTGCTGTGTGTGTATGTGTGTTTTTTGTCCCGGAAGAGAAGAGTACGCGACCTGGGCGGCTCCGCTCCGTGTTGTTTACATCCCCACAACACCTCCCTCCCACTCGTAGTGGCGACATCAGCTGTCGTATCTCGCCACGTCGCTCTGGTCTCTTCTCTGAGGCGTGGCGTTGCGGGACTATGCCGCTTTGCTTCATTTGCTCTCGGATCCACGCCACGCCACGCCCTGCGGGCACTCCGTGGTGGTGGTGGTGATGGAACTCCGACGCGGTCTCTGCACCGGCCCGGGCGGAGTTCATCAGATACTGTACTGCGTTTGGCCCAGTCCCTAAGCCCAGCACAGCGCGCGCATGTCCGGTGTCCGCCCCGTCCTGGTGCCCATGTTTATGTCACAAATGGGACCATAGTCCCAAAGTTGCGTGCTGTGCTTAGTTTAGGTTTAGGTCTTGGCGGTCTGTGACATCCTCTCGATCTGCAGTCGATGTTGTAGCCAAGCAGAAAAAAAACTTAATTTTTTTTTTAGTTAAGTACACTCTCTGGAAATTTAAATTAAATTAGTTTGCTATTCCGTGATTATTATTATTATTATTATTTTTTTTTTTTTGGGGGGGGAGGATCTCATGAAAATTAGGAGTGTGTATTTTTGGTGTTAATTCCAATATTTGGTGTACACTTCGAAACGGAGTTCTTCCCTGTCGAGGTCCTCCGGGGGGGGGGGGGTGTGTCGGCCAACACACAGTGGGCTGCACACGGGCTGCACACGGGCTGTGCACGGGTCTGCGGGTCCGGCCGGACTGAACCGGACCGGACCTAGCCCAGGCTGGACCACGCGGCCCACTTCAAAACAAACACAGCAGCAGCAGCGGCAGCGGCGGTCCGTGCCGGCCTTACATCAGCTGTGCCTGGCTGTGCCTGGCTGTGCCGCGGCATCTGTGATGACGGGACGGGCAGTCAGCAAATGTCGTTTCGGGTATCGGATTCCGCGTCTGGGCCGACTCCTTTTATTTCTCATGTTTTTTTTATTTTTGTCTCTCTCCCTCTCTTTCTCTTCTGCGGCCATCCGCCTCTCGCCATCCGCCGGTCGCGCCCGCTGCGCTTTTGTTTGATTTCGTGTATATCGAGGCGTCGTGTGGTGAGGAAGGCGCGGTGAGAGATTGGCCGCTCTGGCCGGGCCCCCTGGGCCCCGCGGGCTGCGCTGCCGCTGCTGCCGCTGCTGCTGCCGCTGCTGCAGTACGCGGTTTCCCAACGCGGACCTGTACGCCACACGACTCGACCTCCGAGCGTCCCGCATGATCCCCGCGGTGGATATATTTTACCAGTCCGCACTTTCGTACGGCTGCCGTCCCGACCGCTGCTCCGGGTTCGAATACCATCCGGGGTGTTGGTTTATACTTCCGTGTGTGCGCGTGTATATATATATGTATACATGCATGCGCGGGGCGGCTGCCTGGTTTCCCTCCCCGCCGCCTTAAGGTGGCGTTCTCGCCTCGTGTCCTTGTTGGGCTGCAGGCGAGAATAGCCCCTCTAACGCTGCGCGGCGCCCACCAACACACACACACACACACACACACACACACACACACACACACACACAATCTGGGCTGCACTTGGCACGTGGCGCGGCCGGACGGCCGTCCACCCGCCTGTGTGTCTTTGCTGGGTCCGTGTGTCTGTGTGGGGGAGAAGTATAACAAGGCCCCTGAAAATTCTTATACTCGGAAATTCTGAATGCAAGCGCAAGTCACCCCAAAAAAGAAAAAAAATGCAAACAAAATTCCTTCTAGCAATTTTAAAAATGCGTTCATCCAAGTTTGTTTAATTGAATTGAAACGAAATAAAAACTTGGCCAAATAAATCGATTCGAAAACGCTTCGTATTCAATTTAAATTCTCTCGTTAAATTCGCTGACATTTTCAATAGTGTAACACAGAAACATGCTCGGTGTGCGTGCGTGCGTGCGTGCGTGCATTATACTAGTCTGCTGGGCCTGTGTCTGCGAGTGTGCGCGCGGTCTGCACCGATACAGGAACCCGCGTGGACCTGACGTCCTTCGGGTGGAGAGAATATACCGCCCGAGCCGATGTATACGTATATGTGGTGGGCCCCGCCCGGCCCGATGGTGGCGTCCCGTTCGGACCCCGCTCGGTCGACGGCCGTGTCTGGAGCTGTGTCTGGCGGCCCGTCTCCCGGGGCGCCCACCGGTCCCGGCCCAGGTCGGGGCTCCGCTGGGCTGGATACAGTTAGGACGCGATGGTTAACAGTACACCGCGGGAGCGGACCCCACCTCGTGTGTGGCTCCGTCGGGGCTATATCTATGCGCCGATCGACCTGTGAAATCGTTCAGCTGTGGCGTGGCCCATGACCCGCCTGCCGCCTGCCCTGGTCTGGCTGCTCTGCCTGCCCTGCTGCCGATATGGAGTCGTCTTCGGCTGTGGGAAAGTTAAGCGGAGGGGTGGGGGGGCTATTTAGACACACGATTGGCATCTTCATTTCTGCGGTTTGGCACCAACCAACGGACGCTAGAATCGTCGCCGGATATCTCTCTCTCGCGCTCTCTCGCTCTCTGTCTCTCGCGCGCTCTCTCTGGCCCTCTCTCTGTCTCTCTCGCCCTCTCTTTTTCTCTCTTGCTCTCTGTCTCTCTCTATCTCTCTCTCTGTCTGTCTCTCTCCCTCTCCTCTCCACCATACGCTGCACCCTCCCTCCAGCCCGAGCTCACCAGCCCGCGGGCTCCGGTCCGGGTCGAGTCAGCTTGCGAATCTGGGATAGGCAACCCGCTGTACAGCCGTGCCGTGCGGGCCTGGCGGGGTGCCTATGCGGCGGGCGCTGTCCGAGCTGGGAGCTGATCCGGCGGCCCATCGGCGTAGCCCCCGTCTCACTCCACCCCGCCCCGTCGCTTTCGTCTTTGTATGCTGCTTTAAAAAGCCAGCATTACTGCGTTGTGCTGCGGATGGTTCGGCCGCCCCCCGCCGCCCCCGCTGTTGGCGCCAGCAGCGCCGGCGGGGCCTGCTGTCTGCGCAGCCTTGTGGACAGCGCGCGCCTCTCAATCTCACGCTGCGCTGGTCCTCGCTGAGGCGAGGCGCGGCGCGCCCTTGATCCTGTTGGATGATCGCCTCCCCCCTTAATAACGACGTTGTTCGCGTGCGTGCGGCCCGCCGCGGTGCGTATGCATGCACAAGGCCGAAGGGGACGTCGGCTTCCCGTGCAGTCACCCCGATGGGACGGGGCAGCAGCAGCAGCAGCAGCAGCAGCCCGATCTGGCCGGGCCGTGGCGTGACGACACTGCTGCTGCCGCCCGATTCCGAACACTGATTTCGGACCTCTCTCTCTCGCTCTCTTACGGAGCACCCCACGAGTGCGACAGAGACAGACCCAAGCAGACCGGACTGAGGCCAGGCCAGGCAGTCCCACGGTCCACGGATGGCGTGACGCTGCTGTGCCTCCCTCCCTCCCTGTCCAGGGACCTCCGTGCCGTCGTGGAGGGCCCTCGTGCCGCCGATTCTACCGCCACCACCACCACCTTCATCGGGTACGACGTCCCTCTGGCGCGGTGCGGCGTGGCGTGGCGTGCCAGCTGGTGGCAAGTTCCGGGTCCGCCAGCCCTGCCGGCCGATTCCGCGCACATTGTCTCTGTCGCACTCGCAGGGTGCTCCGTAGGAGAGCGAGCGAGAGAGAGAGAGAGGCCCGAGTTTAGTGTTCGGAATCGCCCTGCAGAGACAGGAGCCCCGTCTGCTCCCTCCTCGCCGTGGGCGCCTCATCCGCCTTTTAATTTGCAGCCTGCTGTCGCGCCCCGCCGCCATTGCGGCCACTGTATTTGTTTTGCCGACCTGCCGAGGCGATGCGGCGAGGCGTTCAGATTTGCCGTCGCGCCCCGCCGCCCGCCGTCAGGGCCGCGGGCAGTTCGCCGCGCATGCAGAGCTAATGGGACTGCCCCTGCCTGTGCAGGCTGCCCCGGGCTGCCCCGGGCTGCCCTGGTGAGGGCGCCCACCGATGGGTTGCGGACGGTCCCCGAGGACTCGGCCTGGGGGGGTCCTGCTCCCTGCTCCCCCTGCCTGCCGTGCGCGGTGTGTCGGCCAGCAGGGTGATTCCGTACACTGTCTCTGCCGCACTCGTGGGGGCGTTTCGTAAGAGAGCGAGAGAGAGAGAGAGAGAGGTCCGAGTTCAGTGTTCGGAATCGCCCCGCGGAGGCTGAGCTGAGCTGGTGGTGACGAGCCGTGGCAGGCGGGGCGGGGCGGGGCGGAGCCGGCCTGCCGACTGCCGGCCTCTTGGCGTCCGGGTGCTAAATTTACCCGCGCGGCTTGAACCGTGCACGCCGCGGATCTTGTTTGGTGGCCGAGCTGGGAGCGTCCCGTCCCGTCCTGTGGGGGCAGCAGCGTGGCTTAGAGCCTGCCGAACGCGGCCCGCGGTCGGCGCCCCCCCCCCCCCGCCCCCCACCCTTAACCCCCTCCCTCACCCCCACCCTCATCCCCTCCCTCACCCGCCGCCCCCACCCTCTGCCGCTCCCCCGGCACTCATTGTCCCTGTGTGATGAGCTCCCCAACGAGGGGTCGGCTTCCGTGTGCTTCGCAAGGACCGTCATCACTGCGGTGAGATTGGCCGCGGCAGATTGGCGGCCCGGCCTGGTCCGGGGGCCTGCCTGCCTGCCTGCCTGCCTGCCTGCCTGCCTGTCTGCCTGCCTGTCCGCTGTCTGTCCATCGGCGGCTGTGGTGGAGCGGCGGCCACGCGCCCCTGCGGCACTAGTCGCGTGCTCTACTGCTCTGCCATGCCGTATTCCGCTCCGCGGCGGCGAGAGTCGATTTTAAAGCCGAAGCCCCGCAGCTGCAAGCAAAGCCGCCGCCAACGCTTCGGCAGCCGCAGGAGGCGAGGCCCAGGGCCCAGGCCCCGTGGGCCGTGCACCCCGCTGACCCCCCCCCCCCCGGCCCCCGGCGCATCCAATTTGTATGCGCCCTCTGCGGGCGTTTAGGCCCGTGACGCCACGCCGCCATGCGCTAGCTGTGCTGTGCACTTGCTGCACCCGCGGTGGTGGTGGTGGTGGTGCAGGTCTCAGCGGGCGGCGGCTGATTAACCGCCGTGGCCTTTCCCTGCAGCCCTCTCCCCCTCCCCACCCCCTTCCCACCCCTGTCTCCCCTCTCTTGTCTCACCCCCTTCCGCACTCCAACACCCCTCTGCCTTGGCGCTTCCCGCCTTCCGCTCTGCTGCGGCCGAGCTGCGCACCGGCCGTGAGCTATGGTGACGTTGAGCGCGTGCAGTGGTCCCGCCGCTCTCTTTCCATCCCTCTCCCTCCCTCTCTCCCCCTATCTCCCTCTCTCTGCCTCTCTCTCCCTCCTGTTTCCCCTGTTCCTTCTCTCACACCGATTCGCGGCGCATCGCGTGGGGCATTCGGGTCAACAGGCTGTAGCCCCCAACCCCTCTTTCCCCCCCTTTTCCCCTCCCCACCTACCCCCCCCCCCCCCCCCCTCTCCCTGTTGCGGCCACGTCGCCTGGCTCTCATAGTTTGAATCAAACGCACAAGCGCCCACTAATTTACCGTCCTGTTTCCTGATGAGAGTTCTCTGCCGAAAATGGAGTATCGGAAGGCGTTAACCGCCTTCGTTATGAAGATAAAGTGAAAGAGAAAAACATTGCATTGATTCGTCGAGAGTACGTTTAGAAAGTTCTTATGCGATGCCCTCTGCACGTACACGACACGCTCACGCTATCGCTCTCTTTCCAAAAGACCGGGCGGACATGAATGTTATCAGGCCATGCTCGTGTCATACCGGCGCGTGAAAAGAAAGTACATAACCCGGCCCTAACCCCGTGGCATATTGCTCATGGCTTTTGAAACCGCGAACGGTGGGGGGACAAAGCAAGCTGCGCGGGAAGAAAAAAAAGACATCGAAAAAACACGAAAACGGAAGTTTTCCTTCTCGCCCCGCGATGCGTGTTGCGATCCGTTTCTGTTGGGTGTGGTTATATATATAAATCTGCATAACTCCGTCGCGGTACCCCCTCCCATACCTGCCGCTGCTGTTCCCCGTTCTCGTCTGCTGCCTGGCTCCCGCACCCGCATAGCACATGTGCATATTTTTCTCCTTTTATTATTCCCTTGGCGCTTTCGGTCGTTGCTGTGTTTGCATTGGGGTTTGAGGGGCCGGGGCGGGCCGGGGCGCCTCGGAGGGATTCCTGCTGAGGTCGCGTGGTGAACGCCCTCGGCTGCCCCGGCCGCGTCCCGACCTGGTTGGGCCCCGATAACGCAGTGGGGCGCTGCACGCTCTGCCGATGTGTCCCCCCGGGTGTGTCCCCCCGGGTGTGTCCCCCCGGGTGTGTCCCCCCGGGTGTGTCCCCCCGGGTGTGTCCCCCCGGGTGTGTCCCCCCGGGTGTGTCCCCCCGGGTGTGTCCCCCCGGGTGTGTCCCCCCGGGTGTGTCCCCCGGGGTGTGGTGTGTCCCCCCGGGTGTGTCCCCCCGGGTGTGTCCCCCCGGGTGTGTCCCCCCGGGTGTGTCCCCCCGGGTGTGTCCCCGGCCTCCCCACTCGGCGAGAACGGAAAGGTCGTCGTCATCGCGACCAATTTTGCAGGTCGATAAGGGGGGGGGGGGGGCTATTGTGTATGCTGTTTCGAAAACTTTGCCCTTGCAATTCAAGATTATTGAGACCCGAGTGGGACTCGGCGAGTCTTTACTACGGTCCTGAGTTCTAAATGCAATAACAAGTTTCCGAACCAGCCTCTTCAAGTGTCTTTATCGCTGAAGACTGGGCGCTGATCCTTCCTGGGTCGTGTCATTGCCGGCTTGGGTGTCGGGCTCGGCTGAGGCTCTAAGGCACTGCGGGGCGGGGCGGGGCGGGCGGCCGCGACGGCGTCCTGTATTGATCCAGGCACCAGCCGGGCGGGCGGCTGCGGCTGCGGCGCACGGGGGAGTGTTCCGGGACTGTCCGTGAAGGACGATGGGACGGGTCATGTCCTTTGGCATGACACGGTGGGGTGTTGCCGGGCACACACGGTGTTTCCACACAACACGCCACGTGCCGCTCCGCTATTTGTACGATAAATCGCTAACAACTGTTCTTTTGTCTTTGCGCGGCAATTATGAGAATCTGGTTGCGCCCCTCGTTTTCGTTGGATTCCCACCAGCTGCCTCTCTCTCTCTCTCTCTCTCTCTCTCTCTCTCTCTCTCTCTCTCTCTCTCTCTCTCTCTCTCTCTCTCTCTCTCTCTCTCTCTCTCTCTCTCTCTCTCTCTCTCTCTCTCTCTCTCTCTCTCTCTCTCTCTCTCTCTCTCTCTCTCTCTCTCTCTCTCTCTCTCTCTCTCTCTCTCTCTCTCTCTCTCTCTCGCTCTCTCTCTCTCTCTCTCTCTCTCTCTCTCTCTGCGTGTCGCGATGCTCCCTCCTGAATGAAAGGCACCAGCAGTCGCCTGGCTCGCGCTGCCCCCGCTGGCTGCGGGTGCTCTGGCGCTGGGGGCGTTGGCGGCGGCGGCGGTGGTCTGCGGGGGTGGCTCAGCCGGGGCGTAGCAGCGCCGGGCTGCTATTCCCAGTCCCATTGACTTCCTCCCCCCCCCCCCCCCCTCCCATGCGTCCAAGGTTAGGGCTGTTCTGGGCCCGGTCAGGAGCACCACGGCGGTCCCCCCCCCCCCCCCCCTCCCCTCCCCCTCAGGGAGCCCTCTCTGGCAAGCGTTCGATGCCCAAACAGTTTATCTGGCGGTAGGGAGGATGGCCGGGGATTGTGTCTTGTATATGAGATTCTTGGCAGGGCCGCCGCCGCTCTTTCCCTCGCGCGCTACGTTTCGCGCGCTTCTGTCGCGCAACATATTTCATTTCCGACGCGCGCATAGTAATAGAAATAAAAAAGAAGACCGGGGGAAAAAAAAGGAAACGGGGAAATCTGTTTCGTAAGCGAGTTTGGGTTTGTGGTTGTTGTTGTTGTTTGCGGCCGCTGACGAGCTTTTGTTTTTGTTTTTGTTGACAGGTGACGAGGGAGCAGCAGCAGCAGCAGCACTAGCTGCCGAGACGCCGCACCGCGCACGGCCCACGCTTCTATGAGAGCGTACAGGCATCACTGCAACCCCAGTGACCCCGCCGCCGCAGCACTAGCGGAACAAGGTGAGGGAGGCGAGGCATGTGTCCAAGCCTGGGGGAACGTCGCCGTGTTCGCATCATCAATTTTTTCTAATTTTTTTTTTCTTTTTTTTTTTTGGCTTCCACCGTTTCTTAGTAATGGTCGCTAAGGTTTTGTTGTGGATTGGGATTGGCGAACGCACTTGTCCAGAAAGGAAGGTTCTGAGAATGGACGTTTTTCAATTTGCAGGATTAGCAGATTGGCCGGACGACCAACTCGAGGTGGTGGTGTCCTCCTCCCCTTTCCTGCCGGGTGGGAATGGTGTATCTGTTGTCGGGCTGGGGTATGGGCGATCCGCGAGCCCAGTCTGAGCATGTCCTCAAGTATGGCGACCACCACCTGCAGCAGCAGCAACAGCAACAGCAGCAGCAGACTCTGCAGCAGCCACTGCTGCAGCAGCAACAGCAGCAGTTGCAGCAGCAGCAGCAGCCGACGCCGGACGGCCACCTCACCCCGGATAGCAGCCTCCCCCTGCAGCTCGACCTGCTGCACATCGAGGACAACGCGGAGGTGGCGCTCCATCCCCTGCACAACCAGGTCGGTGCACTTACCACCCCCTCCGACACCACCCCCAACACCCCCCGCTCCACCCCATACCGGTGTCGTCAGCTGAAGGGTGCCCGCGGAGGGGTCTCGGAATGCCCTCGGAATGTCTGTCAGAAGGGGGGGAAATACTGATTTGAGACAGCTCCCTAGTTTTTTTTACCTCTACAAAATAAAATATGGGAGCTTTACGATTTTTCTGAAATAGACGCGGTTGGAAATGGCTTGTAGAGAATGTGGAGTGGAATGTCCGCTCGTGTGTCGGCGGCCCTGCGGCCAAGGCGGCGGCGTTAGTATGACAGCCCTGTCCGTGCGACATGCCACGTCTGGCACTCGATGCCAAAATATTTTTCCTTCAAGTGCAAAAAGATAAAATGAACAAAAAAGTAATCGCGTCCTGGTCCGCGGAAGCCTCTTCTGATAACGGTTGAGGGGCGTGGCCGTGGCGGACGGAGTCGTTGCTCCCGTTTCTGCAGTCGCTGTATGCATTACGCCACGATCGGCTATTGGCTTTTTGGCCGTTTGACGTGTTTATCTGAGCGTCCCGGCGTGCGACCGATGTCCTGCTCTCCCTCTGTCTCTCTCTCTCTCTCTCTCTCGCACACTTGAATGACATATGCCGGGGCGCGTAAACAAGGCATGCAGAACCAGGACTCTGCGCAGCCGCGCGGAAGGGGCGAAGGTTGAAGACACTCCCTCGCGAACTCGGAGAGAAAGACAGAGAGAGGGAGAGAGAGGAGAGGAGAGGGGTGAGAGAGTCGAAGAGGTGTGTGTGTTTTGCCAGACACCTGTGAGTGTCCCTACGCCTCTTGCCGACTCTCTCTCTCTCTCTCTGCTCTTGACTTTGTTTTGTCAGCCATTTTGTTTACGCGCGCGGGGGGGGGGGGGGCTCCTGACGCAGGGCCCCGAGGGGGCCGGGACTCGTGCCCCCGGTATTTATAAACACAATTTGGCGGTGATGAATCACTTTTTTTTAAAAATTTCGGTACCGTGCGTTGTTGCCCGCGGCCCCTCCCCTCCCCTCCCCCGACCCGGCAGCGGCAGGTGTTGGGCGTGTTTTTCAGGGGACCGTTACCCCCGTGAGGGAGGGAGCCGTCAGGGACGTGTCAGCCAGCAGACCAGGAGAGGCGGGCGCCTTCAATGTTTTTCGCGTCGATCGGATATGGAGCAGGAGCGTCGCATTTGCTCGTTTGCGGGATTATTTTTAGAGACGCAGCGACGGAGGATGTCAGGGCGACGCCACTACCGCCCCGTCCCATCCGCTGCGCACTTATGTAAGGCGGGTGTCCCCAGCGGGTGTTGGCCGGTTAGTGTGCCGGGGCCGGGCCGGGGCCGGGGCCTGCGAACTGCCAACTGCCACAAACCCCGCCTGCAGTTGATACCCGCTGGCAGCGCGGCCGGTGGCACCACGGCCAGCCAACGGCCAGCCCCGAACCCCGAGCCTCGGCTGCCGAGAGTTTCGCCCGCATTCCTCCCCCTAAAACGATATTCACGGGCCATGTATTCTCTCGCGCGCGAGCTGAAATTTAAATTTACTACCCCCGTGGCGAGCGCGGCTTGTCGGCGCCCGGGCCCGGGCCACCGAGTGGCGGGCTAGTTTGCTACTCAGCGCCCCCGCAGTCGTCGTGTTAGGCGTCGTAAAGTAAAGTACATCCGTTGGCTCGCTGGTGCGCGCCCGCCCCGCACGTGCACGACACGCGCACGACACGCGTGCACGCGGAAGAGTGAAAGGAGGCTGCCGTGTGCAGTAGTGTAGGATGAGTACGAGGACCGTGTACGCCACCCTTCAGCTGACTGTCCACCCCTCTAACCCCCCACCCCTTCCCCCTTAGCTATGTACTTACAAGCACGTTTGTTTATTCCGCTTTATTTTTTTTCAAACGCCGGAATCCTCTCTATTTCTTGGATCAAAAGAAATTTAATTTCAAATGCAAGAAACCATTATTTGCTTTTGACTCATTTTTTTTTACTTTAGTGTGTGTTGTTTTGTCTTTGCTGTGCTAGAATCATCCGCTTTGTTAGGCGCTGGGTCCCGCCGGGTCTGCTTCCCCCGCCGTGCTGGGCTGGGCCTCTGGAGGCCGAGGGGTCCCTCACTCGGAAAAAATCTATCAATCTACAAAAAAAAAAAAAAAAAAAAAAAAATCAGAAAAGGGGTCAGAAAACTAAAATCGGACATATTAGGCAAAGCATCAGGGGAAAAAAATTGTTTTGATTTTAATTATTCATGGCACACTCGCGTGACTAGTGAAGGACCCCTCGGGTGCAGCGCTCTGCTCACCCTCCAGTGAGTCCCGAGGGCCCCGTGACTGGACGAGGGGAGGCGCCGGCGCAGGGAGGGGGAAGGGTGGGGCCACTCACGTGTATGTGACATTTCAGATGTTTGTGGTCGGGACATGGCCGGACATGGGGAAACGGATAAGCCTTTTGGGAAAGAAAAGTAGTTCGGTCTGTCCCTACCGCCTCGCCACCTAGAATGCCAGGTAAGTATCCAACTTGTTTTTTCAAAGCCCAAAACCAAACTATCCCAAAGAGAAATGTTTTTCTCACTCCTGTTGTCACTGCCTCTGTGATCTTTCTTTTCTACCCCCCTCCCCTTCCTCCTGTCCTCATATGGTTCATCACCATTAATCACCATCACGCTTTTCCTCTCATTAACCATGTGCTCGCTCTCTCTCTCTCTCTCTCTCTCTCTCTCTCTCTCTCTCTCTCTCTCTCTCTCTCTCTCTCTCTCTATCCCTCCTCTATCCCTCCCTTCCCCCCCTCGCTCTTCTTGTCTCCGCATGCTGGCCGAACGCCCTCGCCCACATTAAGTGCACGCACTCTGGCATCCGCTTTCTGCTGTGAAAGGACTGGTCGGTTTTAGTAGTGCATTCCTTTATTCATTTTGCTCAGTTGTCTGTAGTCTTATTTTTATTATTAATATTATTATTATCATCATGCTGATGGAAAATAACGTAGAGAGAGAAAAGGATTGGCGGGGTAATTGACTTGTGTTTGGATGAGACGACGATGCCCTTGAGAACTGTACATACGTTTGGTGCGGCTCAAACTCGTGTCATTATGACTGCCGTCACGCTGCCGGCCGTGCTCTGTGACGCCATGGCGGCTCCTATATAACCCTGGTGTCTTTAGTTTATCTCTCTGGAGGCGATGTAAGGCTGACGCTTTGGCGCGGTGCGCTCTCCGTGTGCGCAGGTCGGCGGCCACACTCGACTCCTGCTCCTCAACCAGTCCACCATCTGCAAGCCGCTCAACTCGAGGGAGCTCAACTTCTACCAGAACATCCCTCATGACATCAAGACGTTCGTGCCCAAGTACAAAGGTGAGTCGGCAAGAGACGCGCCAGAGGCAGAGACACGGAGCGCCTGCGAATGCCGGGGTAGGCCAGCCCGCTCGACACGCGTGCGTGCTTACGTCGGGATGGCCTACCCGGCAGGCGCCTTGTGCCGTGCGCTCCTGAGACTGGGCCAGCAGTGGATTCGCGCTCGAGACATTATCATGGACGCACTTGGAGGGCGGGGCTCGGGGCTCTCAGCTGTTGTGTTGTGCTCTCTTCCAGCTGCATGCTTTTGCGTGGTCAGTCACTCTGCGGACAATGGGGGCTGGGCAGTGCAAGGGGGGAGAGGGGAGGGAGGGACAATGAGGGGACTAACACAACGACCATTAATGTGGGTCAAGAGCAAATCCTCGTGCATCCCACCCGCTTGGTACGCCTTCGTGGTGACGTGGCACGTGGCGTGGCGTGGCGTGTCACCTGTGCCGCACGTGCCGGCACTGGGCGCCCAGTAGTCTGCCGTGTGCACTCGCGTATCCGGCACGTGCCGGCACTGGGCCCACTGGGCGCCCAGTAGTCTGGCGTGTGCACTCGCGTGCTCGGCACGTGGCCGCTCCATAAAACAACAAAAAAGTGTGCCAAACGCGCGCGGCTGGCGATCCGTCGTTTTGCGCCGCCGGCCGCACTATTTTATTGACATTGCCCCCCCCCCCCCCCCCCCCCGCGGCGCTTGGAGTCTGTCCTGTCAGAGCTCGGCGCGCGATACGATACAGAAGCCTTGCTTTGTGACCTTTTGATGATTCGTTCTGGCGAGTCGTTTCGTCGGATGCTGGTCGATTTTTTTTTTGTCTCCCGCCGTCATCACTCCTCTATAAAAATGTTCCTCAGAATGGTATCATCTCGTTCTGTTTTTCTTTGCGTCTTCCCCTTGGCTTGTGTTTGCTTTGCTTCGGTGTGTGTGTGTGTAAGGTAATAAACGGGTCGGGGGAACGAAAAAAAAATTAATTCAAATTCAATTGAAGTAGAAATAATGCGGTGTTGCTCGCCGACTGTACCACGACCTGTACAGGCGCGATACGGCGGCGGTGGTCGGTGCCTAGTGTACTGTATCCCTGCCGGGGCCTGGCCTGGCCTCGCTATGGCTAATGCTGCTCTGGTCTTGTACACACGGCGGGTCCGTGGCCGCCTCAGTGCACCGCGCCGTCCGTGCAAAGTGCTTGCATGCCATGATGCCGTCTGGCGGCTGGGAGTGCGCTCGCCGTGCCGCCGTGCCGCCGTGCACCCTGTTGCTAGGCCCGGCCAGGACCCGGGAGAGGAGAGGAGCTCAACAAGCTGCTGATCCTGAGGCGGGCGGGGCCGACTGTGCGGCCTCGGAGTCCCCTATCAGCCGTCAGATTGTGTACTGATTATGAAGACTCTCCCATTCTCAGTGTTGTCATGCAGTTTGGCAGCGCGAACGTCTTTTCGTTGCTTTTCGAGATTTAAAGATTTTTTTGATTTTTGTTTTTTGTTTTTCTTATTGTTCCGCACTGACGTGGGGCGGCAGACCGGGGTAGGACGTGATCGTCGAGGGTCATCGCCTCGAGGCCGACAATCACTGCAACGACGGCACAATCGAATGACGCAAATTGTTATTATTATTATTTGGGTTTTCGAGACCTTAAAAACTGCCGCAGTGGGGGTCGACTTCATATGTGGTCTAGGTATCTAGAAGCGGCTGCTGTCTTGTCATTAGTGAACGAGAAGAATTTCTGGGGGGCGTGATATAATCGGCACAAGGTGTGCCGCCGTTTGGAGTTGAGGGCCCCTCCTCGGTGATCGGTCCGGAGGTGATGGTGGTGGTAGTGGTGGTGGTGTGCTGCTGCTGCTGCTGCTGCTGCTGCTGCTGCTGCTGCTGCTGCTGCTGCTGCTGCTGCTGCTGCTGCTGCTGCTGCTGCTGCTGCTGCTGCTGCCGCTGCTGCTGCCGCTGCTGCTGCCGCTGCTGCTGCTGCGCTCGGAGCCGTGACGTCCGCCTGCAGTCTCTGAGCTGCGCTGCGGCCGCCCATCGGGGCCCGCGGCGGGCAGCGGGGGCTCGCGGCCGAGAACGGCCACTTTACGACTTTGGCCTGCGCGGAACTCGGCCGGGCCGGACAGGGCAGGGCAGAGCCGCGGGGTGGGGGTGGTGGTAGTGGCGGCGGTGGGGGCGGTGGCGGTGAAGGCTCCTTCTAAATGCACGCGTTCGCACACGCAGGCGCACATGTCAAGCCGCCAGCGGCAGCAGCCAGCACCAGTGTACAGCAGGGCTGGGGGGGGGGGGGGGGGGCCACGGCAGGGGCCGTGCAGGCCGCAGGGCAGGACAGGGCCGTCTGTAGTGCTGTCTGTGTGCCAGTCTGTGTCCCGGCGCACGGATTGATTGCCCGTGGCCGCGGGCTGGCCGGTGGCAAAGGGTTATCCACTGCTGTCGCGTGACTCATGGGGGGGCAGCCCCGGGCCGTGATTACCCCCCCCCCCCCCCCATCTCTCAACTCCTCCTCCTCCTCCTGCCATTTGCATCACACGAGCCCGCGCTCCGACACACGTTAGCGCATCGTCTTCTCTCGCATATTCGTCCCTCTGGCAGAGTTGGGGTAGCGAGTGGTGTTTCCACACACACACGCACACACACACTTACAACTCTTGCGTTTGTAGAGAGGCCTATTTTTTTTATTTTTTACACTTTTATTTTCTGGGTTGTGTTTGGGTTCAAATACCCGAAATATTGGAGGGATCGCGTTTAGTGTTTTTTCCCCTTCTATCTAAGCGTTCTCACCGCGTGGGGGCGATTTTCCAACCTGCACAGCTGATGGCGTTTGTAATACGATAAGGGGGCCTTGCTGGAACTAGTGCATTCTAAATGCGGAAGGCCGGCGCGGCGTGGCGGTTGACAGCTGCACGCGTGTGTTGTGTTGTGTTGGCTGCGTGGCGTGTGTGTGTGTGTGTGTGTGCACACACACGGTTTTGCCTGCAGATACCACCATTGTCCTTGTCGACAAGCACTCTGTTATCGCGAAAGGCAACCCATCGTGGCGGCCGTCTGATACGGTGGTGGTTGGTAACTGTGTGTTGCCTAAGACAGGCCGCCCGGCGGCCAACCTGCTCCGCAGCGCTGCGAGAGAGAGAAAAATGTCAATAGAAGAATATATATATATATATATATATCGGGACGGGCAGAAGAAAGTAGACGGCGACTGAGGCTCGGCGGGCGGGGGAGGCGATGGGGAATTCAAATGAGGCATGCTGCAGCGGGTGGCAGATCGATGGGCTCGGCCGATACGTCACGCCGCGCCGACGGGGGCATTAATCTAGGAGACGCTAGAAGCTGCCACTCGCGGTCCCGTTCCCGTTTTCCTGGTGCATTGGCTTGGCATACGACGTGCTGCGTGTCCCGGAGGCGACGGCCGATTTGTCTTATTTCTCTATGTTATGCTGTTCAGCCCCGCCCCCCGCCAGTAGGAAACGGTAGGAAACCAAAGTGGTTCTTCTTCCCGCGAATGATATCAAGTATAAAATGATGGAGAAAAAAATTAAAAAAAAGCAGAGCGCAGTGTCGCGGAATCGATGGGATCGGATCGGTTCGCGGATCGGCCAACCGTGGTGGACCTGACCGGACGGGACGGGATTGGATGGGATTGGATCAGCCCGCTGAATAAGGAGAGATGAGTGTGGCGGTGCGAAGAGGCTGTGCTGGGCTGGGAGTGAGTGCTACAAGCCTGGGAAACCTAGGAAACCTAGGAAACCTATAGGAAACCTGGGAAGTCCTGGACGAAAAATACGGCCTTTGAAAACCTTTGGGTGGTCATGGCAAATTTTTTTAATTTTTATTTTAATGTCCGGGCAGCTGGAAATTATTGAATTATCGTATGGAGAATTCTTTGGGAAAATTTGTGGGAACCCTGTGTCGTAGTGACGACTGGACCAACTCGGAAATGGGTACTTTGGGTTTCCGATTATTATTATTTTTTAATGTCCGGAGGGCTTTTGCCTTGTTGTGGACTACAAAATGGAAATAAATAGGTGCGGCTCCAGGAGCGGTTCTGTATAGGGAGCGGACAGGGACGTGACGTCTGTACAGAGGTGCAGTAGGCGGGCTGCTGCTGACACCCGCCGCACCTCGCCCCGTACTGTTGCCATGCCGGATACAGAGTCGAGTCCCTGCTGCGCGCGCTAAGACCCCTCCCCTCCGCGTTCATCGCCTTGCTCACGCCATAGTGGTGTAGTGCAAAGCTTTGCAAAATGATTAATTCGCGGACGGAGTGTGTTTGCTGATGACTTCACCTGTGTGCCTGCGCTGCGGCGCCGAGCCCCGACCCCCGGCTGCTGACGTCGGCCCACACAGATTGGGGGGTCGTGTAGTGGAAGCCTCGAGACGGTCATTGAGAAGTTGTGTGCTCTTTGTATTGTTTGCAGGCGTGATGCAGGCCACGCACTCGGGGGCCATGACGCTGGACAAGCGCTACAGCCCCAGCTTCCGCGACGAGCCGCGCGCCCCCAAGCGCAAGCGCGAGGCGGGCACGGGGGCGGGCACGGGGGCGGGCCTGGTGGCGGCCGCGGCGGCCGCGGTGTCCTCTGCCGCCGGGGGCGGCGCGGCCGCGTCCTCGTCGGGGGCGGGCGTGCTGCGCATGAAGGTGCAGCGCGAGGGCAGCGGCAGCCCCGGCGGCGGCTCCGGCTCGTGCTCGCCCGGCTCCCAGCTCTTCCTGCTGCTCGAGAACATCACGTCGCGCTACCGCCAGCCCTGCATCCTGGACCTCAAGATGGGCACCCGGCAGCACGGCGATGACGCGTCGGCCGAGAAGCGCAGCAAGCAGATGGCCAAGTGCGCCGCCAGCACGTCGGCGTCGCTCGGCGTCCGCCTGTGCGGCATGCAGGTTGGTGGCGCCGCTTGGAATGCGCTCAGAAGGTGTTCTGTTCTGTTGCTGACTAAAGGAGCTGGGTTCTTGTTCGGCCGCAGGTGTACCAGGCGGACACGGACAACTACGTGAAGCGGGACAAGTACTGGGGCCGCGAGCTGAGCGAGGAGGGGCTGAAGGCGGCGCTGTACCGCTTCTTCCACAACGGCTACCAGCTGCGCACGCAGGTGATCCGCAGGATCCTGGGCCGGCTGGAGTCGCTGCGCAGGGCCATCGAGCGCCAGTGCAGCTACCGGTTCTACTCGTGGTGAGTGTGGCGGCGGGTCCCCGGGGCTCCTACCTGCACCTGCAGCGAGGGGCACCTAGTGAAAGTGAAAGAAAATAATCAATGTGCATAGTTAAAAGAAGTCGG
Source organism: Odontothrips loti (assembly GCA_038380765.1). Classification (NCBI taxonomy): domain Eukaryota; kingdom Metazoa; phylum Arthropoda; class Insecta; order Thysanoptera; family Thripidae; genus Odontothrips; species Odontothrips loti. The sequence goes on from CM076252.1 coordinate 13,463,835, forward strand.
GGAAATAAATCATTTTTAAAAAATCGAAAAAATTGAGAGTTGAAAAAAATTATTAAAGCCGTAAAAAATCATAGAAACTCAAGAAACAATTTTATTTTTAATCTAAGTTTGATTTTAAATCATGGCACACTTGCATCTCGAGTGAGGAACACCTCCCCTTGGCATCAGCAGCACCCACTGACCCGACTCTGTCCCTGTGCAGCTCCCTGCTGATGGTGTACGAGGGCTGCGAGTGGGACCACATGTCGCCGTCCCCCTCCCCGTCCCCGCGCCGCCACTCGGCGCACTCGGCGCCCTCGGTGTCGGCGGACAAGCAGCGGCAGCAGCGCCACGCCCGCTGCTCGCAGGACTTCTTAATCAATGACGAGAGTGAGTATGGAATGACGTCGCCGGTTGTGTTTTTCCCTTCCGCTTCGCCCATTTTCGGCAATTAGCGAGCGATCTCGTGCGTGGCGCGAGGCTTCGCATATATCAAGGTCGGGTTGGGACGACTCGCCTGGGCCCGGGCCTCTCCGCTGCCGGTGCGTCACCGCGGTACTGACTCTCACCCCCTCTACTCCCTGCAGGCACCCATGATTCATCCGACAACAGCCGCAGTGCCGGCTGCTGCTACGACGCGGACGCCAGCAACTCGTCCATGGACTTCATGATGTCGCCGCGGCACGGGGACGGCGACGACGACGTGAGCCAGGACTCGCACCAGCGCGGCTTCGGCGAGGCGGCCGCCCGCGGCGCCAAGAACTCGTCCTCGTCGTCGTCTTTCTTCCCGATCTCGGAGGACACCATGTTCCTCGACACGCCACCATCGTCCCAGCCCAGAGGTGGGTACTGGTGCACTAGCAAGGCATGGCGGACTCGGACTCGCTCTGAGACAACGCTGAACTCGCGATATCATGTGTGCCGTTGTTGTCCGCAGACCTCCCCGGGTCCATGCCCAGCCCCTGGCTGCTGTACAGCAGCGGCGTGGGGGACTTCTGCTCGTCGCCGGCGCACAGCTCGGAGGAGCTGTCCTCTGACCTGGAGCTGCAGCTGCCGCCGCAGCCGCGCATGCAGCTGCCGGCCATGCAGCTGGGCGCCAAGCGGGTGCGCCAGCAGCTGCGGTACGACGAGGACATCTCCCACGGCCAGGGCACCGAGGAGGAAGACGAGGAGGACGACGAGGACGAGGAGCTGTCGCCGTCTGCCACGGACAGGTCGCTGACGTCGCTGACCAGCAAGCGTCTCCGGTCTGCGCGTCCCACCGCGGCTCCCGGACACTCGCACGGCCACGGTCACGGCGCGGAACAGAAGGCCAAGCGAATGAACCGCCTGACGCCGCCTCCACACGCCGAGGACGCCGACGACGACCTGTCGCCGTCCGTGCGCGTGGACGTGCGCATGATCGACTTTGCGCACACCACCCTGGCCGCCGCCGCCGGGGCCAGCCCCGGCTCCAGCTCGGGGAACACGACTGTGCATCACGGCCCCGACTGTGGCTTCCTCACCGGGCTGGACAGTCTGCACCGCATCCTCATGGAGATCCTGTGCGAGGACTAGACTAGATTAGGACTAGGGCGGCGTGGCCTGGCCTGGCGTAGCTCTGTGATGACGAAGGGTTGTGAACGCGTGTTCAACTTGGATCTCTTTTTTCCCCCGTGATATTTGATTGGCACTGCGGCCGTAAGTATTTGAAGTAACAATGTTGGGAATGACGGTGACCGGAGCGCGGTGTGACGCGAGGCGAGGCGAGTCCGCCTAAGGACTGGGAATGGGTGTTGTAGCGCCATTTTTTCCAAGCTGGTTGCTGGAGCACGTGAATTGAGAACAAAGTCAGGACTGATGATGGAAAGTGTTGTGTGGGTGGTCCACTTTAAACTGGAAAACAAACTTGTTGGACCTTCAGCCGAACAAAGAACAACAGAATGTTTCCAACATAATTGGTCCACCAAGTGCTCGCCGAAGTTATTTAAAGGACTAATTACCACTGTTATGTTTTACTTAATTTTGAATGACTGGCAGAATGTTAATGGTTTCCTGACATCTTTTTAAAATTGTGAGCGGCTGGCTTGTAGATCTGTTTGCATTACTTATGGTACATTTCCTATTGCCAAATTTGTTTTACGAATTCTCTTTTATGTCAATGTGATGCTGAGTTATTTTAGCATTTGTTTTCAGCAATAAACTTGTTGTGTTATTCATAATCTGAAAAATTTAATAATGTTACATTTTGCAGAACATTTTAGTCTATGTTATCTGTAAAAAATAAATAAAAAAATGACAAACCTGTGGTGTTAATTTTAGTGCAATGAAGTGGTTGTGTAAACATTTGTTGATGATTATAATCTGTTGTGGTACAATAAGAGCATGTGGTGCCAAGAATGTCCCTTTGACTTACTTGGTCAATAAGCTATTGTTAAGTACTAAACAGAGATATAATGTGGATTTGTATGTTATGAAGGAGGACAGGCAAAGGAAAGGTTAGTACAATTTAAGACTTGCCCCTATCATTAGATCTGATTGTTGTATTTGTACTCTCTTCCCTCGTGAGAGCTGCAAATAAGCTCTCATTTGAATTCTACTGCTGATCCACGCTTTAGCAGCTGTACCTCTCGCATGTATGACAACGAGAGGCGCCATGAAAGTGTTTGCTGTCTTTAATTTTGACAAAATTGCTATCAGGAATGAGTAAACATGTAGCCTGAAACCAGATCTCACTTAATGTACCCTAAGTGCTATGTTGTTTTTTTTATGATATGATAGTTCAGATGAGCGACTTCTATATTTCTCATGGAATAAGAATTTCTTTCGACATTGTGTGTTTTTGATTGGGTGTTGTGGAGTCCCTAAAGATTGCTTTGTATTTTAATACAGGGTAGGTAGTCTTTAAATGCAAGAATGTATTATTGTCCTCGGGCATTGAAGGCTTTTTTAATCAGTTGACTTTAGTAAAATATTTGTGTCAACTGAATTCTGTCTTGTGGAATACAATTGTAAATTTTAACAGCCGAGATAGTCAAATTTTGTGGTCCTCTTTATGTATTATGGCGGATGGTTTCTGCCTGTCATGTTTGGCTTTTGGTCCTCTATTCCATCATAATCAGTCTTTCATTGTCAAAAATTATTGTTTAGGTAAACTCACCAAACTTGACTTCATTTCATAAAAACCATTTTTGACAGTTGCAGTCCAACATTGACTTTATTTAAGATATTCCTAGTAACCTGGCAGTATTCTTGTACAAAAGTCTAGTTATTTTTATAGAACATTGTATATTTATACTGTAGATAGTTTTTGTATGCCTTCTTTGTTCTTTCAAATAGTCTGTTCCCTTATTCATTTCTGTTGCAAAAGTGATAGTGTGAACCATTTTGGCAAATCACTCATTGTGGTAGTTGACCCTTTCATGTTGGAGATACATTTGCTGTGTGGGTTACTCTTTTGCTAATGACAAGTAGATTTATGTAATGGAGTGTATTCATTCCATTTTTTTTATGAAAAAAATCATGCAAAAAAGTAAAGTTGACCAAGCAAACAATATTTTCACGTTTGAAAAGCTCTATCAGAGTGACATTCACAGTCTGTTTATTTCTGTGTGTGATTGTGTTTCTTCCAACACTGTGATATTTATTCTGTCAGTGTATCTTTGTTCTGTGTATTTTAGTGTAGATTCTGGAATAAATTTCATGTATTTTCTTTCTTATTTTTGCATTTAAGTGTGTGATGTATATTATGAGCATAGGCACTTAATGTTCAGAATGTCCCTTGGTCCGTCTGTCACTGCAAGAATCTCCTCAAGCCTCTTTAAACTATAGTGCTGGAGATTTCTGTAAGCCATTGTATGGTTGTTAAGCTCTTTGAGATCCTTTTTTTTTCTACTTTTATTTAAAAAAAGGAGACCAAAGAAATGTTTTGACTCATGTGGGGATTTGTTTCAATTCATATTCCCTATAGATTGTTAGTTGATGAATTGACTTCATTGTTTTGAGGTGAACTCTTTGTTTTGATTACACCAATACTGTTAAAGTTCAGTAGTAGACACAAATGGGTTATTTCGGTTACCAGAATGTTGAAAGAGTTGCTAAATCGACAGTTCAGTGGGCCATTTCAAGCAGCTAAACTGTGATATTTTGTAACTTTATTGCAGGCTGGTAAAGAGTTACCATTTATTCATTCTTGTTTTTCTAGTGTCCTATGTGTATGTATGATTAAGTTCACCAAATGACATTGCGAAGTACTGTTCCTCTCAAGATTTGTACGGGATTTGTTGAAAACTCATTCCTATTTGCCATATATTTTTTATCCTATTGGTTTAATGTGCAGACTTTTTAGTCAGATGGATTTTTGAAATCATTTTCAGTATGTGACCTGAAACATGGTCAATTTTTTTTTTGTTGTTTTTGCTGATAGTAGTTTAAAGGTATTGTTGGTTCTTGTGGATGTACATTTGGATAAGCATGTATGAAGTATTTTGAAGAAAAATAAAAATCCTTTTAAAGAATTATCTCTTTTTATTTACAAAACTAAACCATAATTTCATTTCACATTATTTTATAAGAAAGGAAGTCGTGGTAACGATGGAATTTCGCCATTTGTAATAGTTTGATGCACTTCGAAATGAAAGGTGGTCGTGGATGAACAAAAGGAGAGGGGATATGGGAAAAGGGGGGGGGGGGGACGAAATGAATGAAGAAGGATCTTATCATAACCATAATAATAAAAAATAAAAATAGTTGTCATCATTATTATCAATATATGTCAATATGCGGCGCAAAAGTCTTGAAGCACTGCGAAGTCACTGCAGCCCCAATCCCCCTGGGCTCAGGATGATTTCGCGGGTGGGCCTGTCCCGATCCCGGTCTCCGTGGCCGGACGAGGCGCTGCCGCTACCGCTGCCGGCGCTGCGGGCGGCGGGGCGGGGTGAGGAGGACGGCGTGGGGGAGGTGACGATGATTGCGTGCGGTGCGTGCACGTGCGACGTGCTGCGACAGAAACACACAATTTAGGAGTCGATACTACGTAGGGACTGAAAATACTTCACAAAAACAATGGAATTATGAAAACACAAATATTAATACAAAACGAATAATATGGTTCAAAGTCGTGAAAGTTTGACACATATATCACAGGCAGTGGAACGACCCCTACACAAGGTGCTCAGGGTAGGCCAGCCCGCACGACACACGTTCGTACAGAAGCCAGAGCGGCCAGCAGGCGTAGGCGCTCTCTGAGGAGAGGGCTCACGACTCACCTCAGCGCCGTGCTGGGGCCCGGCCGGGCGTCGTCCGGGCTGAAGGCCGAGTTGAAGGAGCACGAGCCCATCTCGTACGCCTCGGAGCCGTCCGCGTCGCCGTCGAGGTCCACCGCGGCCAGCAGCGGCAGGTCCCCCGTGGACCCCGTGGTGCAGCCAAGGCGTTTGCTCGACTGCGGCCCGGGGAAAAGCACAGTTAGGAGGGCTCGGACTTTAGCCATCGTTTTGAGAGAGTCCGAGTGATGACCTCAGTGGTGCGCGGGCTGCCTAACACACTCACGAGGCTGCGGACGCTGGACATGTAGCCGTCGCTGAAGTCCTCGGAGGCGGCGCGGCCGCGGGACGGCAGACTGATGGTGGGCACGGTGAAGCCCAGAGCCTTGGCGGACGCCTGCGCCTGCAGCTGCGGCTGCTCGGACAGCGGCGTGCCGGCGCTCGGGAAGCCGCCGGACGCGATGGACACGCGCTTTTTGCTACGCGCCCCGCCCGACACCTGCACACACAGTAAAGCACACACAAAAATTATTTGTTGTCCCAGCTAATTTTGTGCGTTGGCTTCGGGACAAGCAATGAAATTTAGTTGAGATAATTTTCGTTGGGTAAGCGAGTGGCTTCCAAAATGCAGGGAAAAGGGAGTTTTGCTCCCGCAACGAACGATTTGCTGACTCGACGAAGTGTTAGTTCTCTCAACCGAATTTATTGCTTGTCCCGAAATCAACGCGTGTCGCGCGGCCGACTGGCTGGCTGCGGCACTGACCGTGGGGTCGTTGGGGTCGGACGGGCTCCTGATGAGCTCTGACGGCGCCCTCGACAGCCTGGACGGCGGCCGGGAGCCCGTCCTGGAGCCGGGCCTCGAGGTCCTGGAGCCCGGCCGCGAGGTCCTGGACAGGGTCCTGCTGGCGCGCATGCCGTGGTGCTGCATGCTGTGGCGGTGCGGCACGCTGCGGCCCATGGGGCCCATGGCGATGCGGCCCGCCGCCTCCAGCGCCATCACCTGCTTCTTGTGCCGGCTGCGCTGCCGGAAGCGCCTCAGCAGACATCTGCCAGGGCAACCAACGTTGTCAACAACTGCTGGTGGCTGGGTGAGGGGGCCAACACTGCCCCTTCCCGATATGTACACCGAAATTAATCATGGCTCGTTTTAGTGATTTCATTTCTTTCTTGTTTTTTCCCCCTGATTTTAAAAACGTGCTGTGTTTTAATTTCTAATTTACTAATGTTGATATTTTTCTGACTATTTTTTTTTTGCCACTGTACATTGATTTAAAAAATAAATAAAAACGACTTCCGCTTGGCCGTGCGTCGGCTGGGTGCCGGGTGCTTACTTGGACGGACAGACGCACAGCATGACCCTGAGCAGGCAGCAGAGGACACCGCCCGCGATGAGCGTCGGCCCGATGAGGCGCAGCTCCAGGGTCTTGAAGCCCTTCTCGCCGGTGCCCACGAAGGCGATGACCATGCCGACGGCCACGGTGCCCAGGCCCACGTACAGCAGCGCGTTGGCCGCCGCGCTCTCGTGGCCGAACGGGAAGGGCACGTCGTCCTCGTCCGAGCTGGAGCCGCCGTACGCCGTGTCGTGGATCTGGGGGAAGGCGGAGGAGGGGGGGGGGGGGGGTCGATTAGGGCTGGCCGTCGGCCGTCGTCACCGGCACACTGCGGTGACCCACAGCGGTGACGGGGCGGAGTGGGGTGCGGTACGCAACTGATTGGCAAAACTAGCGGCCGGTAGTTCCGTTCACCACGCCAGCGCCGCGGACGCCATGCGGCGACGCCCTGCGTGGAGTCTAGTCGAGTCTAGTCGAGTCTAGTCGAGTCGTGTCCCGGGCCGGCTCGTCACATTATCGATCGGCAATACCTCCACCCCTTCCCTTCCTGGTGCTGGCCGCTGCTGCGGTGGCCACGGCGAGCCCCCGGTTTTGGGGCTGGCCACGAATTACATACCGCATCTCGATGTGCACGTCGGCATAAATTATCTCACTGTATAATGTCAAGAGGAACAATATTTCCCCCCCTGAGCTGGATGCGGTAGTAAATTTGGGTTCTGAGAACTAAAATTTGATTGGTCTATCTTTTTGTTAGCTGCACCAGCAAAAAGCAGGGAAAAAATATTTGAGTACACGCAATGCACTTCTTCGTTGGTGCAACGTAAAAAAAAAAAAAATTGTTCCCCCAATTAAATTTTATGTTTTAGAACCAAAATTTACTTCTTGTCTCGAAATCATCTAAAAAAATAATAATAGTTGAGATCACTTATCTTTTTTTCTCCGTGCACGACCGCTGGGGGCTACTCACCCGGTTCCGGCGCATCCACCGGCGCCGGGCCTCGGTGGACTTGACGCGGTGGTTGATGCCTGCCTCGCAGGCCGACGGCCGCCGGTCCCCTCCGGACCCGATCCCGGATCTGTCCCTCTCGCGATCTTGCCATGCCGCCTTTCCCTGCAGGAGAGACAGAGGCGGGCGGTGACGGCTGGCGACACGGTGCGGCCCGGAGCGCCCCGGTGCCCCACTGCGGCCGCGCGGGGGAATTGGATCAACAAGTCGGGAGGGATGAACGCGCTTTTTTAAAAAAAATTGTTTTCACGAAAGAGGTAGCGAGAAAATAACTGCTCATTTTTCTTATTTTTTTTTTAAACGAAGATGGTTTTGCTGGTCGACCCCCAGCTGCTTACCCCACAAGGTAACCAGTTTCTTTCTTCCTGCCGGGAACAGAACGGAAGAATCACTCACTACTGTCGACCGAGACTTTGGCGAACGTTAACGTTAACCCTCGCGCTGCTAGGCCCCCACCCCCACGAGTGCTGGTCCCGTTGGGCCGAAAGGCTGCGATCCGCGCAACGACCGCTTTGACAAACGGCCGGCAACTACAAAGACTACCAAGGCGTGCGACACCCATGCGCATGCAGCACTAACACTACACTAGCACGACACACAACGCTACCTCTTATGTACACTACAGAACACAAGGAAATCATGCGGAGGCGAGAGAGGACTGCCATTTTGTGATTCGGAGCCGTGGAGGAAGAGGAAGAGATATAGAGACAGATAGATGCCTCGAAAGAGGAAACTGCAGAGAGAGAGAGAGAGAGAGAGAGAGAGAGAGAGAGAGAGAGAGAGAGAGAGAGAGAGAGAGAGAGAGAGAGAGAGAGAGAGAGAGAGAGAGAGACAGACAGACAGACAGACAGACAGACAGACAGACAGACAGACAGGTAGACAGATACAAATAAGAGGAAGGAAGTGAAGAAGGAAAACAAAAAACAGAGAAAAGGTACAAAAATAATGATGAAAGGAGGGGGTTGAGAAGGAAACACATAGCTGACCACAAATCCACTCGAGAATGCCACGCGCCGGCGGCCGCCGAGTGGCGAGCGGCGAGCGGCGAGCGCCCCGCATTACCAGATTGAAGCGAACACGCCCCGGGTCGGCTTACGTGGTTGGGGCGGCACGGTTCAGACCCCACACTCCACCCGACGAACACGCACACTCGTACGAACGCAAACAATCACACACGCCGAAGCCTAGTTGTAAAAATTTTGTTTTTGCTGCTGCCTTTTCTCACCACTTATAAGTGGTTTTTTTTCTCCTTTTCAATTTTACGGCCGTTTTTGATTCCATTACGATTCACAAGACAAAACGAGTACTACTACGTTGAGATTTGAAGGGGCCGAGTGGAGAGAGCGACTGACCCAGTCCAGTGGCGTTGTGGAGGTGTGCGGCCAGCCCTCGGGCTCCTGCTCGCCCTGGGGCCCGCCCTGCCCCCCGAGACCCCCGAGCCTCCGGCGAGCCCAGACGACCAGCGCCCTGACGCTTCCGCCGCTTTCGCCCCGCTGGTCCCACCCCGTTCCCGCTCCCGCCCGCGGCCCCGGCCCGTGTCCATCGCCTACTGTATGTACATGATCTAGCAGCAGGCCCAGCAGGCCCAGCAGGCCGCGTGCCCCCGTCCCAATAACCGCGCTGGTCCCCCCGGGGGAATCGGCATTTCCCCCCTGCGCCCCCTCTGGGTCCTAGTCCTCCGGGTCCCAGTCGGGTGGAGGGCCCTCTCCTACCGCGCTGCCCTGCTCTGCCCTGTCCAACGGTCGCGTGCCTACGAGGACGAGCTCGGACTCAAATCAATGACGCGTCAATACAGCCGGCCTCCACCGCATCCCGGCCCAGCCCAAATGCCCACCGCTGCCTGTGGGTGCTGCGGGCTGCGGCTGCCGTCCAGTAGCTCGCCCTGCCCGTGCAGAGCCCTTCCCTTCGCTGCCTGTGTTGACGGCTGACACACGCTGGCCGCTGGGCCGTGCCGCTGCCGGCCACACGGCTATGACGGCTACCCACCTCGGGGGGTTCCGGTGCAGGGGCCACGGTCCTGGTTGTCCGGTGGGAGTCCTGGGGGGTGGCCTGCGGGGGGACGGTCGCGAAGCCGTTGGACTGCCCTCGGCCGGGGCCGGCGGGCGCGGCGATGCTGATGTCGTCCACGCCGGACACAGGCGGCCGCGGGGGGCGCACGATGGCGGGGAGGACGCCATGCTTCCAGGCCTTGTCGGCGCCGGAGGCCCTGCGGAGGACTTGATGGGTGGGAGCGGGAGCGGTGCGGTCCGGGAGGTGGACGTGGAGGCCTTGACGGCTGCGGTTGCATTCGTGCTCGTGGACGGATCGGAACTTTTGGACGGCTTGGAGCTTGTGGGCGGCTTGGAGCTTGTGGACGGCTTGGAGCTTGTAGGTGGCTTGACGCTTGTGGACGGCTTGGAGCTTGTGGGTGGCTTGACGCTTGTGGACGGCTTGGAGCTTGTGGGTGGCTTGAGCTTGTGGACGGCTCGGAGCTTGTAGGTGGCTTGAGGCTTGTGGGCGGCTTGGAGCTTGTAGACGGCTTGGAGCTTGTGGACGGTTTGGAACTCGTGGACGGCTTGGAGCTTGTAGACGGTTTGGCGGCTGCCTTAGGGGGTTGTTTGGCACCCTTGTCACTCGCGATCACCGAGCGTGCGGGTGGCCAAGACGGCGGCTTCTTCTTGCCGCCCTTCGCGGGGGCCTTCTTGGCGTTGGAAGAGATGAGGCGGTTTGGACGCAGCCCACCCACGCCCGGCACGAGTCCAGGCATCCGTCCTGGTCGCTGCCGTCCGCGTCGCCGCCTGCGCTCCTCCGGGCCCTGCCGCGACCCTGGCTGAACCCTGGCGCCTCACCGCCCACAGGGTCTCCGCGGTGTCCTCGCGGGCCAGGCCGACGACGGCACCATCGCGGACGGCTTCGCGGACGGCGCGGTTTACATCGGGGGAGTCGGGGCCGTCAGGTCGACGACGGCGCCCTCGAGGCCGTCGTGGCCGCCGTCAGCTCCCCTCGGCCCACGGCGGGCGACTCGGCCCGGCATCGACTGCTGACTGGCCGGCTGACAGCAGCGGCGGGACAGCAGAACTGAGTGATGTAGCGGCCCCAGGCCCCCGGCCCCCGCGACCCCCGACCCCCGCGGCCCCTACCCACCTCACCCGCCCCCCACCGCGCCGCCCGGACGGACGCACCTTGCCCCCCGCGACACAACGCCTGCGCGCCCATGCACTGAAGCCGAAGCCCACCGAAGCCCCCCTTAGGTGATGACTTGACTGGCCCGCTTCCGCTCCGCTCCGCCCCCAAGCGTCCTCGCCCTCGTGAGGTGCTCCACCCGGCTCCACCGGCTCTGCATCGCTGCCCTGGCCTTCCTGTTCAGCCCTGCCCTTCCTGTTCAGCCCTGCCCGCGCCACTACCCTACCTCCAGCTCCAGGTAGTGGGGTTCTTGTGGGACTGCGGGAGGGCGCGCGGGTGGGCTGTCGGAAGGCTCTTGTTTGCACTCCCCCGATATCAGTCAGTCAAGGTCAGCGGCCAGCAGTCGGCCCCGGGCCGCCTGGGCCTCAGAGGCAAGCGACCTTAGCGACCTCAGAGTCGCCTCAGTGCACTAATTAAAGGAAATCACGACCAAAAAAAAAAAAAAAATTAGCATGTAAGAAAAATAAAACACCCCCCAAAAAAGAGAAGGGTGTGATCCTTTTTCTTACGTCCTGTGATTGTTTTCCTGGCGTGATTGATTTACCTGCACGTCGTTGGCCAGCCTGTAAGCCCATCGCGCCAAAAGCACGCATGGTCGAACGGCAAGTACTCAATCCCATTATTTGCAGGCCTCGCCTCGAGGGCTTAGGGCGAAGCTCCCTCGCTGCCGTCTGCGACACCCGTCCAGAAGTCGCTCGGATGCGATTATGGCCCAGGCGCAACGCCGGGCCGGGCGGGGGAACAACGCCCCATCGCCAGTAGTTATTTGTCTGCCAGGAGCGGCCAGGGCCGAAATAGTCTTCCACGGGTCGCCAGAGACAATAAGTCACGAAATCGATCACAGACTTCTTTTCTCTTTTCTCGCTCCCCTACCCCTGGGAACTCCGGCGCTGCCCTGCGGCGGGCACACCAGATTGGATTTGGACGAAAGAGCACATGGCCTCTCACGAATTGTGTTCCCTTCCAGGTCTCGACTGCCCCAACACTTAAATAAGTAAGCCAAGGCTCATAATCTCCGAAATCATTTCTTTTTAAAGATGTAATTTCATATTTCGACATCTCAACTCCATCGAGTTGCACGTGCGCACCACCTAACCAGACCGCAATACTGTCAAAGCTGTTCCAAATCCCAATCGATTTTGTCATGTGTCGAGTGCAACTTGACATCCAATCGATGTCCTGTCCACAGTCTACTCCTGACCGGGTTCTAGTACCCTAGCCGACCCCCCCCCCCCCCCCCCCGACAGGATGCGGACCATGATGGGAACCATTTGGAAGCGGAAGTCCAGTTCGGTGCGCCGCAATAACGCAGAAGGCCTCGACAGAGCGGTGGTATTTTGATGTTCGACACGCTTCGCACATACCCCCACCCCCACCCCACCCCTGTCTTTCTCTGGCTCCAAGCAGTCCCGACGCGCCCCCTCTCACTCCCCCTCCCTTCTCCGTTACCGCTGCCACCCGCCACAACCCCTCAACCCCGCAGCGACACGCAATGACCTTCAAACCGCCTGCCTCCGGCGGGCTCCGTCCAGAGGGCGCTACCGGACGAGGGTGGCTGGTTATGCACAAGTTTCGCCGGACGCACACCAGAGGGCAGCACCTACCTGAACCGTCGTCCGCCCAGGTGGGAAACGTGGGCACTTTGGACAACTTTGAATCACGCGGGTTTTCGTGACGGAGGGCTGGGCTACTGCGAGAGGCCGAGTCGCAGAGACCAAGGGTCAGGTCGAGCCAATTAAACAAAGCACTATCGTGCACACTTCTCAGGCTGGCAGTCAAATCCGCTGTTCATTAATGTACAATCAAGAAGAGAAGAGTCGCAAGTGTCCCAATTAGTTTTTTCATCTTTGTACAAAAACTATTTAAATAAGTAAAAGAACCATACAAATAACAACCGGAACCATTCACATGCAGCATGCACCGAAGCGTTTTTACCTGCCCATTAGTGCGATAGAGAAGGAAGGTGAAGAAGGCCTGGAAGAGGAAAATAAATAGACACTGGGAGACAGATAGAGGGGGAGGGGATGGAGAACAAAGAGAGAAAACAGCGAAGCCTGTGGTGAGACAGAGAGGTAAGGAGGAGACGGAGAGAGACAGAGATCCAGAAAGAGAAAGAGAGAGAGAGAGAGAGAGAGAGAGAGAGAGAGAGAGAGAGAGAGAGAGAGAGAGAGAGAGAGAGAGAGAGAGAGAGAGAGAGAGAGAGAGAGAGAGAGAGAGAGACAGACAGACAGACAGACAGAGACAGAGAGAGACAGAGAGGGAGACAGAGAGAGAGAGACAGAGAGAGGGAGAGAGAGAGAGAGAGGGAGAGAGAGAGTGATGAGTGTAGGCACGCGTGCGGCGGAGACAGAGACAGACAGACGACACTCACGATTGCGCAGAGGAGGAGACAGGACATGGCGAATCCAGAAGGCAGACGACGCAGGCGAGGCGCATCGCGACACACAAAGGCCATCAGACAGTTAGAGGGGGGAGAGAGACAGATAGAAAGACAGACGGACAGAGACAGAGAGAGGCAAACGACATTCAGCTGGAACAGAGCATGCCATCGTATAATCATGCTGTAGATAATGTTAATCATGTTTATCACCGTTTCACACGCCTGCGTATCAGAGGTAGCATTGTTAGAGGAATGCACTTGCTAAAAAGATAAAGTCACAATTTTACGGTACAAACAGGAAGCAGTTTATTCGTTTCGTGATCTCGCCGTCTAGTTGTTTCCCACAATAAGAAACTGAAGGTTCATGAAGCCTCATCGTGACATGGTGACTTTTTCAGTTTGAAAAGAGGTGTGAGGTTAGTGGATTAGAATGGGAGGGTCTATTGGATTTCAGTCGAAAATGGTGCGTCGCGACTAAATTGAAAAACTGTATGAATAAGAAACTTTTTGGAGAAGACACTACGCCAAAAAGTCATCGCCTTTTGTCTTTTTTTTTTAGGCTAGCTGATTATCATGATGATGATCTTGCTGATGCCTTTTAAAAATAAAAATAAAAAATCCTCATCGAGAGTACAATCGCTCAAAAATTTCTAAGTGCGGTACCAAAAAACACGCTCGGAACAGATCCGGGAAAATCTGAAAATGTACACAACTTGAGAAACACAACCAAACTATTTATGATTCTAGTCTGCTACGTTTTCTATCACGTAAGAAGTGTGGCTATGACGACGAGGATCCAGGGGAGTGAGACAAAAACCTACAGACTTCTTTCTCTGTCACTCACGTCCTCGATTTAAAAAAAAAAAAAAACTTCAACCGGTATACTGCGACTGTACTCGCCTCCCTGTAATGTCACGGCACGGGCACTGTCAGTTTGATTTGTGAGTGAGTGGCGTCGCGGGGCGTTGAGGTGTGTGGCGAGGCGTGGTGAGCCGGGCGGTTCGTCTCACCAACACTTCACCACACTCCAGCCGCGCGTTAAATAAAGAAAAAAAAACATCCATCTAAAAAAAAAACTGGGAATAATATAACATTCACAGAGCTGCTTGAAGAGGTACGAAAGACAAGCCATCGCTCCCCAATCCCACAAACATAAGAGGGGTAAGAAAGAGAAGATTTTTTTTTTCTGGAGCCGCATAGAGAAAGAGAGGAGGGGAGGAACTCTATGTTGAAGGCTGACAGAGTGTGCGAGAGAGAAAGGAAAGGGGGTGGCTCCAGCCATACCAGCCGTCCTACGAATCTCTAACGCAAGCAGAAGAATCAAATCAACTGGCTAAGAAATCAAAATTTCTCTTGATGTTTAGAGGAGTATAACTATAGGATAGTGAAACTGGGCGAAGAATGTACGGCAGATGCCCCTGGCGAGGTACCACCAAGAGTTTGAGCTCCGCTAAGCGAATTCCCTTTCCCTTCGAATTTAGCTCCGTGGCCGCCAAAACACTCGTGATCGTCCCTCCGACATGGAGTTCTGCCCCTCTGCTCACTGGGCTTCAGCGGGACTTCAGCCGCACCAACAGGATACCACCACCGATACAATGTAAAATAAAAAGGAAAAAGCTTTCCCTTGTGAACAAGACAACGGACGTGGCCGCCTGGGAGGTAGGCAGCACGGGCACACCGGTGTAGAGCACGCTGCCTACCCGTTACGGGGCGAACGCCTGGGAGGTAGGCAGCACGGACACAGCGGTGCGAGGCGCGCTGCCTACCCACTGCATCGCAGGCGTCCTGGCGTGGTGCCCTGGTGGTACGGCTGTGTGCCGGCCCCTCCCCTCCCCGCCCCGCCCCGCTCCGCCGCGCCCTAGTCCCGGAGGCAAGCGAGTAGCACAACAACGGGCACGCCAAAGCATCGGGTCACCGGAAGGAGCTGGCCGGGGCGGGACTGGCAGGACGAGGCGGGACACACCGGCGACTCCGCCGTTAATTTTCATGACCAAAATTAAAAAAAAAAAATCAAAAGGGGGGGAGAGAAGAATTATTGATTTAGAAACTGAATTCCGGGGGCCCGATTCCCGTTTGGTTTAGTTCCCAGGCCAGCGGGCTCTTACCCAGTTGTGCGGCGGGTACTGGGGGAAGGGCGCGATCTCCCTCGTGGCCACATGGCTGGGCAGCTCCAGCCGGCCTCTTCTGTTGAAGTTGCTCTTGCGGCGAAGTCTCTGCTTCTCTCGAATGTAGATGGCAGCTTGCATCGCTGGAGTCTACACCCGGCAGGGACTGGGCCTGGGCCTGCCGCCTGGCCTGCCGCCTGGTTCGGGCCTAGGGCCGTGGCCGTGGCCGAGGCCTAGAACCATTCCGCCATTTCAACAAGCCTAGGACGGTGCCGCTGCCGCTGCCGCTCTGCGCTGGGCGCGCCCAGACGCCGCCGGTCCAGACGCTAGGACTGCTGCCACTGCCGCAGCAGCAGGACGCACTGGTGCCGCGGGGGCAGCAGCGGTGGCGCCCGAGGTCACTGACAAAGAAACACCTGCAAAACTACAACAAGACAAACATTCGTTTACCGCTGCTCCGGCCCTGGGCGCGCAGGGCGCATGTGTGGTAAAGAGAGACAGAGACAGAGAAAGAAAGAGCGTCAGAATGTTCGATGGACGACTGAGTTAGACAGAGACAGAGGGAGAAAATAAAAAGGCAAAGAAAAAGAAATACATTAAATGAGAATTAAATATGACAGTTCACTTTGGTATACATAGGATGCATAATTATAATCTAGAAGTAATACGAATGAAAGGGAAGTAACGGTAAAATTATTTCGACAGTAAAGAAGTTACGACCAAAATTAGCCTTGTATATATGATGTTGGTCCGTTCACAAAATGGCTCTCGTAATAATGATACTGTACTGCTACACAGACTTTACTCAAGCAGGGCCAGAGCCCACCACTGCCCGGCATCTATATGGGGTCAATGATAACATGACCACTTGCTCTGGAATTTCGAAATTTACAGTTTTTCTTTTACTCTGTCCCTTATCCCACATTTTTCAATTTAAAAAAATCTTCTTCTACATGTTCCTATGAGAAAAACTGACTCAAAAGGCCGGGCGGGGTGGGCAGGACCACAAGTCTACTGGGTGCTTGAGGGCGCGATGGAGGAGAAGTCCTGAAGGACACGTTTGCCATGGCACTGTTAGAAAAATTTCTGCCTCTATATTTTGTGTTGTATTTTCTTTACAAAAAAAAAACAGTCCCTTTCCTACAGACAACCTTGTGGTTTCGGAAGCCATTCACATCCCTGATTGCTGCAGTCAAAATACAGGATGTCAGAACTTGGCGGCACACACTCGCTAGGGAGCTATACACGTATTTGAAAATGTGCCGAAGTCATTCGATAAGGAGTGGCTCTCGAACTCCACAAAGACTATCTGTGTACAAACAAATCTCTGCTATCTCCGTTCAAACTTGTTTTGTTTCGAGCAGTAATTTTTCCAACACGGATCTGTTCTCCTTTTCAACCTGGTCCTCGAATGCTCCATGCACTACTCTAAAAGGTGCAGACTGACACAGACTGACGACTGACAACAAAGTGGTAATAGTTCTCTAGCTACACTAAACGGCTACAGTCATTGTAAATATCTATTTGGTGGAAGAGCGAGGGACTAAAAAGGGGCCGTAATCCGGGCTAGGGCTACCCTACGGTTCCCTACGGTCCCTACACAGGCCACACTGCAAAAACATGTATGCTCACGTGATGTGTTATGTACATTTACAGCATTACTTTATAATGATATTAAAAAAATAACTTTAAATTTATCATTGTGACAGCGTACGAATGATAGCGAAACACAAGAGCCATCCGCGAATGTTTCAAACTGTGACACAGCCTTGCATGTTTATGATACGACAGCCACGTTTTTTACAGTGAGCACACAGAACACGCACGCGCTTACATACGAGCAGCCTGACGCTGCTGCTACGGGGGAAAGGGGGGCACAACAACAACAACAGCAACAACAACAACAACGACAAACAAGGAAAGTGTGAGTGCGGAAAAACCACACCAAAAAGTAGTCACACCTCGGCGAGCTCAATGCTGCCAAAGCCCACAATGCGTCCATTGAGGTCGGCGTACGAGGAGAGGCGCCGATGGCTGGGCGCGCGGTACAGGTGGTGCGCGGACGCAGTGGAGTAGCGCGGCTGCAGGTGCTGCACCGTCAGCGCGTTGTTCCTGGGCACGGGCGGGTGCGGGTGCAGCTCCACGGGCACGGCCGTGTGGTGCTGGTGCTGCTTGTTACGGACGTTGCGCCGGGCCTGGCGCTTTGCGAGCGACGCGCCGCCCGCCGCCGCGAACATCGCCTACCGCCGCCTGGAACAGAGAGAGAGAGAGAGAGACGCACACTGTCAGTCAGAGCGATGTGCGTGTCGCTCTTGGGAGAGCGACGCGCTTTGGCCCCGATAGAGTACTATCCGGAGAAACTCAGAACGAAATTAAAAGTAACGAAGAAGAGGACTGCAGGGGAAGTATGAGAAATCGAGTATTGCGGTACCCCCAACTGCACTTTAAAAAAATTCACGCGATTTCTCATGTTTTCTGCAGCGTTCTTCTTCTTTGTTACGACTTCTCACTTCCGTTTCGGGCTTCTCCAGAGTACTCTAGGTATATCTTTGCTGTGCACAAGTGCAGAGGTCACCGGCCGCGCCCGAGTGACGTGCCGGTCCGGGGTGAGCACAAGGAGCGCCTGCTGGGTAGGCAACCACGACCTACGTGTGCACGCGTGTCGTGCGGGCTGGCCTACCCCGGCACTGGCAGGCGCTCGGGAGGGATGTGGTGCTGGTGTGGGAGGCAAACTGTCGTTCGGAACGGGCTGGAGCTGGATGCCTCCGGACTCCAGACCTGATGGGTTCGATTCCCACGCGCATTTTCCCGCCCGACGCGGCCTCCCTTCGCCGAGAGACCCTAAACCGGAATCACTATTCCACCGATCCCGTCGCAGAGTTTATGGCCGGTCCCCATCGACCGCAAGGTAGACAGCGTTTGGTGTGCTAGTTAGCGGACGACGCGCTGGCCGGTTTGGATCCATCTGTGCCCTCTCTTTACGGGCCCCAGCCGCAGAAGTAGACCGTCGGCGACAGACTTTACGGCGGCGCACGTAAACGTTTCGCTGCGCGCTTTGCGTCTCTGAATCACAGGTGACCTTTTGATCGCTCCCTTGGGCAGCGGACTACGACTGCTGAGGGGTGGGCGGAGCCGCGGGGGCTGCGGGGGGGCAACCGGACCTCTCTGGCCGCACGCCGTACTCCATATCGACCAGCAGGCCCTACCGGGTAGCCCACCCTGGGCCCGGCACGGCCCGGCCGGCCTGGGGGGGCACTTGTACCGAGGGCAGCGCCGAGGGCAGTGCCGCAGCCCGCCAGGCCGCGGCCGGGGCAGCAGGGACATTTGCACCGCGGACGGGGGCTGGAGAGGAGCCAACTGACCAATCCGCATATATGCAGAAATCGCTTGCCATTCTCTTTTTGCATGCGTTTCTATTGGCCGATGTGTGTGTGTGGGGGGGGGGGCACATAGATTTTGTTCGCGTTCCCAGATTTTCCCCTAATGGCGCGCGCTGCTTGTATTGACCTCATTGTCTCTCTCCCTCTCTCTCTCTCTCTCTCTCTCTCTCTCTCTCTCTCTCTCTCTCTCTCTCTCTCTCTCTCTCTCTCTCTCTCTCTCTCTCTCTCTCTCTCTCTCTCTCTCTCTCACACACACACACACACACACACTCTCTCTCTCCTGGCCGGGGCATCGGATATGCCGGCACTCCCTGCACACCGCGCTACGGCCCGGGCACAGTTGGGGTGCACTGCTGGCCACCCTCTTTGGCAGCCACAGCAGCAGGTTGGCAACCTCGTCGAGCCCGTAGTACACCCTTGCCATTGGAAAGCACACCCACTTTATCCCACCCTCACATTCTCATTCTCATATGTTTCAAAGTTTTTTTTTTTTTTTTTTTTGCAAATGGTGGTACCCCTTTGCATACGTGACACACCGCGGACGCACTGCTGCCAATCGTCCGACACGGCATACGGCAATGACACCGTGCCGATGCAATGTCGGGGCGCGCGGGGGTTGGCCGCGAGGGGGTAGGGGGCAGAGAGTACTGACCTGCCTTTGCACTGTGCCGTGACGACCCCGAAAAAAAGGACCCCCTCGAAAGGGCCACCAAAGCGGCGCGGGGGCCCCGCGGCGAAAGGGCCCGCTAAAAGGGCCACCGCACTGGGCACGCGCCAACAGGAATGTCAGCGACGTGTGTGTGTGGGGGGGGGGAAGGAACCCTCGCGTGTCGAACCCGGGCGACCACAGAGCTCACCAAGTGACTAATGGCACGTCGGCGGAGGCTCTGCTCCCTGCCCTTCCCCTACCCCCGGCCCCCTACCCCCGGCCCCCGGCCCCCGGCCACCTGCCCCCGGCCCCCTTCCCCCGGCCCCCGGCCCCCGGCCACCTGCCCCCGGCCCCGGGACCGGACTGGCGTGTCTGGCGCGTCGCCGCGATCGCCAAATGAAGCGAAACGGCCGTGTATATTTGATGCGCGGGACCCTGTTGATTCCACAGAGTCTGTGCCTGCCGAGGGCTGCCGACAGGACCCGGCCATGGCCCGGCCCGGCGGTGCTAAGCAGGCCTCCGCATCCGCATGCACTCTGTCTCCCCGCTACGCATGAGTGATGAGATCGTTACACTCATGCACTATTGGTCGAATGAGAGTGCCAATGCTCACCGGTGATGCGTTCTCTGTATGGAGAAGTATGTGCTTCGGACACACTGTGCATTGTTCTACTGTTGAATCTTCTCTAGTGGCCGGAGAATAAATGCAAAATCAATCAGAGCTGCCCTACATTTAACCCCCCCCCCCCCCCCCTGTACTTGTACCTCACACAACATACCTATTTTCCCTCAAAACTCAAAGAACGAGCCTGTCCTAGAACGGTAAAGCTTTCTCCATGCCTGTCTTGTTGTCAATGCCGGTCAAGTCTGGCCACTTCGGTCCTATTGTTTTGTTGAGAAAAAAAAACATTTTCTTTCGTAATTTAGTTTTGGATGACTTTACCACGATTTGAAGGGCACAAATAATTCTATCTGCGTGCGGAAAAGCCTTACTTTTTTCCACATGGACAAGAGGGGAGGGGGGTCTTAGAAATGTCCACTTCTGTCCACTGGGGGGGGGGTCAAAAAGTGCCCAAAATGTGTCCACGTGGTATCTGAACAGCCCCTGATGACTCTCGAAAGACTATCAGTGTTACGAAAATCAAGCGAAGTTCAACAGGGGAATCACCAAAAAATTCACCAAAATGGATTTCCCCTCTTCTTCAAACGCATCATCTGCATCGCAATACTTCAGAAATATTTCGGAATTAATTCAATGCCCCCCCCCCCCCCCCGCCCCACCCCTCATCTTTTCCATTGAGACGGAGGCGAGGTGCGAGCCGACATACCCCCGCCCCTAAGAGACGCTAAGGGGGGGCAGCGCACCCCCACGGCTGCGCTGGAACTAGCACAACACCTGGGCAGAGCTCCAAATACATCGATCTACCCCCCTCCCCCCAAACATCCCCCGTCCACAAGCACCCAACATCCGCACCCTCTGCACTACGCCCCCACCCTTACCCCGACCCTGCCACGGGGGGCGTGCATGTGGCACTGCGTGGTGTGCCGGAGGCGTGACGGGGTGGGGGCGTGGCGGGGCGGGGCGTGGCGGGGCGTGGCGGGGCGTGGCGGGGCGTGGCGGGGCGGGGCGTGGCGGGGCGGGGCGTGGCGGGGCGGGGCGTGGCGTCCCGTTCCTCCGCGCCTTACCGGATTCCGTGTTCGGCGGCGAGACTCGAACGGGTGTCGCTCAAAGACCCTTGGTCTGGTCGAGTCGGACTCCGCAACAATTTCAATTTTCTTGATGCCAACAAAAATTTTGCTGCTGCCAACAACGTTTCCTTTCTGACAAGAAAATGTGTTCTCAGGTCCGCTCCGAACTGACATGTCAGTTGCCACAACTGACCTTTAGTTACGACGACAAAACCTTTTTTTCCGTGTGGGAGCCGAGGCGGGAGCAGGCTGAGAGGGGCGACGGGCTTCCGTCCCGTCCGGCTGTCCAGTGCGTCCGGTGTGAAAGCGCATCGATCAGCTGCGGACTGTGCGCCAGCCGAGTCCTCAACGCACTGATTCACATGCCGCGTCACGCGCCGCCACGCGCCGCCACGCGCCGCCACGCGCCGCACCTGATGTGCTTCCCGCCCACTGGTAGTCTGACCATGTCCAGCACGGCCCCGCGGGTGGAGGGCGAGCCGCCCAATCAGAGAACGGAGGCCCCGGCCGGGGGTCCGGACAGGGAAGCCCTTCAGGCACCCCGTCAGGGGCCCCGTCACGTCGCAGCCCTGAAAGCAGCCCCACCTGGGCGCCTTGTTAACGTCCGTATCACAGCGCTGCCCGGCCGCGCCCTGAGCATGGGGCACTGTGGCAGAGCTGGAAAAGTCCAGGCAGGCAGACAGAGAAAGTTGGATGGGCGGACACCAGACAGAGATAAAACAGAGATCGGGATCAGCTTTTGCCAATTCCAAGTGCATCACGGATCAATTTTTAAAGGTAAAGTTTTGGTAAAATGCGGCAATGGCAGAATAAGAATTAAGTCAAACTGGTGGCTTGTGAGCCGAGTTTGGCGGGTGCACGAGCACTCAGAGGTTCACCGGTGCTGGCCTGGCCCCCTGACCTACCTCACCCCACGGTCTCAGCCCCCCTCCCTTCCCTCCCCAAACGAATTGCACGGCCATTTTCGCAAAGTACTCAGGGCGCGAGCGAAGAAAGAATGGCATGCCGCGGTTTGCAGCAGTTAGAGTTTGCCCGCAGTTCATTTCATCTTTTTTTTTTTTTTAAATATTCGGACGCCGTTTATTATTTGTTGTGTTTTCTAGAGGGGTAGGGAGGGAGGGGGCAGACAAGGGGGTTCGCGGCCCTTTCGGATGTGCTCCTGGCGTGCTGAGAAATCCCACCCCTTCCCTCTCCACCCCCGCATTGCAATACTCGCGTGCGCGAGTGGCCGCCGACCAGCTCGCCCTGTCGTGTCTTACTCTGTTTTTCCCCATATTCATCTCCCCCCCCCCCCTCCCCCTTTTCCCCACTTTTCTTTTTTCTTTACCGTCTTTTCCACCGCGGTTTGATCCCTTCCCCTCTCCTCTGGGCCTCCGTGACCTCCCCCACCACCACCGCTTTCCGCCTGGGCCAGCCTACACCTGCCACCTGCCACGCCTCGATTGGATGACTTGCTTACGACAGCGATACGGGGTGGGCACACTGATGGTAAATGTACATACCCAGCTTGCTCTAAAAGCGATATGTACAGGTGGCTGACCTGAGTCAGCTGCAGTTAGGAAGCCTCTGTCGATGAGTATTGTGGCACATTAGCCGTACCGGTTAAAGCGCTGTAATCTCGCACCTAGTGTCCCGGGTTCAACTATTGCCTCCGCCTCCAAATTTTTTCGGTTTTCTGCTCTGCTCTGCGGGGATAGACTGCAGGGAGCGCGCTGCAAACAGCACTGTGGCTCGGTAGCCGCATGGTTAAGCGGACCGGGCGGCGACCGACAGGTCTGTGGTTCAAATCTTGCCGGCCGCTCAACTTTTTCTTGTGACGCAGCTTCGAGGACAGTGGCTAAAGTATACTTCCGAACGTGGCTTCGGTATGGCTGTCCAAGCGACCGTGCGGGCTAAGGCGCCGCCGGCACAAACCCCCGGTCCCGAGGGTCTAGGGTTCGATTCCCTAGATTCGAGGGTCCCGCCCGGGGGGGCGTTCTGTGCCTCTGGAGAAATCCAGGGGGGAGACTCGGGGGATGTACAGAGCTTCTAGGGTTCGAAGCTTCTGTTTTCCTCTCTCTGAATCTGGCAGGTGCGGACATGCCGCTACTCGGTACGTAGCGAGTAGAGTACAGCGGCTTCGGCCGTGTACGAAGGGAACCTATGTCCTCCAAATCTTCGCAGGGGCGGACTCCCACGATGAGTGGGGCCAAACCAGACTGCGGTTGAAGGGCACTACAGTATGATGGAGTCCCGGAGGCCGTGGTTAGCGGAGGGGGCCTCGCGCATTGGCGCGGGCTAGGGGTTGCCGGGAGATCCGTCCGGCGCAAGCCGGGTAGCGGGTTCTAGTGCTGTGTCCCGGGGCCAACTAGCAGCCGTAAAGCACCGGTTCCCGTAAGATCACCGAAGTTGAAGGCAGGGGTCCTGGCGGAAGCCGGGACGATATAGGTTTTGTCAACAGCGGTCAAACATGCCATCTGGATTATTTTCAGAAACAGTTTTCGAAAACATTTCGGTGACTGGAGTGATTGGGAAGGGACTGGTAGTGACTGCACATGAGACTGTATCAGCTTCCGTTTCCAAACGCCACGCTCGAGTGGTGGAAACGAATCATTCGAATAGCCGATGAAGGAAACCCACTATTTCTTCGATGACAAGCTGAGCCTGCCTTATGTTTTTTATTCTTCTTTTTACTTTTTTGTTTGTCTTTTGCGGCAGCCATGCGTCCAACGCAACAGCGACTACTGCAACTACAGAGTTGTGACGCTGTGACCCTGTTTGTGTTGGTGCGTCAATCAACGACCGTCACTTTGATGGCGAACGCATGTCTGACCCGCACGCCCTCTCAGTGAGTGCTATGGCGGTGACCGCGTCGTCCCGTCCGCCGCGCGCACGCCAACGCTGTGCTCCCGATGGCGGAGCGGGGCGGAGCGGAGCGGCTGATGACAGATATTACATTATGGAACGGCGGGAGGCAGGCGTCGCGAAACGTCGTTACGGCACGACGCGACCTCTGACACGCGAGCGCGTGCCCGTGCCCTGCGGCGGCCCGCGTGCCTGGCCCTGTGCCCCCGTGCCCTGCCGTGCCCTGCCGTGCCCTGCCGTGCCCTGCCTTGCGCTAGCTCCGGCTGGCTGTTGACCTGTTGCCCGCGGCGCCTCGCCACTCCCCAGCGTCCCCGTTGGCGCGAGCCGCACTCGGATGCATCAAAGCACCCATGCTTCTTGGGGGTTGACTCAATTAAATAAGCCGCTAAAAATTATTAAAAAAAAAAAACTCCCATAAAAAACATAGCACATATGTTTTGATGTGCGAGCAGTAAGTACTCTCATGCCGGGTTCAACTCTTACCCCGCCCAGAATTTTTTTTCCTCGGTGTTCTGCACTGGGAGTCAGGACTGCAGCCGGGAGCTGCCTGGGCTTGCGGACCGGTTGGCGACCGTCAGATCCGTGGTTCAAATCTTGCCGGTCGCTGTGCCTCGGGAGAAATTTAGGGCAGGGGGGCGACTCGACAGATGTATGTATGAGAGCTTGCTTCTTGGGTTCGGAGCTTGTTTTCCTCCCTCTAAATCCAGGGGGGCGACTCTGTAGATGTGTGTATGGGAGCTAGGGTTCGGAGCTTGTTTTCCTCCTTCTGTATTTGGCAGGAGCGGACATGCCACGACTCGGGCAGGAGGCAGGAGGCATAGGGGGAACGGGGGTTGTATTCGCTTAATTACGAGCCATGATTATGACGGATCGTCGCTCCAAAAGCACATCTCTATCAGGGACCCGATCTTTAAATTTGAAATCGACTAAACTTATTAAATTTTGTCCAATCGTAGACGGGTACGGTAGTAGCATTTGGGGGGACTAAAAACGGACGAATGTCCGTGCACGATTGATACGCGAGTTGAAATTGTTACTCTCCTCCTCACATCGCCGTGCTGCCCCTGAGTCAGCACAGTGACACCGCAGCACAGCGCAGCTCCAGCTCCGACCCACTCACTCGGTGCGTCTTCACGCCTCTGACCTTTCCCTCCCATCCCAGTCGGTCGGGGCCCGCAGGCCGCAGGCGCAGCCCGCACCCGTCAAGTATCCGTATCGATCCGTCATCCGAGTTTCCACTCGGCAGAAAGAGCGGGCGAAAGCAAAACAAAGAGGAAAGTCTGCGGGGGTTCGGCGCGGCTCTCCAGAGCGCTCTCTCCAGCGCGCTCTCCAGTCTGGAGAGCGCGCTGGGCGGCTGCCAGCGGCTGCCGAAAGGCTGCCAAAGTACTCACGAGTCGTCACTTTGCTGGACTTGCTGCCGCTGCGGGCGATGCGGGCGGCGCTCGGGCCGAGGCCGACGACGGGGACAGGGCCGGTGCCACCGCGGCCAGCGTCGGCGTCGGCATGTCCTTGTTGCGCGAGGCCGAAGCCCCGGACTACCCTACGCGGCCACTGCCACTGCCGCCGCTGTAGCCACGGCTGCTGCGGCTGCTGCGGCCAGTGATGAGGTTAGGGTTGGGCGTGGCGTGGCGTGGCGCGGAGTGGCGGCGACGCGGGGCGCCCTGTCCTCGGCCTCGGGCGGGGCCTCGTGGTGGGCGTGGCGGTGCGGGGACGGCAGACGGCTTGGGCGTGTGGCCCCCTGACGTGGGCCCTGCGGCGTGGGCCCTGCGGCCTCTGACTCCCTGGGCCCAACGCCTGCTCGCGGGCAGCGCCTCGGCCACACTGGCTGGGCTGGCAGCAGGCAGCATGCTGCTGGCGGGGGGCGGGGGGCCTCGGCCGGGGGGGTGGGGGAGGGGGCTGCGGGCTGGACTGGGGAGGGGGCCGGAGGGGGCGCTGCTGCAGCTACGGGGGGCGGGGTGCGCGCGCAACCCCATCCGTCCAGCAATATAGACGGTGCGACACGGCTGTACTTGTAGGAGGGCTGTGGCTGTGGGCTTTTCGAAATGGGTCGTGCGGTGTTTGCTGTGTCCGACCCCCCCTAGGCTGCCTGGCGTTCGGTCGGCCGGAGGGGGCGGGGGGGGGGGGGAGGTGTCACACCCTCCGTTGTGGCGGGGCGGGCGATCGGCGACCCAGTTCAGTGCGCCGTGCCCCCACCGAGGCCCCCGCCAGCCTCGGGGACAATATTTCACCCCAGCGCATCGGCACCGGGACTTGACCGGGGCACGTCTCCCTTTGGAGGTCAAAAAATAGGATGGGGCCGACGGGACGGGGTGTGGGGCGTTCCTTTCCCATCCCTGGGGAGGTGCTGAGGAACGCGGAGGGTGCTTGGGCCGCCAGGAACACAGCGCAGGCAGTGCTGCGGGAGCACATGGCGGGGCGGGGAAGACAGCCACTGACGGTCCAGTCATTCCTGTTTGTTTTTCATTTCCTCCAAGTGGGATCGTGACAAACGGACGGGAGACGGAGTGCCACGGGATGGCTGGCCCCCGGTCCCCCCGGTCCCCCCGGTCAGGTCCGTGGCCGTGCCGCGGTGTCCGCGCTGGGGCCCGTGATGGGGGTGCCGAGGGGCCCCCTGGGACCGCGGGGGTCCGCGGGGTGTCCGCGGGGGGGCTCCGGGGGCACTGCGGGGGCGGCGTTTGCTACACGCAGGTTCCTGGGGGGCACACGCAGGACGTGGAGGACTTGGCGTGGGACCTGCCCCCGATGGAGGCGCCGGAGGCGATGCTGGAGGCCTCCGAGGGCCGGCGGGGCTCCAGGCGGGGCTGCGGACAGCACAGGGCGCTAGAGGGAGCTGGGGCGAGCCGCGGCGGCGGGCCGTGCGCGCGAGCGGCGCGAGCTCACCTTCCTGGGCGGCGCCCCCTTTGCGACCCCCGTTGGGGCCTCGGCGATGGCGTGGAGCGTGGCGCACCGCGAGGGGGCGACGCGGGGCAGGAAGCTGCAGGGCATGCGGGGAGGAGAGTGAGATGGACTCGGAGAAAATAAGAATTGTGGATCCGGCGCCAACCCGGGGCAGCTACATTGTGTAGTAGCCCGACGAGCCCGAGCTGGAAGTAGCGAGTTCCGTGAGCGAGGCGGGGTCAACTGGAGAACCCTCGGCTGGGTAAATATTCTGACTCGCAGCCACCGAATAAAACATGGCTTGTCTGAGGTTCGCGCTAGAACAGCTTCCACCATTTCTCGCCCCGCGCCAATCATTCCAATCACCAGACACCGAAATGATTCCGAAAAAAATTCGGCGAGTAAAAAAAGCCTGATGGCATGTTTGACCGCTGTTGACAAAACCTATGTCGTCCCGGCTTCCGCCAGGACCCCTGCCTTCAACTTCGGTGATCTTACGGGAACCGGTGCTTTACGGCTGCTAGTTGGCCCCGGGACACAGCACTAGAACCCGCTACCCGGCTTGCGCCGGACGGATCTCCCGGCAACCCCTAGCCCGCGCCAATGCGCGAGGCCCCCTCCGCTAACCACGGCCTCCGGGACTCCATCATACTGTAGTGCCCTTCAACCGCAGTCTGGTTTGGCCCCACTCATCGTGGGAGTCCGCCCCTGCGAAGATTTGGAGGACATAGGTTCCCTTCGTACACGGCCGAAGCCGCTGTACTCTACTCGCTACGTACCGAGTAGCGGCATGTCCGCACCTGCCAGATTCAGAGAGAGGAAAACAGAAGCTTCGAACCCTAGAAGCTCTGCACATCCCCCGAGTCTCCCCCTGGATTTCTCCAGAGGCACAGAACGCCCCCCGGGCGGGACCCTCGAATCTAGGGAATTGAACCCTAGACCCTCGGGACCGGGGGTTTGTGCCGGCGGCGCCTTAGCCCGCACGGTCGCTTGGACAGCCATACCTGTGCCACGTTCGGAAGTATTCTCTAGCCACTGTCCTCTGAGCTGTGTCACAAGAAAAAGTTGAGCGACCGGCAAGATTTGAACCCCGGACCTGCCGATCGCCGGCCGGTCCGCCTACCCATCCGGCTACCGAGCCACGATGGTGCGCGCAGCGCGCTCCCGCCACTCTAGCTCCGCAGAGCAGAGCGGAACATCGAGGAAAAAAATTGGAGGCCGGGGCCGCATTCGAACCTGGGGTAAAAGGGACCACTTACCCCCCCTGAAACTGTACCCCCGGTACACCATCCCCAGGGGCCGTGTACCCCCCCCCCCAGCAACCGACTCGGGGGTACACTATCCCTAGGGGCCATGTACCCCCAAGGGGGTACACCATCCCCAGGGGCCGTGTACGGTGTTCGAAACCGAGCCTTCAAATTTCGGCCCCTAGGGTTGGTGTACCCTCCAGGGGGTTCATGGCCCCTAGCGATAGTGTACCCCCGAGTCGGTTGCTGGGGGGGTACACGGCCCCTAGGGATGGTGTACCCCCCGGGGGGTACATGGCCCCTAGGGATAGTGTACCCCCGAGTCGGTTGCTGGGGGGGGGGGGGGGGGTACACGGCCCCTGGGGATGGTGTACCGGGGGTACAGTTTCAGGGGGGGTAAGTGGTCCCTTTTACCCCAGGTTCGAATGCGGCCCCGGCCTCCAATTTTTTTCCTCGATGTTTCGCTCTGCTCTGCGGAGCGAGAGTGGCGGGAGCGCGCTGCGCGCACCATCGTGGCTCGGTAGCCGGATGGGTAGGCGGACCGGCCGGCGATCGGCAGGTCCGGGGTTCAAATCTTGCCGGTCGCTCAACTTTTTCTTGTGACACAGCTCAGAGGACAGTGGCTAGAGAATACTTCCGAACGTGGCACAGGTATGGCTGTCCAAGCGACCGTGCGGGCTAAGGCGCCGCCGGCACAAACCCCCGGTCCCGAGGGTCTAGGGTTCAATTCCCTAGATTCGAGGGTCCCGCCCGGGGGGGCGTTCTGTGCCTCTGGAGAAATCCAGGGGGGAGACTCGGGGGATGTGCAGAGCTTCTAGGGTTCGAAGCTTCTGTTTTCCTCTCTCTGAATCTGGCAGGTGCGGACATGCCGCTACTCGGTACGTAGCGAGTAGAGTACAGCGGCTTCGGCCGTGTACGAAGGGAACCTATGTCCTCCAAATCTTCGCAGGGGCGGACTCCCACGATGAGTGGGGCCAAACCAGACTGCGGTTGAAGGGCACTACAGTATGATGGAGTCCCGGAGGCCGTGGTTAGCGGAGGGGGCCTCGCGCATTGGCGCGGGCTAGGGGTTGCCGGGAGATCCGTCCGGCGCAAGCCGGGTAGCGGGTTCTAGTGCTGTGTCCCGGGGCCAACTAGCAGCCGTAAAGCACCGGTTCCCGTAAGATCACCGAAGTTGAAGGCAGGGGTCCTGGCGGAAGCCGGGACGACATAGGTTTTGTCAACAGCGGTCAAACATGCCATCAGGCTTTTTTTCGCTTTTTTTACTCGCCGAATTTTTTTCGGAATCATTTCGGTGTCTGGCGATTGGCCTTTGGGCAGCCTAGTTAAAGAATCTGGGCCAAGGGGAGCGTGCAGAACAGCGGGGCTTAGTGAGGTGCACCTTGTTGAGCAGGACCTCTGGCCGCCGCCCGCCGCCCCCGCC
This sequence comes from Odontothrips loti, assembly GCA_038380765.1. Classification (NCBI taxonomy): domain Eukaryota; kingdom Metazoa; phylum Arthropoda; class Insecta; order Thysanoptera; family Thripidae; genus Odontothrips; species Odontothrips loti. The sequence continues at coordinate 13,493,147 of CM076252.1, forward strand.
GCCCCCGCCGCCCCCGCCGGCCCGAGCGACCGCTTCGTCTGCTGCAGGGCGGAGCAGCCGCGGCGCACGGGGATGGGGACGGGGATCTTGTTGTGCTGGGAAAGCCGCCGGATTAGTCTGTCGCCCCCGATGTCCCTGTGCACTTCACCGTCGTCGCATACCAGCTGGCTGTGCCGGGGCGCGTCGCGGGCCCTGTCCCCGCCGGAGTTGACCGCCGTCCCCCTGCCGGAACCGGACCCGGAACCGTCTCGGCCGGAGCAGAACGACGCTCGGATGAGGGGATCCCGGGAGGGCACCCTCTGCCAACGTGCACGCCAATCCTCAGCTCAATAAGAACGCTCTGCCGCGTTCTCTCTCTCTGTCTCTCTCTCTCTCTCTCTCTGTCTCTCTCTCTCTCTGTCTCTCTCTCTCTCTGTCTCTGTCTCTCTGTCTCTCTCTGTCTCTCTGTCTCTCTCTCTGTCTCTCTCTGTCTGTCTCTCTCTCTCTCTCTCTCTCTCTCTCTCTCTCTCTCTCTCTCTCTCTCTCTCTCTCTCTCTCTCTCTCTCTCTCTCTCTCTCCTCATACCTGACCGCTCCGCCTCGCACACACGGACGACATGGAGGACGCCGCGCTGCTGCCCTCTCTGTGCGTACCAAGAATGTATTAAAGTAGTCTGTGAAAAACACTTTGAAAAGGGGGAGGTGCAATCAGGAGTCCGGAATTTAAAAAAATTAAAAATTAAAAATTAAAATATATATCGTCTGCTGACACTGCTGACCTGAGGTCCGCAAAGTAGGAGTGCCTGAGCAGGCGGCGCGCGTGCGCCCGGTGGTCGGGGTCGTAGACGAGCATGAGCCGCAGCAGGTCCCGCCCGGCCGAGCCCAGGGCGCACGCCGTCCCGGCCACCGTGGCGCCGAGGCCGCAGCCGGGCCGCGCGGGGAACAGCGGCAGCGAGCGCGACTGCAGCCAGCTAAACACCTCACCTCACCTCACACACTGACAACCCAACTGCCATGGTCGCCGCCCAAGTCTTTGGCCGGGAAGGGGCGGCTGCTTTTGGGGGAAACTAATAGGGTATTGCGGAGAAGCTCAAACCGGAAGTGGAGACCCTACCAAGTGGTCGTGACATATCGCCAGCGAGAGCTAAGCCTCCAGAAATTTTGAGTCGGCTCGTGGTCGACGCCGTGGCGGAGATACTCTCTGCTGTGGTTACCCTCATACTGTTTCCGCTTTTCTTCTTCTTGCGCGTCTTCTCCACTTCCGGTTTGAGCTTCTCCGAAATACCTTATTGGCCTGACATGCCTTGCAGTTAAGATTGGAGCCTGGAGTGAGACGCGGCTAGCCGCTAGGATCCCGAAAATGGGGTCACACAGGCCTTTCTGATGGGAGATGAGAAATTAAGTGGCAAGCCTTCCATCGCAGCCAGAAGGTCGTATGATTCCATTTTTTGAACCCAGGCGCCCAGCTGAGACTATCTCCGGTCTCAAATCTTGAATGTAAGGCCGAGTCTTCAGAACCCAATTTTGTTTTTTCAAGACCCTTTTCGCTCAAAACTGGGCGATGACCCTGACTTTTCCATTCTGAGTGTAGTCCGAGCACCGCGCACCCGACGGCCTCACCGCAGGCCCGCAGGCGGTACTCACTACCGGCGCAGCTTGGAGTACAGCCGGGGGTGCGGCGTCCCCAGGACGGCGTGGATCTTGTCCAGCTGGTCCACCTCGTCAGCGCCGGGGAACAGGGGCTTGAGCCTGTCGACGGGACACATTGGCGTCTTTACACTGCAGAAAAAGTATTCCGAAAAGTGAAGACTGGAATTCTTATGAAATTCTTACACTAAGCTAGAGAACAACGCCATTCACATTTTGAAATTTCGGAAAGTAGCCGAAAGTATTTTGGAAATTTCCTGATAAATTGATAAGGCAAAGTGGGCCCTTCTGGAACTAAATTTTGGAAATGAGCACTGCACATGCACAAAGTGCGAGAATCAAGCAAAACCGTGTTATCCCACCATAAAGTACGGCCGCGTAAAGCCACTCCTCTGTCTCGGGTCGTGTAGCGCCTGATAGGTAGGCAAACGCACGCACTCGTGTGGTGCGGGCTGGCCTATCTCACGCACTGCAGGCGTTCAGCGGGGCCGGCCCCAACAGAATACGCGAGCGCGGTTCGTTTTGGATCTCAAAGTTATGGGTTCAAATACCGGCTCTTCACGGAGTGGGCGTTTGTTTCTCTTCGGCTTCAATGTCGCGTGCTTGCTTTCGAGGGTTTACTGACCCTTCGGACAGAGGGACTCGGTCGGGCCGCGGCTCACTCAGACCACGTGGCTGACTCACACGGGAAGGGGAAGGGGGCAAGTAGTGACCTGGGGCCCCTGCGCCCCCTGCATGTGCCCGTCCCGCCGTGTGTTCGCTCGTTTAATAATGAAGACGTGGGCTGCTAGCTCTCGGACAACACGCTCCCCCCTCCTCCCCCCTCCTCCCCCCTCCTTCCCCCTTCCTCTCCAGAGTGCTGCGTTTGTCGGGTTGCACTCCCCCTTACCGTCCCCCTCCCTGTCACCAGTGGTTCATACATGTGTTTCACTTCCTGTTCGTATCATATCGACCACAACAAAGGGTCCGGAGCGCTAGGAAGGGGGCGGGCCGGGGGGGGGGGGGCGTGAATCACGGACCGAGAGCCGACCGGAGCCCATAAGTCTCCACAGCAGGCGACGTGAAGAACGCGGTCAGCTGTCCAATTTGTGGCTTATTACCGGACAGCTGGAGGCTCCAGCCTGGAGCGAGAGGCTTCGTGGGCGTATTTGTGTGGGCAGCGCGGTTAGGGTCGGCGCCGCGGCCCGCACACAAGCCGTGTTTTGTTGGATCCTGGGATACAGTACTCCGGAGAAGCCCAAAACGGAAGTAGGAAGCCGTAATAACGAACAGGAACAGCGCAGGGGTAGTATGAGAAACTGCAAGTTCGGGACCTCGCTCCACTTTTTACATTTTCTTCACGACTTCCGTTTCGTGCTTCTCCGGAGCGCTCTACATTCCGTACGTGAGCATCTCGTAGAAGACGCAGCCCGCCGCCCAGATGTCCATCTTGGGTCCGTAGAAGCCGCTGGTCAGCAGGCACTCTGGGGAGCGGTACCAGCGCGTCGAGATGTACTCGGTGTAGGGCGGCTTGGAGTAGCTGCCCCGGATGGAGCCCAGGTCCCCCAGCTTGACGCAGTCCCCCCGCACCAGGATGTTCTCCGGCTTGACGTCGCGGTGGAAGATGCCGTTGTGGTGCAGGTGCTCGCAGCCCTGCAGCAGCTGGTACAGGAAGGACCGCACCCGGACCTCCGGCAGGATCCTGCACACCGTGAGAAACAAATCACTATGGGGGAAAATCACAAGCAGGCAAAACAAAAAAAAATTATTGCCGTCTCAAATGTCAGCATTTTATCCAAAACATGCTAAATTTCTCCTGTTCGGAAGGTGTTTTCCCCCTCCTGCTGTGATTCTTTGCCATCGTGATTGTTCCACCGGCAACTTCAGGCGCGCCTAAGTGGCCACCGGTCAACCACTTTGGCACTTTGGCTATGCAGTGAAATCGACCGCAAATAACCGCACCGCCTTTCCCTACCTGACACGCGACTTGAGCAGGTCGTAGAGGCTCCTCTCCATGAGCTCGAAGATGAGGATGACGCAGCCGGTGACCGCATCGCTGGGGGTGCGGGGCGTTCGGACACAGAAAGCGATTTCTTTCCCCACCTCTTTCCTTTTCGTTGATCGTGCGCGCTGGCGGTGGTGACTCACTAGTGCTGCTCCAGCAGGTGCACCACGTTGGTGTGCGGCTTCAGCTTCCGTGCGGCCGCGGCCTCGGGTATGTTGGCGGCGTCGTGCGGCCTGCGGTATAACCGCCATAACCGTCATTAAGGTAAATGTAAGTATTTAAATCACGCTGGGGAAGACAATCACAAGCAGGTAAAAAAAAAATATTCACACCCTCCTTAAAAGTCGACACTCCCTGAACATGCTAAATTGCTATTTTTTGGAAGGGTGTCATTTTTTTACCTGCTGTGATTTTGCTTCCATCGTGATTCTTTTTCACCTGCCCTTACTCTAAAGCCACAGGCGCCCCGCCGCCACCGCCGTGTTTTTAAGGGCTTTTTGCGTGCGGCCCCAGGGGGGACCAGGGGAACGCGTGCCACCCGCTCCTCAACTCGGCCTTCACCCCCCCCCCCCCTTATCATGACACGAAGAGCCCGTGCTCGTGTCGGCCCAACCCGCGCGAGTTCTTGTTGAACTTGACTCACTGCGGCGTCCCAATACAGGCAGCCTGCTTGGAGCGCCTTCGGCCCTGCCGTGATGGTTACACGACGCCGAAGTGTTGCACCGGAAGTGACAAGTAAAGTGGAGTGCAAGAAACGGACACGCAGACCCGGCCCTGCATTGGGGAACCACGCAGCAGAATAGCGGAGCGTCCAAATCTCTGACAGGGGCTCGCGTCCGACGCGGTGTGGCGAGAAAATAGCGTATTCCGACGAAAGCCCGAGACGAAAGTAAGAAGACAAAAAGCGATTTGTAACGACTTCTTACTTCCACTTTGGGCTTCTCCGGAGTACTTTACTCTCCTGTCACGTGGTCCCGCACCCTGTTTTGCTCCGTAGGAACCTTCTCGATTCCTCTTTACTTCTCACTACTTCCGGTCCAGCCCGTCCCCGGAAGGCCCTATCGCGTGCACTTACGATCTGTAGGGGTTCCGCAGCCGCTTGGCCGCAAACAGCTGGCCGGTGGTGCGGTCCTGACATTTCAAAACCTCGGAGAACGATCCCTCGCCGATTTTGCACAACACCTCGTACTCTGGGGACAGGGCAGTGAGGGCGTAAGGATGGCCGGAGCCGTGAGCAATGACCGTCATTCATAGTTTACCCAAGTTTTCATTGTTTTTTAACGTAATAAAAACCCAACCAAAGCCCAGCCAAGATTAAATCAGCGTTCCAAGACCTAATCCAGGTGTGTGCAAGGAAAATTCGTTACTGTAGACGACTTTTTTTTTAAATCCTTGAAAGTCCTCGGATCCAACTTGTTTTCCCTCCCCATGCGCGGTGAGTGGGCGAGGAGGTTAGGGCGGTCGGCCGGGATCGGGATCGGGTGTCCTGGTGGGAAGGCCGGGGTCGTTCCCCCCGCAGAGCCACGCGCCGCCACGTGCCCAGATGGCCACGCGCCGAGCCACGCTCCGACACCCGTCTGTCACCGCACAGTCCGTCCGCTCCACGTACTTGAGTAGAAAGATGCGGCCATGCCTCGCGCAGCGCCATGGCGCAACAATACTTGACGTGGGGGTGGCAGCGCGGGCAGCATGGCGGGCAGGGCAGGCCTAGCCTAGGCCGGGACCCGGCCACAGGGCCACAGCCCCCACCCAGGTGAGAAAATCAAAATAGTTAAAAAAAATAATCAAAAAATCAACACGCCGTTTTAAGTCAGGCTAGGGACCTTTCTGAAGTCACAAATAACGTCATTAGATGTCACATTGACGTCACCGTGACTTTCGCCTTCTACCTGGACGGCCGCATCCGGGGCATTATAATAAATCCTTTTCAGAATCGACCCCCGACCCCGAATCCTAAATGCGAAATAACGAGTTCGTGTAAAATCGGCGATTCTTTATTGCGTTTCCACTGCGGATGAACTGCACGAATGGGTTTTCGCCAGAATGCTTGTCTCTAAAAATCAGCCGTCTAATTCGTTGGCGGAGGTTTTGAAATTTCGAAAATCCCGCTTGCTTTCGCGGCGGTAGTACTGTTGAGCGCCATCTGGTGGTGAAAGCCCGAATGCTCAGTATGAGAAATCAAACCGCACGGCTGTGATGAGTGTGATGGTCGTCTGCTGCTGCTGCTGTGACGTTTGGAAGTGTTATAGAATTCTGAATTGGATGAATTTGATTCATTGTCAAGCCACTTGTAAAGAAATTTAACAGTAAGGCTACACTTCTGGACAGGTATGTTTAATAATAATATATTCACTGAGAGGAAATGTGGGTGTGTGGGCGGTTGACCCTGAATGCAAAACATTGTTATTGTTTCGTGGCTAGGGCGGCTTAGTAACCTTCGTACAGATCTCAGTGAGCAGGATCTCATAGTGAAATTCAATTGATCGTAATTTTATGGTATTACAGTCATGGCACCCGATCCACCAGCGTATCCCATTGATGAAAGCTTGCCACACAACTTCAGTGAGTAACTACAGCTATTTGTGTTCTTTCAACTGAAAATGAGTTACTTATCAATCTTGTTACTTTAGATCCAGTTCTGGCAGTGCCTAATAGTGATGACAGTGATAATGAGTTTGAAGAGCAGCAAGCTCATGATGGGTACACTCTCCTCGGCCAGCATGAGTTTATTGGAGGTCCAACGGATACTAATGATGATTCGGTGAGACAATCAGTAGTTCAGACTTTATTTGTTTGATCTGATTTTATATCCCTTGTATAATGAGTGATTGTCATCTGTGGTGTTATGTTCTATTTTTTTTTTTTTTTTTTATACAGGAAAATGAATTTGATGGAGAAACCAGAATTGATGTTCAGAATAATGATCAGTTGGTGGAGGTATTGTGGTTTATGAGACCATGTTTATTTTGCCCAAGCCATATGTGTTTTACTCAACATACAAGTATTTATTCACAGGGAGAGTCAGCACCACCTCTTACTATAACTGCCGGCAGAGCAGAGTTAGCTGCCCTATGGAACAATACACCTGCTGGAGACTCATCAAACAGTATAGCAATGGATGATGAAAGATCGGATCAAATCAAAGCTGCAATGGCTGGATTTTCTTTACCGCCATCTGCGGTTCCTGCCTGGGCTTCAAACATTCCAGAAGAGTTGTGGAAAGAAAGATTGCTAGGTAGATTACACCAGAGTACTGGCAAGGCTGGCCAGTCAAAATGAAGTGGTAAATACAAGATAGAAGAAGACATGTGATCTGTTTCTTTATTACATAATTTGTGATTTATATTTGTACACATAATACATCTAGAAATAAATACCATTAAGGCAGTAACAAGGAATCAAAATAAAATCTCATTACATTCAAAACATATCACAAGTGCATTATTGTAGTCTCCATGAATGAGAGGAAGGAGGCCAAATTGAGTCTCAGCTTTCCTTTAGAAAACTTGTGAAATTAACCTCAGTACACATTTCATAGTTGAGGATTTAATTAAGTGTGGTGGATGGTTCTGATAGTGAAATAAAAACTTCATTCCGAACAGTAATAATAATATTTATCACAAACAATCAAAGGGAAATGAAGGAAAATCCTTCTCCCCAGCAACAAAAGGCAAACAAATATCTTTCATGATACACCAATGAGCTACAGTATGTTACTAAAATTACAATAAAATAAACAAATCATCTTCAATACGAATAAAAGCAACTAACAATTATGTGTAATCCTTAAAATGTATTATCTAGAAGCTCCACATTATGCCCCTGCATATCTCTAAATGGAATGGACTTTAAATAATTTCATATATGCCTCAGTATTTATCTGAGTGAATAACAAAGGCTTAGGCAAAGTAGCAAATGCAATCTTAGCAAATATACATATATTTGCAAGAAAAATGAAAGAAAGCAGGGAATGGCTAAAAAGTAATGTATGAAACCAGAAACAACACTTCCCAAATTCTTCCAGCTTGATTTTGATAGTCATTTAATGATATTTCATTGAATACTAATAAGAAAGTTAGTCTTTCCTTGCAAAGAAAAAAAAAAAAGAAAATACTGAAAAAGCAGCAGTGGCACCCAATACATAAATAGGCGCAAAACTACATAGTATAATTCATAAGAATATGGCATTTCAACAATTAGAGCTAACATAACACTTTCAATTCTGTTCATTAACATCCAATTGATGATGACTAATCATGACTAGACATTGAAAGGTGTCTCGGAATTATCGGCCAATTTAAGAGAAACTGTGCGATTGTTTGTCCAAGACAATTTGGCAAGACGCATAGGATTTAGGCGAGTAATATCTGCCAGAGGAGATGTGCTGTAGGACTTGATACAACGTGTTTGAGAATTCCCAAGACCAAACATACCAGTAGACGTTTGCTGCAAAGCACAGGAACAGTTAGAACCAATAAATAGGCAAAGATTTCAAAAGAAAGAAAAAATTAATGTGATAAGAAAAGACCTACCTGCCAAAAGCATAATCTGTTTTCTCCACAACTATAGGATGCCAAGTACTTGCCATCCGGTGAAAAGGCACAGGCTGTTATGGGTGCATTATGGCCAGATATTGTCTGAAAAGACAGAGGTGTTAAAATTACAGAACTGAGGAGTTTTATTCATAAACAAATGAAGCATCATGGTGTGAGCTTACTGGGCACTTGGAGGAACGAAGCTCATATAGAGCTATTGAGCCACTCTTAGCTCCCACAGCTATTCGCCTGGTATGTGAGCAATGAGAAACTTGATTGAATCGCCGAATTGCGGGGAACACATCCTGTAAACTGCGGGTTTTAAGGTGACCAGGATCTAAGCAATGCAGAACAATATCCATCACCTAAAGAAAGAAGAAAAAAAAAACAGAAAATGTTTTGTGAGTCATTGTCAATATTACTCCAGTGAGCTGATCTATTGACTATACAAGGGTATCACCAACCTCGACTAGAAAATCAGACATCTCATAGGGCATTTTGTCAATGAGGTGTTCAACTGCATGTAATATTTCAGGCTTAGCCCTATGCAGAACAGAGTTGCTCAGGTTCACATTTAGAGTTTGGGCATTCTGCTGTAGAGTATTGTACCGGGCGACCTAGAACAGAAGAGAGATGACATGGAAAAATTGTTTTTGACATTAACTTGGACGTGAGGACAGGACGAAGAGACAAACCTCTTTGGCCATGGTTGTAATGAAGGCAGCAGGGCGAGCGGTCGCAATCAGAGTCAATGCGTGCCTCGCAGTGCGGCTTGAGTCTGCGGCAGGTGTGAGGGGAAGGCCATAGGTCATGCTAGAAATAATAAAATAAGCAGAAAATACGTTAGAAAAGAGTTAGAAAAATGTTAGAAATGTTAGAAGACCCCTTCAAAACGTTAAAAAGCGTTAGAAACATTTAAATGTTACAGAAAAAACAGCTTCCACCTGGTTTTGTATTTTACCAGCGTTTATCAGTGTTTCAGTGCAGCGTTTTCAGTCAGAAGTGTTAATTTTGAAATCTTCAGTGCCTGGGAGTTAATTGCTTTCTATTTATGAGCTACTATGCGGTTGCCATGAAGGCGGAGGGAACTTGAGTCTGATCTGAGGCCATGTGATACTATGCACGGCAGCACCCGCTTGGTTCTTCTGCAGCTGTCAGAGACAGGGCTCGGGCCGGGGACGACACCTAACCACGGCCACACCACGCAACGCACCTCCTCTCCGGTCGCCCTAAAGAAGTGCCAGACAGTCGGACTGGGATGGGCATGGTGGGAGCAAGAGCCGTGGCCAGCAGGCTTGCTGTCGTCAGCACGCTTCGCCGGGGAGCGAGCGAATTACATTGGGGAGAGGGGAGGGTGAGGGCAAGGGAGGAGAAGAATTTCAATTTTCAGATTTTGTATCTCACATATATAGCCTCTGGTCAAGACGTTCAAGGTGAACATAGTTTCAGTAAATGCGTGGATACAAACCTGGGAACAAGGCGGTCCGAGTCACAGCACAGCTCCAGCAGCCCCAGCAGGACCTTGCTCACGTCCAGGTAGGGCTCCCACACGGTGAAGCCCCGGCCGATCAGGTCTACGGCGGCCCTCCGCAGGGCGGTGTGCGCCGGCAGACGCGCCGACGGCGGCGCCAGGAGCAGGTGCGTCAGGGCCAGGCCTGCAGCAGAGCAAGAACGTCATGCCCGAGCCCGAGCCCGGCACGGCCAGCCCACCCCAGGGCCCGAGCAGAGATACTCACTCGTGAGGCGGGCCAGGTTGTTGTTGCCCAGAGCGAAGCCTTCGACGACCGAGCTCTTTCGCCGCACGTCCTGGCTGGAGCGGCGCTTGTTGTTGGCGGCCGGCTGAGCCGTCAGCGTGTTGCTGCTGGGCTGCGGGGCGGGCGGCGCGGCCGTGGGCGTGGCGGCGGGCGTGGCCGCCTCCTGGCCCATGTCCTGGCCGAACTCGGCGCCGATCACCCCCAGCAGCACGACGGCGGTGGTCTGCTTGCGCTTCAGCTCGGCGGCGCTGGACGGCTTGCGGACGCACAGCTCTGGAAGAAAAAATTTCAACCTTTAAGTGTTTTATCAACAAAGGGCCAAAGAAATCCAAGACTATGTGGCAAATGATTTGCTCTTTTGTCGTGGAACGCCTCCCCGAGGCCTCCACCCTCTCCATCACTCACCCTCGGCGCCCTCCTCTTCCTCCTCGGCGTAGTCGGGCGTGTCCGGGTGCTGCGGCGGGCTGTGGCCCTGGCTGCCGGGGCTGTCGACGCCCACCCCGCCGCCGCCGGCCGCCGCCCCGGATCCCGGCGCGCCGCCGGCCTGCTGCTGGTCCGCGTTGTACAGCGGCAGGAAGGGGGCCCAGCTGTCCACCAGCGCCTTGCGGCCCTTGGGCCCCAGCCGCTCCAGCTCGGCCAGCAGCAGGGCCTGCGCGGCCTGCCTCACCTCCAGGCAGTGGTGCTGCCAGCGGCGGGCCATCATCTCCACCTGGGGCCGCTTGAAGGCGCGGCTGCCCGCCGTCGTCACCTTGTCCGGCAGCTGGACGCAGTGCAGCGTGGCGAGCCGCGACCAGCCCTGCTTGATGTGGGCCTGCTGCGCCGTGAACTGCTCCTCCGTCTCCTCCTCGGCGCGGCTCCACTGCGTCATGGCCGTGCGCGTGCTCTGCCGGTGCAGGATGCGGCTGCGCTCCTGCTCCGTCACGAACGTGGCGTTGTTCATGGACATGAGCGTGTAGGCCAGCGAGATGGTGGCCAGCAGGTGGTTGGTGGTGAGCGTCGTGGACAGCTCCCAGTGCGTGCGCGCCGTGAAGAGCCGCGTCTGCCGCTCCAGCTGCACCATCTCCCGGGGCAGCTCCGACTCGATGGACTTGCGCACGGCCTGCGGCTGCGGCGCCGCGGCCGGCGGCACCTGTGGCTGCACCGTCGGCAGCGGGTGCCCGGACACCGAGACCCCCGTCGGCGGCGGCGGTCGTGGGGGCGGCGTCGGCGAGGCGGTGACGGGCGCGACCGCCTCCACGACGCCGTCCGGTATCTTGGGCTTCCACGTCGGCAGCAGCAGGCTCATGTACCCTGGGGAAGGTTAGGAGCTCAACGTCAACAAGGGCCGAATAAAGTGACGACGTGCCCTTTGGGCCCTCCCGACATGCGTACCTCCTTTGGAGATGACCCCGAAGGACACGGGCACCATGGGCCGTAGCAGGCCCAGCTTGGACTCGCAGACGCGGTCCAGCTCCGGCTCCATGCCCCAGGCGTGCAGCAGCGACAGCAGCAGCTGAGCGATCTCCATCGTGATGTTGGTCTCCAGGAAGGCCACATTGCGGGGCTTGTTGGCCGCCTCCTCCGCTCCGCCTGCGACAGAAAGGAGGCAAAACATGGAACACATTACTCCCGTTTGATCGCGAGCACACATGCAATTTTTCGCCACCACGCAAAACCATTTGGCAACCGGCAGAGAAAACGTTAAAACTGTCCGTGGCATGCTGGCGGCTTAGGACTGGAGTAGGGCGATTCGCTTCGAGCCCCTGACGAGCGCGGGGTAGGCAAGCCCGCAGCACAGTCATGCCCGGCGGGCTGGCATCGCCCACTAATGAGGGGGCCTACGCCGAGGAGGGGGAGGGGAGGGAATGGACCAAAGGCACGTCATTTCATACACGGCGGACCCAGGCGTCCAGGAGTTGGAAGAGCAGGGGGAGCGGGGGGGGGGGCACTACAAAGAGGCAGCACTGCCCCGGGGGCTCTGGAGGTGGACGAGCCGCGCGCGCCAGCCAAACAGGATGCACATCGACACTCTTTTCGTTTCGTTGTGCGGCGATCGAAATCGACAGAAGAATGAAATAAAGAAAACGGTGGGGAGAAAAAGAAGATAAGAGGGGGCCTCGCGAAGCAAGATCAAAAATAACTTGGCATCGGCTACCACATTGAGCTGGTCAGGCGTGTCGTCCGCTTAATTGATATGTACGCATTTTACGAGGGCGCGTCGGCGACAGAAAAAAAGAGGCGGTGACACATTCTGGGGCAGCAGTCTGTGCGTTGGAGGATTTGAGTGAGTTCCTGGCGCGCAAAGTTGGCCGCGAATTTTGGCGCCAAGTTTAGCAAAAGGGCGGGTTAAACGTCTGGGTGCACTGCGATTGCGCACGGAGCAGACACCGACACCGCACACGCACGCACGCACACACGCAAGCACGCACGCACCTCGGGCCTCGGGGCGGGCGGGCTCGGGGCGATGGGTGTGGCCCCGTCGCGAAAAGAGCTCTTACACTGCCAAAAATAAAAGTCGAGCGGAAAATCACGGCGCGCGAGTCTCCGGCCAGGTTTTCGTTTTCCGTGGACCAATATATGAATTAACGGGAGGCGCTGGGTACCATTTACGGCCCCGCGCACAAAGTGTAACTACCCGCCGAGTTCTCGCTCCTCTCTTTCTGGCGGGGACGGCGCGCGAAAATCAGCGGGGAAAGAGAGAATCGATGACATTCCACAACTTCGAATGCGGAAAGAGAGGGGCCGCAGTGCAGGAACCCTGCCGGTGCCGGGCATGTGTGTGGAGCAGTCCCCACAGCTCTCGCTCCACGACGTCCCCACGAGTCCACACGTCATTACGGACATTCTCACGGGCGAGGAAAGCTGCTCGCGCCCTGTCGGCTTCCGAAGACTATTGGAGGGCCGTGTCTGTCTATAAGGGCCGCATCCACTGTTTCCAGTTTTGCAACGTTAATTACAAACATTTTTTTTCTGACATTTGTCATTTTCGTAATTTTTTGTCATTTTTTTTTGTCATTTTTGTAAAATGTCATTTTCTGACATTTGAACACTGTCACAATTTTTTTTTGTGATGCCCTTGTCACAATTTTTTTTAGAGAATGAACATAACAAGATTTCGTGGTCAGAAACTGTGTGACGTATGTCGGCGGGACGGACGAATGGAATCTTCGGGAGGTGGCATCACACAATCGAAAAAGTCCGCACCAACTGAAATTGAGCATCGCAAGGCAGAGACAGAAGAAATGTGTAAATCGCGTAGTGTCAACCGCACCGAAAACGTTGAAAAACTGTGAAGATAACAAAAGTCAAAAACAGACCGAAATGCCAAATTTCGGACTTGTGGTCGTGGCGACACTCTCTGGACCCGTCGCACGACACAGTCGCAAATGTCCGTCCGACCCAAGCGGCCCGTCATTGCCGTTACGGTTCCCGACGGCTCCCAACAGTCGCAGAGCGCAGAGTTAACAGCGGCAGGGCACGGCACGGCATGGGCCGTGCGTGGCGCGTACATCGTTTTGTACCACACCTCACAGCGTGTGATCAAGGTCGTGGGCGTCGCGCGCAAGGCCACCAAAACGAACCGGCGAATCGCATACGACCGGGCCGACCACGCCCGGCCTGGACATGCCCCGCCCCGCCCCGCCCCCGCCCCCACCCCTCCTCCGGACAATATCCGACCCCGCCCTACTCCTGCCCCTGCCTGCCCTGCCCGCGCAGAACACGGCTGTGCCGTGTTCCGATAGGCCCGGCTCCAGATCCAGGTCCGGGAACATAGGGCTCTCCGCATAGGTCGGCTCTGCAGAGAGCAGCGAGGAGGAGGAGGGTGAGGAGGAGGGTGAGGAGGAGGGTGAAGAGGAGGGTGAGGAGGAGGGTGAGGAGGAGGGTGAGGAGGAGGAGGGTGAGGAGGAGGAGGGTGAGGAGGAGGGTGAGGAGGAGGGGGATAAGGAGGAGGCGCGGCCCGGCGCGGCTGCTGCAGCGGATGACGGCTGCCGCTGATGGCCGTCATCTCCGCATCCGGGAGCGCCCGGTACTGCTCCTCCAGGTCCTCCAGGTCCTCCTCCAGGTTCTCCAGGTTCTCCGGGTCCTCAGCAGCCTCCCCTACGGCAATAACCCGCGTGTCGGGTGTAGCACCGCGTCGCCGGGCCGCCGTCGCCATGGAGGTGCAGTCGGTGTGCTAGCACCTCGCTAGCACACCTCGACGCCGAGGTGATAGCGGCACGGCCGGGCGCATAACATGCCAGTGTTTGCGGGGGCCGCGGAGTCGGCGCCGTGCGCTCGCATGTGACATCACCGGGGCCCTCGGCGGGTGGGGCGCCGGGCTGGGCGGGCGGGCTCTGACAAACGCATCCGCTGCACGCCGCCGCCCCGCGCTCCCCCGACAAGGTGCGTTTTGGCACGCGAACGCACTGTGCGCTATGCGGTGTGCGCGCGGCCGGGGCAATGACCCCCGCCACCGCACGGCAGGACACGGCGACCCGAGGCGCTCCCCAAGCGGGGTCCGGCGGGGTCCGGCGGGGCCCGGCGGGGCCGCGTGGAGGTGCACGCCGATACAGGATACCACGCAGTGCGTGCGAAACGGGCGTCCGCGCGTGCGTTTGTCCGTGAAGGTGCGAAGCAGAAAAGGAGCAGAACCAAACTGCGGAGGGCGGCCGAGCAGCACGGATAACCCTTGTGGCGAGGGACCCTAAAAGCAAGCCGGGAGTCGTGCGTCAATGCCAATCACGGGCTGGGCGCCGTAAATAAGAGGCGGACCTGGCGGGCCATGGCAGGCCACTGCAGTGCAGTTCCTGGGGAACATAACGGCGGCTGTGAGCACAGTCTCGCACGGCGGGGGGTTCGGTGCCCCGCTGGCCCCGCCCCTCCCTCGCACAGCAGCACCGGCCCGAGCCCAGCCCAGCCCAGCCCGGCCTAGACCTTGGCCGTCACAGTCACACAAGTTCAAGATCCAACGGCTTGCCTCGCCATGGCTCGCCTCACAGCGCCGGCGAGCCCGGCGGGCGGCCTGGGCTGGCCAAGCTGGCGCCGCGGACTCGACCGGCGTCGGCAGCCCAGCCGGCTACAACTGCCATACAGGACCGGACTGGATGACGAAGAGGGGCGTAGCGTGGCGTGGCGTGGCGGGGCGTGGCGGGGCGTGGCGGGGCGTGGCAAGGACGCTTACACCTGGCCCGGGCCGGCGCGGCGGCGCACGAACGACCCGGGAGTGGAACCCAACGTTACAGCGCCCCGTAGGGCGGGGGTCCCTGCGGATGCAAGGAGTCCCTCACTCAAAAGAAATAAGAAAAATAAGAAAATAAAGTACACCCTTTAAAAAAAAAATCATGGGGGAAAAATAGAAAAAAATAAGAATGGAAAAATAAGGAAAAAAAAGGATTTTTTTACAAATTCAAAATCATGGAGTGGTGGACCACTCGGGAGCACTACTGCCCCCACCCTCCCCCACACCGGGTCCGCCGCGGGTGCGCTCCGTAAGAGCGGCAATAAATACTTCCAAGAGGCGCACCCTCCCTCTCCCTGTGGTCGTCGGACAACGAAGCAAGCGCGCAAAAACAAGACCAAAACATGAGCGGGTATTTGAACCCGGAACGGTCACATAATTAGGGGGGGGGGGGGCACGTAAGGTGACACAAGAATCAGAGCAGCTCGCGTCGTTGGGGACAAATTAAGGTGGTTTTTCCACTTTTGCGGACGTCATCTGGGGAGGGTCGCGCGGCATGCGACAACACAGATCAGTGACTCAGGTCGGGAGCGGCACCACTATTCTCACCGCACCCATATTGCGCCTTGATTCTATTCGAACTTCCCCCGCCTCGGCCCCGCCCACGCAGCGTGTCAGCACGGCGCGGTGCGGGGAGCGCATGCACGCTGCAGCCGGACCACCGGAGAAGGAGAACCGCACTCAACGAGAGACGGGGCAGGGGCCAACACATTGGCGTACGAAAAAAGAAGGGTTGATTGCGCTGTTTGCGCCGCGTTAAACTTTGACAGTCCAGTCCAAAATGTACAGCGAAGAAGAAAAAAAAATCAGAATTTTAAAGAAAAGTTAAAATAAAAAAAAGGCAAATGTACGCAAACATAAAATGTTAAAATTCAGAAAAAGACCCCCTCCCCTCCCCCAAAATAAAAATAAATAATTAAAGGCAGACAAAAAAAATTAGGCCCACACATTATTCATAGAAAATTCAATTCGTTGAAAAGAGTGCTGGCCCCATTGGCCTAGTCCTCGCTCACTCCGCCGTTCAACCCTACTTTCGACCTCATTAACATCAAAAGGAGGACAGGACGCGCAGGAATGGGGCAATTCCTTTATTTTTGTCACCGGAGCGGGAGCGCGGACCCAAACCGATAAAGTATATCGGTCTGATTCGGGCGATCGCGGTGACACCGGCCCCGACCGGCCCGGCATTCCTTAACGACGGCGACGCAATAATGCCAAATAATAATAACGACAAACACGGCCTCTTTGTGTGCGCGCTTCTTTTATCGCCCCACTTCCTATGGGATGAGCCATAACGACGTCTCGGGGGCTGACGCCAACACGACGGCCCTCCCCGTTTACGACAAACCAAAGGGCCCCCTCCCCTCCTCCCCGCACCCCCCCCCCCCCCCGGCTCCGGCCCGGCTCCGTGGGCCCCGCGGTGCATGGGTGCCATAATGTTCTTCCACACTGTAGGTGTAGCGGCAGTAACAGCAGCAG
Organism: Odontothrips loti; assembly: GCA_038380765.1. NCBI lineage: Eukaryota > Metazoa > Arthropoda > Insecta > Thysanoptera > Thripidae > Odontothrips > Odontothrips loti. The sequence continues at coordinate 13,509,721 of CM076252.1, forward strand.
CAGCAGCAGCAGCAGCAGCAGCAGCAGCAGCAGCAGCAGCAGCAGCAGCAGCAGCAGCGCCCGGAGGAGCCCGGAGCTGAGGCCAGGCCATTCCGCCGAGCGAATTAGCAACACTTCGCATTTACGTTCCCCGGTATCGGAGCGAGGGAGCGAGCAGCGAGCCGCCCGCGGCCCGCCTCAAGAGCGGACAGGACAATGGCCTGGCGCGGGGCGCGCGACCTGACCGCTCCGCACCGCTCGGACCGCGAGACGGACACGGCTGCGCCAGAACACCGGGCGGCGGTGCAGACTTGCGGCACTCTCTCACTCTCTCTCTCTCTCTCTCTCTCTCTCTCTCTCTCTCTCTCTCTCTCTCTCTCTCTCTCTCTCTCTCTCTCTCTCTCTCTCACACACACACAGGCTTTCCGAGATCCCCCCCCCCCCGGCGCCTGCGGGCCGTGCATAGGCCAGCCCGCGGGGCGTTCCTGCTCGGCGGGATAGCCTACCTCCCAGGCGGGCTGAGAGCCCCTGCGGCGGTAGGCAAGCCCGCACGACACGCCCGCTCGGCACGGGACCACATTGCCTACCTCCCAGGCGGCGGCCAGATTCCATCCAGCACTGTTCGACTCTTCGATGGGGATCAGCAGCCTATGGGGGTCGTCCATAAAGCTCCACTCGTCCATGGGTGCCATGTAATTTGTGCCCCCCCCCCACACATACACGGCCTTGATAATGAGAGAGATAGAGAGAGAGAGAGAGAGAGAGAGAGAGAGAGAGAGAGAGAGAGAGAGAGAGAGAGAGAGAGAGAGAGAGAGAGAGAGAGAGAGAGGCGCTCGGATCAACGATTAATCTAATCGGGATCACCGCGTGTGTGGGCCTGACTCCCGACGCTGACACCCACGCTGCACTGTTCAATCAGGGGCCGGGCCCGGGCCGGGTCCGGTCAGCGCTGCTGGTCCACGCTGGTCCCGGCTCACGCCGGTCGGTGTCGGCGGCACGGCACGGCAAAAAGAGAAGCGCCCCGTGCAACACCGTCCTGGCATCCCGACGATAGGCCGGCCGCCGGCACCGCCGGGCCGACCGAGATTTGGAGCCGCGTTGACATGGAACCGGATGTACCCCCGGCCCGGCCGGGCCCGGCCTGGACTGTATAGCACTTCCCTTAATCATGGCCGTGACAGAAACTGTGCAAAACCACTTTGGCGCCGGCTCAGGAACCAAGACGCGCCGCGAACATACACGACGACCGAATGTTTAGAAACGAACACGACTGGGCTCTTTTAGGAGCGTCCCAATTTCGTTTTTTTCCCCCTCTTAATACCCCTTTCTGCGAACGTCATAGCGACACAGATTCCAAATTTTACGGGGTGGAGGAGCCCGGCTGGGCTGGGCTGGGACCCAAGCGGCCCCGCGTACGCGTCCATCGCCCATCGTAGCGCGGTTAGAAATTTAACGGGACGACGACGCAGCCGTCGCTTCTCGCTATTTTTTTTTTAATGTCCCGCGCACCCGCACCAACTCCGGGCCGCGATGCCGCCGTCCCAAATCTTTAACAGCCCAGTTTACACCCGTTTTCGCAGCATTTTCCCGTCGGGCTGCTGCCGCTGCCGCGGAACACAGTCCGGCCCACTTCACCGGAGCAGCGCAGATAAAAAGTAGAGGAATCATAAATCGCCGGCACCACTGACAGATGAACAGCACGGAGCAGAGCCGTAGGGTATGCGATGGGATGCCGATCATGGATGCGGTCCTCCGGTGCCTCCGGTCCTCCGGTGCCTCCGGGCCTCCGGTGGCTCCAGTCCTCCAGTCCTCCGGTGCCTCCGGCCTTCCGGTGGCTCCAGTCCTCCGGTGCCTCCAGTCCTCCGGCCCTCCGGTGGCTTCAGTCCTCCGGTGCCTCCGGCCCTCCGGCGCCTCCGGCCCTCCGGTGGCTCCAGTCCTCCGGTGCCTCCAGTCCTCCGGACCTCCGGTGCCTCCGGTCCGGGTCGTTGCTCCCCCGCGGGCCCGCAGCCCTACAGAGCAGCGCACAGCACCGCGCTGCGCACCGCTGACGAGCCGCGTCCACACGGACCCACGGCCGGGCTGGGCGGCGCCGGGCGTGGCGGGGGCCCCCGAGCCGAGACACACAAGTCCGCGGAGACGCCCAGAATGTAGGAAGTGCGTCCTGATCGGGTTTAGGGCCGCGCGGGGTGGGGCGGGGAGGGGCGTTGACTATCCCAACACGGTAGACGGCGGCCTTCGCCTTGCCGGGTCTCCGTGGCGGACACGCGGGCGCGGGCACGGCCCCTCCGGAGTCCCCTCCCCTCCCCTTCCCTCCCTCTGCTCCCGGACCGCTCCCCACCTCCGCTCCTCCCCTGGCCACTCCGGAGCACAGCGCCAGGACTCGGGCGCTTCTCTCTCCCCCAAACGGAGGCGGACGTATAAAAGCGAGGGGTTCCTCTCGGACAGGCACCAGTTCGCTTGTGTCCTCCGCACAGAGACAACAAGACTTTCCCAAACCTCACCATGAAGTTCTTGGTGAGTGCCCGCCTCGCTCCAGCGTCACTCGACCGTGCCTGCTCCGGCGCCATCAAAGTGATTTTTTTCTTAACCTTTTCATCAGATCAGTTTCAATAATTCTACCTCTGTTTCCGATGCAGATTGTGCTGTGCGCCGCTCTGGCCTGCGCTGCCGCCAAGCCCCAGCTGCTGGCTGGTGCTCCCTGGGCGGGCTACGCCTACTCTGCGGCCGCCCCCTGGGCCTCCCCTCTGGGCCACCCCATCGCCTACTCCGGCTACTCCGCCGCCCCCATCGCCTACTCCGGCTACTCCGCCGCCCCCATCGCCTACTCTGCCGCCCCCATTGCCTACTCCGCCGCCCCCCTGGCCGCCGCCCCCCTGGCCGCCGCCAAGACCCAGTACCACGCCCAGGATGAGCTCGGCCAGGCCAGCTACGGACACTCCGAGCCGTCGCAGACCCACCACGCCACCCAGGTAAGGCTTCGCCGTCAACACTGATTACACTGGGTCCTGGGTAGCACACCTAGCCCGAGTTTCACGTTTCACCTCCACCATCTCGTTTCCAGGACGCCTTCGGCAACAAGGTTGGCTCCTTCAGCTACGCCGCCCCCGACGGCCGCATCCTGAGGACCGACTACGTCGCTGACGCCCTGGGCTACCGCGTCTCCTCCAACGCCCTCCCCCTGGCCCCCGCTCACCTTCCCCTCCCCGTCCAGGACACCCCTGAGGTTGCCATCGCCAAGGCCCAGCACCTGGCTGCCCACGGCCTCCACCGCATCGCCAAGCGCTCCGTCGCCCTGGTCCAGACCCCCGCCTCCACCGCTCCCCTGGCCTACGCCGCTGCCCCCATTGCCCACCACGCCATCGCCGCCCCCGTGGCCTACGCTGCTGCCCCCATCGCTCACCACGCCATCGCCGCCCCCGTGGCCTACGCTGCTGCCCCCATCGCTCACCACGCCATCGCCGCCCCCGTGGCCTACTCCGCTGCCCCCATCGCCCCCCTGGCGTACGCTGCTGCCCCCGTGGCTCACCACGCCTACGCCGCTGCCCCCATCGCCGCCCCCGTGGCTGCTGTGCACGCCGGCCCCGTCCTCCGCGACGCCGTCCAGACCACCGTGGTCAACACCCCCGGCCACGCCGTGTCCTACCGCGTCGACTAAGCCAGCAGGAATGGCCAACTCATCCGCTCCCGTTTGACGCCAAGACGACCTAGGCCCTCTCTGACAGGCTGCTAGTCCTTTGTTTTGGCGCCAAATTCAAGCGATGCGTTCACATTGCGGCTGGACTGTGACCAATCCCATTCCAGTCCGTCTTTGCTCACTATCTTGTTCATACTGTCCCTGTTCCTGTCAGGGTGCCGAGCTTTCGGTGCTCACAAAACAATAAACAAAGTCTGCCACAAAATTACTAGTCGAAACGTCTGTGTTGCCCTCTGAACCCACTACAGAATACAAAACTACTCACCGGCCTTGTCCGACGCCCGCAGTCCCACGCTCTCGGCTTTAGCCTGGATCTTGGTCTGCATCGTCTCAGCACCTTCTTTCATCTTTGCAAGGATTCCTGAGGATAAAATTGAGTTGCTTTTTACAACTTGAACACATAAAGAGTGAATCTCACTAGCTCGAGGATGGCTAAACCATCAAAAGTTTTCTCAACAAAAAGATGGTGACATCTAATGATGAACTGAATTTCCCAAATAACCGTGAATTACTTGAGTAATTTTCCTGAAACATGTTGAACATCAATAAAATAAATCTACTAGACAAAACATTTATAACATGCATGCATTGTAGGGGCATCAAATATTTTTTGATGGCATCAATTGGCATCAAATAAAGAAAGTACATGCATAGCGTGGAGTGTGTACATGCAAAGAGGCCACAAAGAAGGTACCAAATCAACATATGAACACTAGAAGCATATGATTAAAACACATACCATGCAGAAACATCACAAAAGGAAGCAATGACCACTATATCTTCCTAAACACGTAGAGGTTGATTTAAAAAAAACTCACTTAATGTACCTGCCTGAAAAAGAAAATAAGTGCATAAGAATGTGTTCTCTTCAGAGATCTAACGCACAGGCAAGTTCAGGTGTGAACTGATCATTTTATTGAAGCTGTGAGGGTGTGCTCCTCTAATGAAGTGATTAATAAAAGCTGTGAAAATGATCAAAGCATTATGTTGAACTCAAGTTTGTCTGGTGGAAATAGGAAAGTAAGGACAAAGACTGAACCATGAACCATGCTGGCAGTGTATCTACCAATTTAATAATGCTGTGGACTATGACTAATTTTTTATTCCCTAGTTTATTGGAGAAAGTGCTTTTGCACTACGAACATATACCTATTTACACACACTATTGAATTGTAATATTTTACCATGACGGTCCTTATCCTTGATTTGTCGTTCGAAGGTTCCTGCTTTATCCTTAACACGGCCCAAGAAGTCTAGTGACAGTGAAAAGAAAGAGGAAGAACACACACAAATGGAATTAGGAGAACCACACTGCTTATATACGTTTATAAAAAAAATAAAAAAATAAGTGTACAAGAATTGTTAATTGAAAAGTGGGGTAAAATGGCAGGCAGCCACTATAAAACAGTACACGGATTTCAAACAAATGCCTTGAGTTCTACCTAAACTGGATTAATGTAGCCAGCACACGGGCCCCAACAAACAAAACCAAAATAGGCGTACGATTAAATATGAAAGTTCAAAATAAAGACCTATTCCCAGCTCCAAATCGTAATTAGACATTCATTCAAAGTCGCAAAATTTGCAAATAAAATGCAAGTCAAACTCCCTAAGAATTTAGAAATTTGCACAAAATTTTTGGACTACAATAAAGAAAAACACTTATTAGACTACTAAGTTATCAAGGAAAAGTAGTGTATCTTTTTTCAGTCAAGTAGCAAACCAAAATTATTGAAGACAACAAGAAATAGAGAGCTTGAAACTTCTACTGTACTGAATACACATTAAAGTTCATCATACAACAATATGTTACTGTAAAATCAAAGCTTAATTACTCAAAATCATGCTTTCGCAGATAAATTCAAACAAAGTTTGCTACAGTACAATAAATCTCAAATGTAATTTGAAAGTTTTACCATGACGATCTTTCTCCTTCAAAGTACGTTCCAGGTCTCCTGCTTTGTCCTTCACACGACCAAAGAAGTCTGAGATGTTTGCAAGCATATGAAGAGAAGATGTTAGAAGGTAAGAAGACAAGCAGCAAAGAGCATCTCAAAAAATTAGCATCAGTCCAATCAAACTGGTCTATGACATGTAAAAAGACCATATAACTCCTGTGTACTCATCAGAGATAATTATAAGGTTTTATAAGTAGCTCACAACCAAAACACGAGATATGGTATGAATATACATCAAAGTAACACCATACACTGCTGCAACTTTATGGTCATGCCACAGCCCAAGTTTGACTGTACACTGTACAAGAAAGTTTTCTCACCAGCTATCTTCTTGCCCGCATCAGGGGAAGCAGATTGAGTAAGTGCAAACACCTTCTCATATTCTGATTGGTTGATGAGTCCTTGCGCCTCAAGACTGCCAGGTGACATTGCTCCATACTCTTCCGTAAGTAGCTCCACTGGACATTTCAGTGATTACCATAAAAATCAGCATCCACTAAATACATAGTTCAATTCCACCAAAAACCCAAGCTATCCACCGAAGACCATATGCATATGCATCCCTCTATAAATGTTTGAACATAGACCACTAAGGGAAAAACAAATGCTGCAGCCAGAAAAGATCTTGTATTGATGCTCAAAGAAAAAGCCTCCATGCACATAATTAGTACATTCAAATTGTCCATGCCGGGCTTGATGACTTACGTAGCATCAAGGTAACAGAATCACAAACAAAAGTAACATGAAGAAAAACAAAAATTTGTTTGGGAACCCTCTCTCTTCCTTACTCATTTTAATTCGGACAACTGTAAACATTTTGCAGCATAGAATGCAAGGAGAAATAAGGTTGCACGTATATAGATAGCAATAAAGTGGGAATGGAAGGGTAATTAATGGGAAATTGGTAGGAAATAGAGTTTAGCATAACTTTCCACCAAGAAAATGACAGCTCTAATCCCAGATTATATACAAGAAAAATATTGAGTCATGAGGAACATATGACCTAACACATAAACATACACAGTCATCTATAATGTGATATCACATGATGAAGAAACTAAATCAAATTATATACATACCAATCAAAGCTTCAATGTCAAAACACAAAATGTGACTCTCTGGATCTTTAGGGTTTGTTCGCAGCCCTTGGATCATCAGAGGCATGGCACGTCCCTTTTGCTGGAGTGACCCATCCTGCTGGTTATGATGAGAAAGCTGTTGCAGTTGATGAATTCCTCGCTGGAAATGATACACAATATTATCACATCTATACTGGCAGCAGACATGATGACTAGCCAGAAGTTTTTCCACAAACATGGTTTTATACCTGTGTAGCATGTCTGATTGCAGAAAGATTACGATGCCGCAGACCACGGAAAAAGTGAACGGCTGGGTTAGCTAGACCCATATCACCTGATGTTGCAGTGGAAGTGTTTTCATCACATGCATACAGAACTTCCTCAGCACTAATTCCATGAAGAACTCGATCTAAGTGACCTAGAAGAATTGAATGCAATTTGGGTAGTTGTTGATATTAAGATTATTGTTTACTTGATAAAACAATAACTGTACAACTCTTACCAGTTTCCATTTGCCACACATAAACTGAACCATCTGAGCAGCCAACAATCATAAAATCATCCAAAGGTCTCCACTTGATAGTGACCACAGGGAAGAGGTGGCGGGAGGCCAAAACCACACATTTCCGTTCGGTGAGACCCAAGAGGGTTACAGAATGGTCACTTGCTACAGAGCATATGCATTTCTGAACTCGATTCTGCAATTTTATAACATTTTCGATTAAAAAAACCATACTTATTCTGAAGATAATTTACAATTCAACTCAATTTTTTGAACTCACACTGCAATTGTTTGGCGGGACTAAGAGTTGAGTGATTTCCCCAGCATGAACACAGAAACGATGAAGTAAATTGCCACTGTACAAGTCCCAAAGACACACAGCGAAGTCAACACCTCCAGATACCAAGTGCGAGCGCTCATAACGAGGATGGACAAGATGTGGATACAGCAAACAGTTTACTCTACCCACATGGCCAATCAATCTTTGGTGTGGAGGCCAGTCTGCAACAGTGAGATTCACATTAACAAGTAAGGTGGGATGTTCAACAAGTATGTTCATACAATTTATTGCACCAGAAAAAAGAAGTACCATCATACTGCTGATGATTTCCATGAAGCAAATGCAACATTACAGTTTGCGTTGCAGGTACAATAATGATTGACCCATCTTCCCGACCAACGACAAGCCTGCTCTGTTGGGGAAGGTACATACTTGCAGTGAGAGGTACTCTTGGTGAACCCCCTCGCTCCTGCAAAACAAATTTCCAGATGTCATACACTGTGATGTCAACACTACCTACTCCTTTTCATTTGATAAATTATTCTTACCAGCTGGTCAAGGATCCCCACAGGCGATGGTTGCATAGCTGCCCAAGCTTTAGACAAACTTGTGGACATTGTTGGAGGCATACCTGAAAGGTAATAAGCATGGTTAATAAACTTCAGTCAGAAAAAATAAAAAAAAAAAACAACTGATGAAGAAAATGACATAGCAGGGAATGAGCATGTGAATTATCCGTTAACACTCACCAGGAGGTTTGTCAAATTCCTCTTGTTTTATTTGGGCAAGCTGGCTGTTTGTGACCTCAGGGATGCTCCACACAACAACTGCACCGTCAGAATCCCCTCTTAAGAGATACTTTTGAACCTTTCCACTCCTTGATACTTCATGATAACGCATTGCAGGAGGGCAAGACAAAGGCTAGATAATACAAAATGAGGAATTTTAATTTTTATATTTAAAAACAAACAAAAAAAACAACATTGTTAGGGTCTAAGGTGGCAAAATACTAACCCTGTCATTTGGCACTGCCAATACACAATAAAGAAATGGTGTGTCACTTTCTGAAGCAGCAGAATGAAATTCCTTATTGTCAGCAACAGAGCTAGAAGTAATAACAAGTAATCAAAATCAATACTTATTCACACTTTAAAGACAAACAGAGTCTCAAAAGATAAACACACAAGAGGAATTTAGTTGTCAAATCAACTGTTACACGGAAAGTCATTTGCCTTACACTTCTTTTGTTTCCTCAGAACTATTCTCTATTGATAAATGTATAACGACTAACTGTACAAAAGCTAGTTAAATAAAGAAAAACAGAGCCATGCACAACATAGAAGACAGACGATTGCTCCTACATTATGATACATCACAACAATTCACAATAGCAAATTATAACCAGCCAAAAGGTTACTACACTAGGCATATAGTCAGCATCTGAGAGAAATTTGTTTGCACTCTGATCAAATGTCAGTTAATGTCTGATTACAACCAAGACCACACCAAACAAGCTTCTAAGATACCACAGATTTACATACAAGCAAATAGCTTCTTGTAGGAGAAACAGTCACATTGACAGAAATAACAGCAGCAACAGTAACAAATTTGTCAATTTGTGATTTCACTAATTTTAGACGGTTCAATTTTCCTAACATCTTTATGTGTTTTTCTTAGATACCAGTCTCTGACAGCCATGAACCTTCCAACAATTTCACATCAGCGCATTGATTTAAATTCAAGAGAGGAAGAAAGCCATACTTGATCAGCAGCATGTACCGAAGAGAAAGATCAATTGCAAAGAAGAGGAAAGATTATTACACCTGTTTAGTGCTTCCAAGAAAACATAAAAATTGTGAGGAAGAAGAGTGCCCTGGAATAACGACTGCTTTATCCTAATTGCTATGACACCCCAGTATCTCATAACATCCCCCTTATTTACAAAAAAAAAATGAAGTAAAGTAAATAAAAAGACATAAGAATTTCATAAATGCAAAACCCCTTGTTCAAAGCTGAAAAGGACTACATAGGGAAGTCATGCACAGATGAAGTTGTTACAAATAGCACAATTCAACAAAACCAAACAGGTGGGAGTACTGAGATGATATCAATTACAAACCTAATTGGAAGTCCTTTCAGCTTCCTATAGTACCATGAGCCACGTGTTTGCGTAGGATCCACAATTCCAATTTAGGTTGTTGGTGAAACAGTTGAGAGAGAGTGGATAAATCAAACATGATGACACACCCATGAGAATCGTATTGAAAAAAACAAAAATAATAAGGGAAAAGGTGTGAATAGTCACAGAAGTTAGGATCATCATGATGATTGGGGAAACACTAGTTAGTGGGCTTGGACTTAAATGAAACATTTTAACCCCCCCCCCCCCAACTGAATCCTAATAGTAGACAAGTTCATCAAATCTGTGTAATAATCATACCTGTACTGCAAGATAAACACATAAAACCTTGTTCAACACAGTAATAGTGATAAGATGTGTGACTGAATAAATAACTGCCCACTTGACACCCACATGCATTGAAGCATTGCTGTAAATACAATGTACCTCAGAGGAAAAAAAATAATAGGGAAGACAATGCCATAGTGGAAATAAGTTTAAATGCCTAGGAGACACTTGAGAAACATCACTGGAATCAATTCCTCCAATTCAAATTCTGGCTTTGATAATAAGTCAGAATGGTAAAAGATGATCCCAGTCTGTAATTGACATAAACAACCACTATGGCAGAGATTCTAGAACAAACATAAAATACTTGAGAAAAAAATTTCTAAGTGCATACTATGAAAGCTTCTTGTGCTTCTCTAAAACATTCAATATGTCTCCATCAGATGTAACAAGAAAATAAGTGCTATTGGCCACATCTTCCCCTCCAGGAAGAAACAGTGAGAGAATGAATTGTCACCAAAACATCACATCCTTGTATGGTGTTACTGCAAGCCAAGAATCTCCATTCTCTGACATGTTACAGAGGTAAGGGCCATGGAAGACAACAGCTTGAGATAAAAAATTAATTTTAAAAGAAATATACGTACTTGGCTGGGAGTTTGTACATGTATCCCTTCCCTTCATCGCTCCATGCAATGACACGGTCTGTGGAAAGGAAGTCAGCACTGATCCAGCGTTCAGATCTTGGTGCCTGAACACTACACAGAATGGAAAAGTCCCCAGCATCATATATCTGAGAAGGAAAGCAAAATTGAATACTCTTGGATGGATTTCAAAAGCTTAAAAATGGAAAGAATCATAATCTGGGAATATTCTGTACCAACCTGCCAATATTTAGCACACACAATAACCACTGTCCTCTGGTTACCCCCACAACAACTCATGCACAGAGCATTCAAACAGCGAATTTGTTTGCTCTCATGTTCATAATGAGGCTCAGTAGCTTTGGACTCATTCCCTTGTAACGTCCAGACTTTAACCACACCTGTGGTTGTTAGACCAAGAATAACATCATCTGGTAACAGGAGGGGAAGAAGATATATTGTTAAAGTGATTTGAGAACTGCATGGTATTTTTTCTTTACAAATAAGACCGGCAAACATTCACTCAAAAATGACATACCTTTCCTCTTGGCCGGACGAAGTACATGTAAGGCACTTATCCAATCAGGAGACATTCGACTTGACAGAGTAAACAATATTTCTAAACTAAAAGGATCCATGATTAACACTTCTGCATAGTAACCATTGCAGAAAAGTCTGATGTCATCACTGCCACACATGTGGTACGCCTAAAATTAAATAGAAATATGAGAATAGATGAGCCCCTGCACATGTGAGAGAATCAGAGATAAAAGCATGGCTGAAACATCACTCACCTGCATATTAGTGTGAACATAAGATAATTTTACAACTTCCCTGCACTTTCCATCCACAAGATCCCAGGTGCACATTTCTCTGCAAAAGTAAAGTTAAAAACATAAATAAAGTTCAAAAATTTGTATCATATAATACAATGGAAAATTGATTCAATGGTACTGACCCACTCTCTGATGAGCTGACAATATAGTTATTATCAGATACAATTGATGCTCGAGCCAAACAAAGAATCGGGGCTGTGTGCCCAACAAGAAGACATCTTGGAGTCATCTGGAAGCAAGAGAGAAAACTATGAGTTGCGTTGGTCAGGAGAAAAAATATCTCTGCCATGCATACAACAATAAATTTACCTGTAGTGTATCTGGATCAACCTGCCACAGACATATCTGGCCATCATGACAGCCAGTAACAAGAGTACGCTGATCTCGAGACAGGAAGATACAAGATATGCAATGAGTGGGAGCAGACTTTCCCCAAAGCACCACTGGTACAACTAGATTTGTTCCTGCAGACATCTTGCTTTCAGAAGCACCTGGTAACATGAATGAGAACACAGTGTTAAACAGGACTTTTGTATATGACAAGAGACTAAGGTTATGTGAGAACGGACGTCGTCTGCTACTGCATCAAAACCAGGAGACCCCCATCACAGTTTCAAAACATTCGAATGATTTAGATGACAACGTTTTAAGTGAATGCAAAACCAAATTTGGAAATATTTTAAACATCACAGATATCCGTTCAGCAATACTTCCACCTTCCACGCAAATCTTGCATAGTGAGATATTGCGAATTTGACCAACCATAAAGGGGACACAAATTTTGACAGCACGAAACGCTCTTGAACATGAGTATTTGTCATGAAGATCACCCGAAATCTAGCCATAACATTCTGAACGAGTCCAGTTAGATAAAAAATGACATATTCCAAGTCGTTTCCAAAAAGTTGTACGAAATACGAATCTCCTTGCCTTACCTCGGGTTCAAGAAATGGATCGAGGGCTACACTTGATTCCTTATATAGAATACACCTGTACTTTTAGCACAACAGAATTCGGCTTAATAAAAGGTGTAAACAAACAAAGTTTGAAAATATCATTGCTGCAACGCAATTACAAATTTTACACACATCACACGATCAGCATCAGCTGTGTCTCCCGTGTCTCCCCTCCGCCCTCCGCCCCCTGTTTTACTTCTACACACACATACACACACTTGCACGGGGGAGGTACCCAGGCACGCCCCCTCCACGCTCCCAAATCCGCTCAAATCACATGCTCAAACATAGCTTGCCGAGGCAATATCGTAATGAGTACACTGATGATGAAATGCAGCGTAATTTTTTTTGTTTGTATTACGTGTAAGATGCTAGTAACACCACCGCGCCGCACGACTTCCCTGTGCTACACGTCCTCCATGCAACATTCTCAAGCGAAATTCGTTTGGAATCACAATCACCAATCACAATCACAATCGAACTCGATATCGCCGCGCCAAGAGACACCCTGCTGCGAGGCTATGCTTGTGGGGGATGAAAATTTTGAGCAGCACTAACTGCTCGGTGTGTATTACGATGTAGATCAAAAAAGTAAATAAAATAAAACATAAATAAATTAAAGAACCATCTGAAAATTCGGAACAGCCGGTATACTTTGTGGGGTTCCTATTAGCCAGTCTTATCAAGTTTGGTACATAATCCATTCCAAACGATCTGAGGAAGAGGGAAAGATCTCGCAGCTGCAGGTTCTAGCATTCTGGCAAGGAGCAGCAAAAAGGGGCCTCTAAGATGAGTCCACAATGCTGCGGATGCAATGCACGAGTAGTTTTTCGCCACAATGATGGTCTCTAAAAATCAGCCGTCAAATTCGTTGGCGGACGTTTAGATATTTCGAAAATCCAGCTGCACTCGCGGCGGTAGTGCTGCTGCAGCGCCATCTGGTGGTGAAAGCTGGACCTCGGCTCGGAGGGGGGGGGGGGGGACCGGGGCGGGCGGACGAGCAGCGACGGCCGGCTGGCCATTCGCCCTCCCAGCCTCGGTGAGTAGACACATGTGTAATGTTCGGTGTTGTTTGGTTTGCGTCTGTCGTTGAAAGTAAATGTATGATTGTATGCGTCTAGTGGCATTTCGCGCACCGTGGTGCTTGCTCCATTATTAGAAAAGTTGGTTAGTTGACGTCTTTCGGATTAGGACGAATAATTGTAGAACATTCGAATCACGTCTCGTTATTGTAGGTGCAATATTTAACGACGTGGTAACTGAAATCTGCCGTAGTACATGCGCTTTCCGTCGTCCACGTTAGTTTGTTCATTCATTGAGGGGAGGTTAAAGGTTAATTGGGAGGTGCTATTCGGCATGGGCCGAGGCCGATTTTCACTCTTGTCGTGTGCCCTCAGGATGTTAGTGGCAGGTGAACTTTTCCTTTCCCCGACTCTTCTCTGATTTTTAATGAACTCGTTAAACAGTCGCTTTGTCCGGTGAATTCCCGTCCTCTATTCCTCCCCCTGCTCCCGGGTCCGTAGCCGTCGCTTCGGCAGCATGGACACGACGGCCGCCGAGCCAAATGGGGCGGCACATAGCCGAGCCGAGCCGGGCCGGGCCGGGCCGGCGGGGATGGATGTGTGATGCTTTTGCAGCCCGGCTTCTGTTTGCTCAAGTACGAAACATAAATTATAGATTGTATGACGTTTTTACGTTGAAGTGAAACCCTGTCCCTGAAGTAAATTCTCGTTCACAGTAAAAAACAACATTTGTTAATGTCACTCTTCGCGAAGCTCAAGCTTGTGTTTATTTCCGACAGAGGTTGTGTTCGTTCGGAACTCCCGCTCCCTGGACTTGCTTGGCGTAGTGTTCAGGAATGTGTTTTTGTAGACAATGGTTAAAAAGTTTTTCTTGTGGTGACTCTTCAATTTAGAACTTGCTTTGAACTGACCTTTGTGCCTCTTTGTTGCCATCCTTGTGCAATCACTGAATTTGTGATGCAATGGCTTCAATGTTGTTGGCTCTTGTTGCTTTCCTTCCCCATTCTTCCCCGCTCGACGTGGGCACTGCTATTTTGACCTTGTTTTCAACTCTGCTCTGTGCCTGTTTGTTGCCATCCTTGTGATTGTGTGTAATGACTGCATTTGTGACGTAATAGCATTAACAATGTCTCTCTCCTGTTTGCAGGGGCCAGGTGATTTTAAATAAAGGGCATCAACAGTGGCACCAAGCGGGACAGGCTCGAAAAACACGTACGTTACTTGTACTGAGACTTGTTATTGCTGTTTCCCTATGATCATACCACTAATCTGTTTTGTCACCTCTTTCCAGGTTTAGACAACACCAACACTACATGCACCACGACACTACACATTTCAACTAGACTTACTAACATCTGGTGGTGGGAATAACCTGGTGGTGGGAACTAACCATTAACCGCACACTTTAAAGACCAAGAGCCTGTCCCCTCCTGTCCCGAGGACGGGGGGGTGAATCGCAAACTAAATCAGATTCAAATAGTTCAAAAGACAAAAAGCTCAGAGCAAGGGCAGCTTTCTTGTTTCAGTTGTTTGTCAAATCTGAGGTGAGGTAGAATTCTCTAAACATGACAATTTTGTTTTTTTTTCCATTACTTGGTTTTAATTGATGTTTTATTGTACCTCTAGGTCTACTTCAGCATCTTTCTCATACCAAGTCATTGCCAGTGGTTACACCTAACCCAAAAAAATGAACTGGTGGTAGCGAACCTGTCAAGCGACCTCCATACTGGTACGTCTTCACAAATAACCTAATTAATTGTTTATTTGTCTTGCTTTTTCATATAATTATCAATGTTTTTGTGTTAGGTTTGTGGTGGAC
This sequence comes from Odontothrips loti, assembly GCA_038380765.1. Lineage (NCBI taxonomy): Eukaryota > Metazoa > Arthropoda > Insecta > Thysanoptera > Thripidae > Odontothrips > Odontothrips loti. The sequence goes on from CM076252.1 coordinate 13,524,897, forward strand.
TATGTGTGGGGGCCTCCGGGCAGGGCAGGAGCCGTAGTGTTCTAATAGTTCAAAGATTATTAAAAACAGTAGTAGACAAATTGAAGATTGGCGGACTTCGCAGCTCAGACAAAAGCTCAGAGCAAGGGCAGCTTTCTTGTTTCAGTTGTTTGTCAAATCTGAGGTGAGGTAGAATTCTCTAAACATGACAATTTTGTTGTTTTTTTTTCCATTACTTGGTTTTAATTGATGTTTTATTGTACCTCTAGGTCTACTTCAGCATCTTTCTCATACCAAGTCATTGCCAGTGGTTACACCTAACCCAAAAAAATGAACTGGTGGTAGCGAACCTGTCAAGCGACCTCCATACTGGTACGTCTTCACAAATAACCTAATTAATTGTTTATTTGTCTTGCTTTTTCATATAATTATCAATGTTTTTGTGTTAGGTTTGTGGTGGACTATGTGTGGGGGCCTCCGGGCAGGGCAGGAGCCGTAGTGTTCTAATAGTTCAAAGATTATTAAAAACAGTAGTAGACAAATTGAAGATTGGCGGACTTCGCAGCTCAGACAAAAAGCTCAGAGCAAGGGCAGCTTTCTTGTTTCAGTTGTTTGTCAAATCTGAGGTGAGGTAGAATTCTCTAAACATGACAATTTTGTTGTTTTTTTTTCCATTACTTGGTTTTAATTGATGTTTTATTGTACCTCTAGGTCTACTTCAGCATCTTTCTCATACCAAGTCATTGCCAGTGGTTACACGAAGGACTTGTAGGAGCTTTTGGACCTAACCCAAAAAAATGAACTGGTGGTAGCGAACCTGTCAAGCGACCTCCATACTGGTACGTCTTCACAAATAACCTAATTAATTGTTTATTTGTCTTGCTTTTTCATATAATTATCAATGTTTTTGTGTTAGGTTTGTGGTGGACTATGTGTGGGGGCCTCCGGGCAGGGCAGGAGCCGTAGTGTTCTAATAGTTCAAAGATTATTAAAAACAGTAGTAGACAAATTGAAGATTGGCGGACTTCGCAGCTCAGACAAAAAGCTCAGAGCAAGGGCAGCTTTCTTGTTTCAGTTGTTTGTCAAATCTGAGGTGAGGTAGAATTCTCTAAACATGACAATTTTGTTGTTTTTTTTTCCATTACTTGGTTTTAATTGATGTTTTATTGTACCTCTAGGTCTACTTCAGCATCTTTCTCATACCAAGTCATTGCCAGTGGTTACACCTAACCCAAAAAAATGAACTGGTGGTAGCGAACCTGTCAAGCGACCTCCATACTGGTACGTCTTCACAAATAACCTAATTAATTGTTTATTTGTCTTGCTTTTTCATATAATTATCAATGTTTTTGTGTTAGGTTTGTGGTGGACTATGTGTGGGGGCCTCCGGGCAGGGCAGGAGCCGTAGTGTTCTAATAGTTCAAAGATTATTAAAAACAGTAGTAGACAAATTGAAGATTGGCGGACTTCGCAGCTCAGACAAAAAGCTCAGAGCAAGGGCAGCTTTCTTGTTTCAGTTGTTTGTCAAATCTGAGGTGAGGTAGAATTCTCTAAACATGACAATTTTGTTGTTTTTTTTTCCATTACTTGGTTTTAATTGATGTTTTATTGTACCTCTAGGTCTACTTCAGCATCTTTCTCATACCAAGTCATTGCCAGTGGTTACACGAAGGACTTGTAGGAGCTTTTGGACCTAACCCAAAAAAATGAACTGGTGGTAGCGAACCTGTCAAGCGACCTCCATACTGGTACGTCTTCACAAATAACCTAATTAATTGTTTATTTGTCTTGCTTTTTCATATAATTATCAATGTTTTTGTGTTAGGTTTGTGGTGGACTATGTGTGGAGGCCACCGGGCAGGGCAGGAGCCATAGAATGAAGAAGCGCACGGGAGGAGCAGGCAGGCCCGGCATGTTTTAGTTGTGGCTGGCGTTAGCAAAGCTTTTAGGAAACCGATGGGGCCTACTGGCCTTCCCGGTTGTTCTGTGGCATGGGCCGCCACGTAGCAGGCAAGGGCAGCAGGGCAACCGGGAAGGGCAGCAGGTCCCCGGCCCCTTATTTTACTTGCCCGCAGGACATGGCGCACGGGAGGAGCAGGCAGGCCCGGCCATATGGAAAACTCAGCTTACCAGCCTGAGGAAATCACCGGACAGGCCAGGAGACCAGAGCTGAGGAAATCACCATGCGCACGGGAGGAGCAGGCAGGCCCGGCCATATGGAAAACTGAAACTGTGGAAACTGTCACCATTGCACTTCTGTGAAGCTGACAAGAATGCATCTTTTGGTGCCAAAGGAGCGAAAATTTAATTTACTTCTGAAGGAGTTCAGGCTTCGTCTAGCTTATTTGAGCTGAGTGACTTCAGCACTTCTGGGCTGTGGTGTTAACCCGAGTGTTGGGATTTCCAACAAAAGCAGGGTGCCACTTGAGAATCTGGTTGGTACTGCGTCCTTTATGTCTTGTGTGTTGTGTTTGACTGTTCGTAGTCTTCATTTTGTTCTTTCAATTTGCAGGTGTCTAGTGACTGTCTTCAAAGATGTCGGAGTGAAGAGGTGGATCCAGTTAGTGAGGATAACTCTCTTCTTGATGAGCTGACGACTTTCATCAAACTACTTTCTACATTCATGAAAAGTACCATCAACACTGCCTGAGCTGACCTCCCATTCTGATCAGCAAGTGTGTTGTTAATGGCAACCAGGTTTGCTTGTGTGTTTGAGGACTTGAATTGTGAAGTGTTGATGTGCTATCATGACGTGGTTGAAGACAAGGTTGTCTGTCTTATGTAATGACTTAGTTATCAATTATTACAAGTTAATTCAAAAATCATTTGTTAATGGAAGAGTACTAAAATTATAATTTAAAGAATCAAAGTCACAAAAGCCATGATCATAGAGTTAGGGATTTTTAAAGGGTAGTGCAATTCACTTTTGTTGAATGATTTGATCAGGTTTTCTCCAGCTTGTGGGGTTTTAGTATTGATGTTTAACTCTTGTTTTCGAGAATGCCAAAGCTGAATGTCAGGGGATGAATTGACGTGTTGGCAGGGGTGTAAAGTAGAGTCAAAGCTGGAGCAGATCTGCTAGTGTTAACTTCTGTAAAGTATAAGCATCAGTGGTTCAAAAACCCATGTGATTGGATGCCTTACAAGGTTTTATTGAAATTTGCTTGAATAGTGAAGTTGCGCACCCTTACCTTATATATTTCGTTTGGGAATTCGGAAATTTAATTTGAACTAATAATTTGCGACCATGGTGTGTTGTTCAGGACACGATTGTGTGTCTTATGTAATAACTTGGTCATTCATAATTCCAAGTTACTTCAAATATTTGCTAATGAAAAAGTACTCAGAATGTATGTTAAATAATCAAATTAAAAAAAAAAAGGAAAAAAAAAAAGAAATCAAATTGAGAAAAAAAGAACTGAAAGAAAAAAAAAGTTAAAAAAAGAAAAAAATTTAAAAAAAATAGTTTAAAAAAAAATTAGAAAAAAAAAAAACGTAAAAAAATAAAGAATCAATAATGCTCAAAAAATATCAGATCAAATTATAACTGAAAGTATAGTAAAGAAAAGAACCGAGTGTTTTGTGGTGACTTGTTTGGTCGTTATTCTACATTTGGCTCAAGGCCATGTTTACAAAGCTTGGTATTTGTTAAAGGGTAGTGCAATTCACTTTTGTTGAATGATTTGATCAGGTTTTCTCCAGCTTGTGGGGTTTTAGTATTGATGTTTAACTCTTGTTTTTGAGAATGCCAAAGCTGAATGTCAGGGGATGAATTGACGTGTTGGCAGGGGTGTAAAGTAGAGTCAAAGCTGGAGCAGATCTGCTAATGTTAACTTCTGTAAAGTATAAGCATCAGTGGTTCAAAAACCCATGTGATTGGATGCCTTACAAGGTTTTATTGAAATTTGCTTGAATAGTGAAGTTGCGCACCCTTACCTTATATATTTCGTTTGGGAATTCGGAAATTTAATTTGAACTAATAATTTGCGACCATGGTGTGTTGTTCAGGACACGATTGTGTGTCTTATGTAATAACTCGGTCATTCATAATTCCAAGTTACTTCAAATATTATTTGCTAATGAAAAAGTGCTCAGAATGTATGTTAAATAATCAAATTAAAAAAAAAGGAAAGAAAAAAAAAAGAAATCAAATTGAGAAAAAAAGCACTTAAAGAAAAAAAAGTTAAAGAAAAAAAATTAAAAAATAGTTTGAAAAAAAAAATTAGAAAAAGTTGAAAAAAAAAACGTAAAAAAATAAAGAATCAATAATGCTCAAAAAATATCAGATCAAATTATAACTGAAAGTATAGTAAAGAAAAGAACCGAGTGTTTTGTGGTGACTTGTTTGGTCGTTATTCTACATTTGGCTCAAGGCCATGTTTACAAAGCTTGGTATTTGTTAAAGGGTAGTGCAATTCACTTTTGTTGAATGATTTCATCAGGTTTTCTCCAGCTTGTGGGGTTTTAGTATTGATGTTTAACTCTTGTTTTTGAGAATGCCAAAGCTGAATGTCAGGGGATGAATTGACGTGTTGGCAGGGGTGTAAAGTAAAGTCAAAGCTGGAGCAGATCTGCTAATGTTAACTTCTGTAAAGTATAAGTATCAGTGGTTCAAAAACCCATGTGATTGGATGCCTTACAAGGTTTTATTGAAATTTGCTTGAATAGTGAAGTTGCGCACCCTTACCTTGCTTCTTTCTTTAGGGAGTTATTTATTAGATTTCAACTAAGAAAATGGCCAAAAAGGTGTGTGGATTGATGGTATGAACCTCATCACAGCTTCTTTACAAGTGCTTATTGCAATGATGGATTCTTGATATGATTAAGCACAATTTATCAGTTGATTTGAGTTGTTGATTTGCTGTTGGGATGGAAATGCAATCTAATAGTGGCAAGGTTTTCTTCTAAATTTCCAGGAGCATAACATGATCCCTGTTCATTGTTTGACTGTAGTGATATTTGTGCGCTTTCGGAAATTGTTGGCAAAATTACGAGAAAAGCACCTCTACCCAGCTTCTGTTGATTTCCAGTCGGTTCTCGAAATGCAATTTTTAGCTCTGATATTGAACCAGCCAGTGATTATTTTGTTCATTTGTCGAATTTGGATGTCTGGGGCAAAATTATGTGGGTGCACCTCTTTTTATGCTATTCATGCTGAACCTCAACTAAATACCAGTCTTTTAAATCCTCTGCATTAGTTTCTTAAAGGAATGTAGTAAAGATGGGTCCAGCCAGAGATCGGAACTGGGGAGCGTTTTCAGAGAGTTGTGCAAGTCTGGCTGTGTTGTCGCGTTTCTGTCAGCTTTGTCATATCTTCCTTCTGTCTGTCTGGCAGCACCCTTGTACTTATCCAATTTTTGGGTCTTTATATTTGCAGTTTATTCACATCCATGATCTGGGTGTGTCAAATTGAGTTCAGAGAATCTCCCCTTTGTCCCTAGTTCATTCATTTGAGTCTACTTGTAAAGAAAATGATTTTTACCAGCCTAAACAGAGTACATCTGTCATTGCCTGCCTACTTACTTGCTCAAACATAGTCTTCCTGTGGAAGTTCTGTCACAGTGGAGCTAATCTAGATGCTATGAGGCAATTGTCATATTGCCAGACCAACAAGGTTTGCTCAAGTGGAGTTAATCTTGAAAGCCATCTTAGGCAACTGTGACGTGGCCAACCTGTGAGTTTGACAGAATTGATTTGTTGCAACTGTCAGTATATTTGACATTGAGATATTGAGTATTCTGAGGATGCCACTTTCCCTTCCCTTCCCTTCCCTCTTTTGTGTTTTGGTGTTGGGCATTGTATGTTGTGTTTGTTTCCTTTCCTTTCCTTTAGCTGTGGTGCACCACCTTCCCTTTCCTATATTCGTGAATTCCTACTGAAGTGGCATTCTTAGTTTACATTCGCAGAGAAAGGCGCCTTCTCTGTGAAATATGCATAATCGAATTCAAGTTAACTGTAAGTCCTCAGGGCTTTATGAGCAAGATGTATTTAAGGCAAAGTAGGCAGTGTTGAAACAGACAGCTCAAAATTTTCTTTACTGCAAGTTTGACCCTTAATCTTAAAAGCATTATTTGAAAGTCTTCTGCATTGTTTGACCTTTTCTTTGTCTCTTTTCTTGACTCAAGTCTTTCTTTATCATCCATTATTTAATCTCTTGGCACAACCTGTCGACAACTGTCTTTACTTCACCAGCTCTAAACTTGGCCTACGAGCTGCAGCAAAACAAATTCTGATCTTGGCAGTTTTGCAGGGAAGATGAACCAGGCTAGTTAGTTCGAGTACTGTGCACTTGTCCAATGCTCCCATCTGAAATGCCTCGCAGGAAAGAGGACTCAACTCGGGTAGCTTCATTAGGGAATTATTGTTGGATTGAATCTAGTGGGGCACTCTGAAGAAGGGTCAAAGTATCAACTGAGGTCAGCCATGTGGTCTCCAAATTCAAGAATGCAAGGATTGAAAGTGACTGGATTTGTTGAGGTTGATTTGGTTAAGCAGTATTTTAAAATATTTGTCCATTCAGGACTCGAGTGTTAGTGAAATTGTTAATATCTGCTGGTCGATTTAATTTGGTTTTCTTAATGCAATTTTCTAAAGTCAAGTGTGAGGTTGATGTGGGGAAGCTCGAGAAAGGATGTTTGCTAGAGGCGAGACTGGTTTTCAGCAGGTGGCTTTAATGTATTTCCTTACTTCGTATTGAATGCTCCTGTTTTGATTTTGGCCCAAGCATATGCTACATTTTGATGTGAGGGGGAGACGATTAGTAAACTTCAATGTACTGATTTACCCAACGTGATCAAACTTAAGTGATATGAGCCAAATGCATTTCCATCCATCTATTTCTTAAATGTTTTGAAGTAAGAGCTGTGATTTAAGGTTCAACTATCGATTTCTTAATAAGTGAAATGGCCGAGTTTATTTTCAGGTTTTTTTTTTTAGGTTTTAATAAGCTTTTGATTTCTAGTTGCATGTACTGCTCTGTTCTTTAATAAAAAAAAATTGAACAAACTCTGTTGCTTTTGTTAACTTTTGGTTTAAGATAATATTTCTAAACATTTTGAACCATGTGACCTGTGATAGCTTATACTTTTTCAATTTCACTACCAGATTTAATATTGTCATGTAGTTCAGATACATTTTAAAGCTCTTATGTAGCTGTTGCAGTTTTGAATGTAGTTGTCTGAGTGCTGGAATTATCGGGTAAATGTTCCAAAAGAAAGGTTTAATAATTTTTCCCGATCACTCAGGAGCATACATGCTTTTAGCTGCTTCTACTAGTTAATCCAGTTCTCCACTGTTGCACTTTTGTTCTGCTACTCAACTGTTGTTGCATTTTTAGGATCTTGTTTAGAAATATTTTGATGGCTATTAAATCATTTACCCCTCTTGTCTCTTCCTCTCCTGACAATGGAGGAAGGCGTAACTTTTCATTACCTTGACCCTACAACTACATATTGGTCGTTGACATCTGGATTTTGGTAATTGTCTTCATGGGCAAAGCCGTGAACATTTGGTTTCTGTTGCAAGAAGGCATTTGAAGTATGTAACTTCAGGTACACTGTGACAGCATTGTGTGAGTTAGCAGGGCTTTTAAAAGAGGCAGGGTGGAACAATTTTGACAACTAATGTAGATGGGTCCGATGGTGTTGAGCCGCTGCAAGTTGACTGAGAAAATTGGGTTGAGAGGGGGGGGGGGAAGATTGAAAACGCGATGGGAAGTGAAAGTGACGGGCGGGAATCAAATGTGGCCAACGTGGGGGAGGACTGCGCGGGGTATTGTTGCGTGGCCAAAGTCAATCCGGAGGATCCGGAGGGTGTGCGCACCCCCCGAGTGTCACAGAATGCGTAGGCTATTGCCACATGAGTTGCCCATGCGGCCCGCCGATGACGGCTGCCTAGCCGCCGTCGGCGGCCGGGTTCAGGTCGCCGCTGAACTTGGTCCCGAAGCGCACGTGCCGGTTCATGAGCAGGGCATTCCAGAGCTCGGCGTCCTCGCCGTTGGCGGCAGAGTCCGGACGCTCCTGGCCGGCCAGCGAGGTGGTGGCCTCGGACGCGATGTCCACCTCGTGGTCCACGCGCCGGCTGCCGTAGTGGTAGGGGAAGTCCTCGAAGTGCCACTGTGGAGGCCGGTTCGTGTCATACTCGTACCCCACGCAGCGGCCGCCGCTGCCGTGCCTGGAAAAGGGAGCCCATCTTTTTTATTCAAGTTCACGAAAAAGTTCAAAGGGTTTCGAAAGGCGACGCCCCGCCCCGCGCTGGAGGGCCACTCGACCGGAATGCTTTGGCAGACTGGACCTCCCCGCAACGGAGTTGACGTAGTTCGCTTTTTGACAAGTGTCCTCCGACGTGTCCTCCCCTCCGGGTCCGGGTGGGGTTCGAACCCGTGGCCCTCAACTCGCATCCTCACGTATCTCTGCGCTTGCAGCTGCGCACCGGGTAGTCGTACGTCAAGCACACGGGCTCCAGGAAGTTGAAGTACAGCCGGCCGACCTCGCACGCTATGACGGAGCCGTCAGCGCGCAGGCACTGCAGGAACTTGTGGTCGCAGGCGCACAGCTGCGTCGCGATCAGGCGGTCATTGTGGAGGCCATGGCCGCGGCCGTGCGTGCCGATCGAGTCCGGGCAGTGGTAGTGGTCGTGGTCGCGGCAGCAGCGGTCGGGGCCCGCGCACACGCCCAGCTCGTCGAAGGAGTGCGCCCGCGAGGCCCGCGACCCCTGGCCGCACCACAGAGTGCCTGGCGGACGACAAGCAGGTCCCGGGTTTTAATGACACTCGGAAGGGTGCTGGTGCTTCCCCGCCCCGCGCCCCTGCGCACGGCGCCTGCGAGCAGAACTGTACCTGGATGGATGACGCTGTAGGCCTGCGACGCCCCCGCACGCCCCGAGCCGCTCAGGTTCCTAAACCAGGCTCGGACTGGGCATGCCGGGGCCTCACCTGGCCCGAGGTCCGAGGGGCCCCGCACTACGTGTAAGAGCGCGGGGGGGGGGGGGGGGGGGGGATTCTTAAACATAATTAAAACGCTCAAATTTGATGTAAATTTGATTATTATTTTATTATTTATGTACGTTTGGATGGAGGATGCAGTGACGGACGGGGGCCCAGCAAAGTTAGCGTATACTGCAATACTGCATGCAAGTTTGGAAGCCGCACCCGCCGCACTGCGCGCTTGGGCCCATCCCATCCGTGCGGACCCAACAAGCGGGGCCCAGGCCGGGGCCCTGGGGAGGACGGGGCCCTGGTGGGCTCGGGGTCCTGGTGGGCCCGGGGTCCTGGTGGGCCCTGGTGGGCCCGGGGTCCTGGTGGGCCCTCGCGAACGCAGGATGGCAGGGTGGCACCCCGGGCCTGAACATGTTGATGGACTTGTCGAGGACGGCGTTCCACTCGCTGCTAGGCGTCGGCGACGACAGCGAGGATCGGCCGCTGCCGCTGACGGGGGACTCGGCCAACCTGGTCGTCAGGTGCCGCGAGGAAGGTGGTCGCCACCCCCATGCTGGGTTCGCAGGGACGAGCTTCGATACAAGCCAAAACCATCTTTCTCATTAAAAAAACAAAATACCTATCTGTAAAGCTCACCAGCACACCGAGCAGTTAGTGCTGCTCAAAATTTTCATCCCCCACAAGCATAGCCTCGCAGCAGGATGTCTCTTGGCGCGGCGATATCGAATTCGATTCTGATTGTGATTGTGATTGGTGATTGTGATTCTAAACGAATTTCGCTGCAGCAGACAACAAACAAAAAGGAAATCCTTGTCCGTTGAGCTAAAGTTAGGGTAAGCGTCATTTTAATTTTCTATTAATGCCGTACTTTCCCTGCCAGCTGTTTTCAAATTCCTATTGGATGCAGCGGGCTTCTGACTGTGTATTCTTGTGACCGTGTAGCGTTCAACTTCAGAGAGACAGAGACATCAAAACACCGCTGGGCTGTTGGCTTCGCTGGTTCGTAACGTGGTCGGCTTGAGGTTAGACACTTTTCGTTGTGTACGATAATTTCGCCAACATGAGGTGTCATTACGAAGTTCTGGACGTGCCTATGGATGTCAACAACGCAGAACTCAAGAAGGCATACAGAAAAGCAGCTCTTAAATGGCATCCTGACAAGAACATCGACAATCCGGACCTTGCAAAGGAACAGTTTCAGCTTGTTCAACAAGCTTATGAAGTTTTGACTGATCCTCATGAGCGAGCCTGGTATGATTCTCACAGAGATGCCATTTTGAAAGGTGGCTTAGGTAATGACTACAAGGATGACAGCCTTGATGTGTTTCCATACTTTACCCCATCGTGCTTTAAAGGGTATGGTGATGATGACAAAGGATTCTACAGTGTCTATCGTGAAGTGTTTAAAAGGATTTCAACTGAAGACACTGAGTTTATGGAGGACGGTGATAGTGACTTTGAAATACCAGAGTTTGGCACATCCACCAGTGACTTTAAAGAAGTTGTGCAACCATTTTATGCCTACTGGCAAGATTATGCAACAAAGAAGTCATTCTCATGGTTAGACCAGTATGACATCAAAGATCTTCCTAACAGACGTGTTGCAAAGCTTGTTGAAAAAGAAAACAAGAAAATCCGGGATAAGGCTCGAAAGGATCGAAATGAGGAAATTCGCAATTTGGTTGCTTTTGTGAGGAAACGTGACAAAAGAGTTCAAGCACATGCAGTGTTACAAAAGGAACAGCAGGCTGAAAAGGCACGACTCGCTGAGGAGAAGAGGAAATCGAAAATCAGGGAACGTCAGCAGCAGATGAAGGATTATAAAGAAACTGAATGGGCAAAGTTTTCTGATTTTGAAAGTGAGTTGAAAAACATAGAAAAGTCTCTTCAAGCTGAATTTGGGGATCATGACTCGTCTTCTGAAGAAGATGAAACAATGGCTAAAGAAGGTGAAGATGGAAGTGAAGATGAGGTTGAAGACTACGATGCCTTGTATTGTCCAGCTTGCCGGAAAATGTTTAAAACCGTGAAAGCTTTTGCCAATCATGAAAGTTCCAAAAAGCATAAAGAGAACGTGGAAAAATTGAGGCAGACAATGCTAGAAGAGGAAGAATTATTAGATGAGGAGTTGGAGGAGGAAGAAATTGAAGATTTAGACGAGGAAGAAACTGTAGGAGATGAGGAAGCTGAAGAGGATGAAGACGCCAGTGGAAGTGAAGAAGACCTGACTGGAGAAGAGGGTACAGATAAGGTAAATGAAGATGAAGGTGTAGAAGACAAAGATGTTGCTGAGAGTAAGGAAAAGGGGGGTGATAATAAAATTGAAGTAGAAGAGGAGGAAGATGATTCAGATGATCTCCAAGTACTTTCCAAGTCAAAGAAGAAAAAGAAAAAGCAGAATAGTAATTTCAATACCTTTGACAGTAAGGATAGCAGTGCAGAAGAGGAGGAAATGGAAGAACTGTCCATGATGTCCAAGAAACAACGCCGGAAACAGAAGCAGCAGAAGCAGAGGCTCGGCATAAACGACAAGAATGAAAGTGACGCTGATGTTGAATCCAAACTTTCAGCTAAAGGTGATGATACGACCAAACCTCTTGCTGAAGGTGATGATGAAACAAAATCTGTTGCTGGAGGTGATGATGAAGCTAAACCTCTTGCTGAAGGTGATGTTGAGGCTGCTGTTGACAGTGAGGAAGGGTTGCCCAAGACAAAATTAAAAGGAAAGAAAGCCAAGGATGCTAGAAAACAAAAGCGTCAGGCTGAATCATCATCAAGTACTAATGGAATTTCTAATGTAGGAAAATCTTCAAAAAAGACCAATAATGTTCCTGTAGACCCATCTGTGATAGATACTGAACATGTCTGTGTGTCATGTGCATCAAACTTTAGTTCCAAAAATAAGTTGTTTCAGCACTTACAAAAAACTGGCCATTCAGTTTATCTAGCTGACAAGAAAGGGAAATCAGAGGCAGCTGCAATTGATGAAAAGAAGAAGGGAAAGGGGAGAAGGAAATAATACTTGGGGCTCTTTATTGTTAGTCTCAATTGTAAAAACCGTTCTTGTATAATTATGGTTAATTACTCAATTTGTTCAACTGTGATGAGAGCATCATAAACATATGAGCACTCAACTGTAACTGTCTTAATTTATTCTCATATTTATCCTGGTGATATTTTGATTTCTTTGTATGTGAAGGTATTTTGAATTGAAATTGAATCAACTGTCCCTAGTTAGGGTTGTTATTGTTGATGTGAGCAACATTCAAGCCATAGTTCCCACGCCACCATTTTTGTATTCCAAACAAAATAAATTGGTCATTCCCCTGTTATGCTGGCAGTCTTATTTTCCCTGAGGTCCCCAACTCGATTCTTACTGCCAACATAAATCACTGGCACTCATACAGTAGCAGCAGTATCTTAATTTCTAAATCGTTTGGGACCGGTGTTGCACCACTCACTAGGAGGTAATAACTTCCAGTTACGGAAGTTCGACTTTCGTCGGTTCGGGTTGAACAAACCGGCATAGATGAAAGCACCACCACCGCACCCACGGCTCGAGTTATCACTATTATCTGTGCAAACAGTCGGTGGCGTGTTGTACTGTACAGCCCTTGGCCCTGCTGATGTGGAGGGGGTATTAGGGAACGACAGCTGATGTACCGCCGCCATGCCTCAGTGTGGAAGCGCGTTAGTGATCGTGCTTGTCCATTCGGCGCCAGTTAGTTAACGCTCTGGTCTGAATTGGAATATTAATAGATTCGGGAGACCGAGGGGAGCGAGCCGCAGTGCAGTCTGGGAGGAGCGAGGCTGGGGGAGGCTGAAGCACGCCGGTTTATCGGTGTTGGGCTAGGCTGTGACAAGAGGCAGTCACCCGCTCTGCGGTCGCTACAAGCTGTTCAAGTTTCTGAGGAGCGCCATGGACAAGTACATTCAAATCCAGACGTGAGTACGTAGGCTGCTGTAGACACGGCGGTGGGAGGTGAGGTGCGACTAGAGCAGTCCCAACGTTTTCACGACGTGCCGAGTCGGAAGGCCGTGGCCAGATGTGGCGAGCAGGGGGTTGGGGAGGGCGAAGTCCGCGCCGGCGGGACATTATTTATTTATCATGTTGGCACCGCAGCGAAGCGCGCGCTCCCTTCGTCCGTTTGAAATCCGCCATCTCCTTCTTTCCAGAGAGGGTGCCAGGATGATCGCGGCCGCCGCGGAGCGTAACAAGCAGCCCATCCTGGAGGCCCTGAAGCAGCACCTGCGCGCCGTCCGGGACCCGGGGCTGGCGCTGGAGGTGTCGTCCGGCACGGGGCAGCACGTGGCCTGGTTCGCCCCGCACTTCCCCGACCTCACGTTCCAGCCCTCCGAGTACGACGACGAGTGCTTCCAGAGCATCAAGGCCCACGTCAAGGCAAGTGTGGCGCTGTAGTGCAGTGGCTGCCCGGCCTGCGCCGCCTGCCAGGAGGGAGGAGGAGGGCTTCTGTCGAACCACAGGGAGGGAGGCGGTTACGGCTGAAGTGCACGCCACGAAGACCTAGGCGTTGTGAACTGGCAGCGCCGAGCGCCTGCAAGTGCCAGGGTAGGCCAGCCCGCACTACACGCGCGCAAGCAGAAGTCGAGGTTGCCTACCCAGCAGGCGCCGTCTGTGCACGCAGAACGCAGACCGGCCAAATTACGCCTGCGTGAATATCGTGGACGTACTTAGTGGATGACCGGCTATCGTGCCGTCCAACTGTCAACTAACAATATCTCAAACAACTGTTGGTGACAGGCGGCGGGCCTGAGCAACGTCAAGGACCCCCAGATCGTGGACGCGTCTGCGCCGTGCTCACAGTGGGCGGGCGGCAGCCTGCAGCCCGGCACGCTCTCCGCCATCATCAACATCAACATGATCCACATCTCCAGCAGCAAGGCCGTTGAAGGTACGTCACCTTGCGGACACCGCGTGTCACGGGTTCAAATACCGGCCCTGTAACGTGTGTTGTTTCTTTTGCCAGGCCTGTTCGCGGGCGCGGGGTCGCTGCTGTGCCCCGGGGGCCGCCTCGTCACCTACGGGCCGTACGCCGTGGACGGCCGCATCGAGCCCGAGTCCAACGTGCGCTTCGACGCCACGCTGCGCGCCCGCAACGCGGACTGGGGCCTCCGCGACGTGGTCCGTGACCTGCAGCCGCTGGCCGCGCGCCACGGCCTGGCCCTGACGCACACCCTGGACCTGCCCGCCAACAACAAGTGCCTCGTGTGGCTCAGGCAGTGACCGCACGCCGCCGAATCGCAACGATTATTCCGACCTATTTCCATGTGTTGTGTATTTATATTTTTGTACCTGTGCGCATCGTCATTGTTCTCATTTGTTCCGCCGTCGCCTCATTTGCAGTAAATATAATTAAGTACAAATCGTTGATGATGTGATTATTTACACACACACACACACACACACACACACAGAGCCAGTGCAGCGGTCCGGAGTGGCCATGCCATGGGACTTCCCCCGAGCCTGTGGTTGGTGGAGGCGGTGCCCTGGCGAGGCTGGCCGGCAGGCCGTGGTGCGGCAAGGCCGTGGGTTGTCTTGTGTCTGGCCATACCCTTACTACCCCTACCGCTGCCCCAGTGCCCCCCACTGTCCGCGCGCCGGAGCCGCCGGAGGCCGGAGGGGGTGGTCCATCGATTTCGACGCTCTGCCATGGCCTGGCTGGCGCCGCCCCTCGCTCCCACCCCCGCCCCCCACCCGTTGCGCCGCCGTGCCACCCTCGTTGAAGCCCCGATGGCTTAAGGGGGGTTGAGGCTTGAGTTCAGTAGGCTTCCTCCCTCCGTGCCCTCCAGGCGGGTCGGGACGCGGCGGGTGCGCGGACGGGGGTCGGGTCGGCAGCCGTCGTGCGGCCCCTTGTCAGCGACGTGTTGGCGGGTACCTGCGCGGTACCGGTACGGCCTCGTCCTGGTCTGGGCCGCCGTGCCGAGGGCAGAGGCTCCAACCCAACGGGGCAGGCTGTCGGTGGCGCTATCAGCCAGCGTTTAGCATCTCCCCCCCCCCCCCCCCGTCTGCAACGCCACGCGTCCCGACGACGCCAAGTGCCGTTCAACAGTTTAGCAGTCTAGTCTCCTGTCCTAGAACCTAGATGACAGTCCACCGAGAAGAGCAGGGCGAGTGGAGCGTGGCGCGGGAGTGCTTCCCGCCGCCACGGCCGCTGATAACTTCGACGACATCCTCGGCGGACTCCGTCGTCGGCTACCTGGACGCTTGACCTTGTGCCCATTGCAGGCCCCCGCACGTCGCGCACGTCCCCGTCGAGCGCGGCGGCGACATGCCCTCACTCCCACACGCAAGCGGCAGCGGCGCTGTCACACTCTGAGCCGCCGCCACTGCCGAGTCCACCGTTCAGCAGCACAGCAGCGCACAGCAGCGGGGCAGTCGACCCCAGTGTCTGGCCACCGCCACCATGGCCATCTTCAAGTGCTGCTTCGAGACCCAGCTCAGCGACTTCTTCGAGCCCATGGTGCAGAAATGCACCGACCCGGGCTGTAAGTAGAGCGATCAATTGCGATGATGATGGTTCTTCGAATCGCCTCTTCGCTTTTAACCTGGTCCAGTTTGGTCAAGGAACTATACGTAACGGCCGTCGGTTCGCTCACCTGCGGCGCTATCCATGATCACAAGCCTTTTTTTTCGGAGAGGAAGGGGGGGGGGGTGCTCAGACCTACGAACTTTATGGGCGACCAAGGTGGAGAACAGGAGGGAGGCCTGCGCACCTACGTCCACACCACATTCTTGTCCAACAATGACCCCGCACCCTGCACAATGACGAGCTACAATGCACACCGTTAGGTAGAACGTTGAAGACTGAAATGTCGGAAGAGTCCGCTCGGCTTTACAGGCGCAGCACCCGCCTCGCTGGTAATTCAAATTTAACAACGTGCTCCCGGCGGAGTTTGAACTGCGCGCCCATCAGGACACGCGCGTTGCCAACGTACGAAGTCGACCATAACGTAGGAAAAGTGGGGAAGCGGCAAGATCGGTCGGAGACATTATCTCTGGATTCGATTTAGCGATTTTCGTGTCCGCAGATGAGACTAGAGACTCCTTGCCAATTACGATGAATTCCGGGTGTGTGGGCGTGTCCGTGACTCGGTCCATTCAGTCCAGGGACCAGGGCTCAAGCAGAGGGCGAAATCCTTGAATTAATTGGGGCCATTTAGCTTATCCTTGAGTGACATTTTATCACCTCCTTCTGGAACTACTCGGTACATTGTGGTTCGTTTCAATGCGCGTCTTTCAGTCAGCCTGATTGGTTTTTAAGAAATCCATACACAAATATCCGGCTGGTCCGGTTGACAGAAACCTAACCTCTGTTTTCACAGAAGGCTTTACTATGAGTCGAGGTAAGAGAGTTGTTGACATAATTTCGTGAATCCACAACACGCCGGGGGGACATTTCCTCTATTAGAATCTTCCACTTTCTTTGTTGCTTTTGTATTTTTGAAAACCCTCAGTTAAAGCTTGTTGCAGGGCTGCACTTGCCCTTACCCCTGACCACCTGACTTGGCACAATTCTCTATTTGTCCACATATTGTTTTGTTGTGCTCCTATCAAAACAATGACAGGAGTTCTTGCTGAGCTGTTTTTCAGTTGTAAAGCTTTTCCCTCAATCTTGATTTTTGATATTCGGTAACACATCTTACCATTCTCAGAGAAAAGAATAGAATGAGCTCTGACTAGGCGGACAGTACACTCCATTTTTCACTGTCTCACACCTAATCATATTTTTATTTTCGCAGGTTGCTGCTGGTGCTGTTCGGCACTTAGACCACGATACAAAAGACTTGTCGACAATATATTCCCTGTCAATCCTCAGGTAGTGTCACTAAACTTGTAATGGATCTTTTAAGTGCATTCATTTGTTAACATTTCTCTTATCGTTCATTGTAGGATGGACTCATCAAAAACAATATGGAGAAGCTTACCTTCTATGCACTATCTTCTCCAGAGAAGCTGGATCGCATTGGTGAATACCTTTATCAAAAAGCAGCAAGAGATATTTATCGAAGACGGAACGGGTTAGTATGAGGGAAAAATAACAATGAGAGTAAAAGAGGATTTTGAAAATTATTTCTTGTCAGAATTGTTGAATCTAAGTGTCACATATTTGTTCTTTAGTCTTGTTGTCATAGCCATGGAAGCAATGGACCAGTTACTTGTGGCTTGTCATGCTCAGACATTGAACTTGTTTGTTGAGAGCTTCTTGAAAATGGTGCAAAAGCTCTTAGAATCAACTGAGCCGCAGCTTCAGATACTTGCCACCCAATCGGTATGTGATTGATCTACTTGATATTTGCTGACTCAAAATTTTAGTGAAAAAGCCTTAGTATGCTGTATTTACTACTCCCACCAGTTTGTGCGGTTTGCCAACATTGAAGAAGATACACCATCCTATCATAGAAGATATGACTTCTTTGTGTCCAAATTTTCCGCTATGTGTCATAGCAATCATACTGATCGTGACTGGTGTAATCAAATTAGACTCGCCGGAATTCGTGGTTTACAGGTAAGTTTCCACCTTTTCTGATTTTGTGTGTGAGTACTCAAGTTCAGCTGTTATTGACTGATTAACTGGTTGCAGGGTGTTGTCAGGAAAACAGTATCAGATGATCTTGTTGAAAATATTTGGGAGCCAGTTCACATGGATAAAATTATGCCATCTCTGTTGTATAACATGCAGAATGCCAGGTATACAAATGAATGTCTCAATAAATATCATTATTTTGAATTTTATTAAAATTTTCTTATCTCATGTAAGAATTTATCCAACTATAATATCTTGCTAATGCAGGTATCCGATTAGCCAACCTGATAGTCCAGCTCCTCATGGTGAGGAAGACCGCCAGGATCCTCCAACATTAGCAGAAAGCTGTATGCGTGAATTAGTTGGCCGTGCTTCATTTGGACATATTAAGAGTGTTCTTAGACCTGTTCTAAGGTAGTAATTTGTATCATACGTTATGGAGTAATGGGAATCTTTTTTACTCTATCCTTTATTTTGATTTTTACAGACATCTTGACCTTCATAAGCTGTGGGTACCCAATGAGTTTGCGATTCATACTTTCCAAATCATCATGTTTTCGATACAGGTTTGTTGATCAAGTCTAAAATACTTTCGGGTGAATTTTGATTTGATGTGTTCCTATTATCTTATCTTACTCTCCTGTACAGTCTCAATATTCATACACAGTAGTGGAAACTTTGATGGCACACTTAGATGACAATTCAACATCAAGTCCAGAAATTCGTACAAGCATTGCAGATGTTTTATCAAAAATAATTGCTATTGCAGCTGGTGAGAGTGTTGGTAAGGAAACTGATTGCTTGTCAGGTCATAATATTTATTTCCACACCTAAGCATTTTAATTTCAAGTCAAATGTACCTCACTTTATAGGTCCTTCTGTGTTGGAAATTATCAACTCTCTCCTGAATCATCTGAGAGTGTCTGTAAGCAAGTTAGCAAAGGCTGAAGATTCAGCACGGCACAAGCTTGTCAGCAAAGAGGGTTCCACACATGAAAAGTTGTATCAAGAGGCGTTAATCAATGCTCTTGGTGAATTTGCAAACCATCTTCCAGATTATCAGAAAATTGAAATCATGATGTTCATCATGTCTAAAGTTCCTCATTCAGAGCAAGATGGTGATGTACTTTTGCAAAGCATGCTCCTGAAATCATTGTTGAAGGTAAATGTCTAAGAGAATTTTCTCTAAAGAGTCTGTATTTGCAATAAACAGTACATTTTATGCATATTTTATTTAAGAAATGTTTTCAATATGGACGTATGTTTTTAATTCTAGGTGGGAACCAAATATCAAACAATTCAGTTAAATCAAGCCTTCCCTGTCATCTTCCTGGAAAGATTGTTGAGAATGAGTGTTGGACCAAATCCAGACATGCGTCTTTTGGTAAACAAAATTCTACACACACTCCTTGATCGTCACCACAACTTGGATAAACTCTTAAAACCTACGTAAGTTGATTTTAAAAATATTTTCACCTAAATATTTTTCCACAGTCCTGAAGCTTCACTTATTGTTTTCGATTTTGTTATTAGCGTTGATGTGGATAGCTTGAAGCTTGCAGTAACAAAATCATCCCGACTGGATGCAATTTTCATCCGAAAACATGGTGGAGATATTTTCCTGACACTTTATGAAAGTCTTGAGCTTTCCAGCAACACAGTGGAAACCATTGAAGCTGCTTATACTACAACAGCCCTCATTTGCATTGAACTTGTTTGTGAAGAATCTGTTTGTGACCTGCTCCGTCTTATCATGAGTATTCAGGTTGGTGGTAACACAAATATAGTGAAAGTTTTTGTTTTGGCAAATGTGCTGTTGTCACTCATACATGTCAAAAATTATCTTTTTAGGATCTTGCTTTGACCAGTTCAAAACTTTCACTTCATCAAAAGTATCAGTTGCATGCTATTGTGGCCTCACTCTTTGCCCTTGTTCCTCATTGTGTTCCGTTGGCAAGTTTGCAATCTTACGCCGATAAAGTAAGTTTTAGATTTACTTAACTGTTTTGATGCATAATAACTACAATAAGATGTACATAACGGTCTGTTTCCTGCTCATTTCTAGGTTATTGCTACACGCATTGCCCGGGCATCTTACCTTTTGCCACCTCTGTTAAGGCATTATGACTCAACAGTCGTGCCAATTGGGGATGTTCTTCTTGACCAGGCTCAAATTACGGCTTGTCTATCTGAGGCTGGGCTAGATGCTACCCAAATGGCTCGTCCACATGCTGGAAGCTTACAGCATCGTCACTCTTGGGTATGAAAAATACAAATTTTATTTCCAATTTCAAGTGGAGTTCTGTGCTGCATTTTGAAAACTTGTTACATCTATTTAGAAAGTAGGGTGTAAATTATTTCCTCAATGGTTTTTAGGTGGATAGTGGAATGGGAGCAAATGCTGTTGATATGAATGAAGTTGATAGTGTTTCCTCATCCCCTGGTGTAGTCAAGGTGAGGTTTAATCCTTTTTTTACCAATAAAATGGTTTCTGTGGGGAAATGTGCAATTTTTGTAATATGTTTGTTCTGCTGCACCACATACAGAAATTCCCTGAGGAGGAATTGACTTTTGAATCTTTGAAGAGGATTCTCTCTCCAGAAAATGTAGAGTCCCGAAAAGAGGCTGAAGAGGAGACAAGACTTCGCCTCAGTGAAACATACCGCAATGCACCATTTGGAGAACTTGTGCGCCATATACAATCGAAAGTAAGAATTCATAATCCTCTTGATTTAGTATCAGCTTACTTGTTAAAAAATTATCTGAACATTGGTATGACCTTACTTTCAGGGGGATGTCTTGAATGAGAGACTCAGTCAACTTCTCAAAAAATTGGCAACTAAACAAAGTCTTCGCTACTTGTCAGAGCGCCAGGCCACAGAGCGAGAAAGAGACCGTGATGAGGATCAACGTTCTGAAGAAGACAGTGAAGAAGAGCGAGATAGATTTGGTCGTCACTCTCCTCGCAGCCATAGTCGGTCACAAAGCACTGACAGAGACTTGCAATTGCCACCTGCACCACAGCCTTTGTATGAATCACTTTTCCCTGAGCTGTTTGTGTATTGAGGGAAAGAAAAAAAAGAATGAATTGTTGGCTGTCTAATTCATTGTTAGATTGGGTAGACATTGTATTAATGTAATGAAGGGATTTTCAACTGCAAGCTCATCCCTGATATTCAACAGCAGACTTCTTATAAATACCTAGACATCACGTTGGGTGTGCAATTTTTTTTTTTTGAAACTTGTAGTAATTTTAGTGCATGGTTTGCACTTACATTTTTTTTCTGTGAGATCATCTCCTAAGGAAGATTTCTATTTTGTTCTGGTTTCTTCAATATCGCCCCCACTCGTCATGTGGTTTTCATTTCATTGGTTCAGTAAGAAGTTATTACAAGTTTTTTGTTAGTTAGAAAAATATTTTGTGGATAAGATGGTGATAAGAACCTCCACCAAGTATTTTTTACCCTGCTCTTTCATTTTGTAAGGACAGAACTGGAGTTCTTGTGAGCTAGAAGCAAGTTCTGTCTTCCTTTTCAAAGTTCGAATGCTACTCTCTAGTGATTTGTGGTGGTAAATGAGTATTCATATTAGAAATTGTCTCAATTTCTGCTGGAGTGATATTTGTGATCTATGCTTTCCCTGAGTTCTTCTCTCTGCTACTTTAGTTGTATAGTTTTTCTGATGTAAACTAAATCTTTTCATAGAGCATTTATATCATGTTGATTGTTCAGAAATTTATTTGACAATAAGGACTTTACATGAAATGGCTGATACATTGTTGATATTGATTATCAGTTATGTTCACCTATGTATTATATAGCATAAAATGGTATTTTTGTGTTGTACGTATCTCTTGCCCTGAATTAAACATGTTAGGGCCCTTCAAATTTTATCTTTCTTGTGTGTGGAGAAACCCAGATATTTTCTCTCTTCGAACTTTTTATTTTTAATGTATAGAGCACTTTTACAATTTCCATCATAATGCTGTGATAAAATCATTCAAAGTTTACTGTGACACATGACATGTGGCAGTGTCTGCTTTGTGTACTTAAAATTTGTGTTTTTATATCCTTTCTAAATGATTGATTTGTTAGAATTTAAACATTTTTAAGCATTTTAAATCTTGCCTACTGATAACTGATATGCATTCTCGTGGAGTATAAAATCATGAAAATTGAAGCAGACAGTTCTCAGATCTACATTTCACTGCCGATTTTGTTCTCATTTTATAAAACAATGATAAAAGATGCACTTCATTCCTTTGTTGCTTTTAATGGTTGTCTTGAAAGATTACTGAAATTGTTTTTAATTTGAATTATTTGATGTGTACGCAATTTGTGTATGGTCTATCAAATGCAATAAGACATTGTGGTGGTTTGGTATTGTTATGACTGGTTTACTGGCTGAGTCATGGTGCAAGATTCTTGACCGAAATGTTACTGTTATAAGTGGTAGAATAAAATTCACTGAATGAAACCTGTGTTTGATTCCCTCTCCATCCCCAGCATTTCATGCACGAGTGTATAAAGAGGGTTCGTCAACTAAAGACAACACATGAAAGAAACCTCCTGCAATGGTATTCAAATACTCCAAATATAGCTTGATAGGCATTCACATACTAGTTGTGCTCAAACACGAATTTTAGTGCAGTATGACATCATCCATCAAGTACGTTCATAGTACAGTTGTAAGAGCAAACCTAATTGGGTCAGTATGAACAGGGTCCTGGAGCGAAGTAGTGTGAGCACTAATGGCGCCTACTGGTTAGACTCGATGTACGCGTGTCGTGCGGGCTAGCCTACCCTACCATTCGCAGACATTAGGCGTCGCCGTTCGTGCGATTCGGACGTAACTTGGACGACCCTCATGTTCACATCAGAAAATGACAGTCCTCTTACGAATGCAAGAGCTTTAAGTCTATTTAAGTCATTTGGCGATACCCCAATCGCAATCCATAGGAGATACCCCCGAACGCAGCGTTGAGACGAAGAGTATTCCCGCGACTACTCTGGTCGAGGGGCACATATCAGTTCTGGAAATTTTGTACGGTGACAGAATGGCTGGATAGAGGTTGTAGGAAATCACTGAAAGAGACTGAAGAGCAAGGCTCAACATTCATCTTCATTTTCTGCTTTGAGGACAAAATGCTACAGCATTGTAGGTTTCAGGCCGTGCGTGTTGAGGGTCATTTCTGGCTCGCAGTACACGAGTCCACGAGGGAGTGGTGGAAAGGCCACTGAGTATTTAAATGCAGAAAAGAAATAATTATAGTCCCTCCGAAATTTTTGGGAAACATTTTGGTGACTGGAAAGACTGGAAGGGGCAGCGCTGGAGTCCGTAGTCCTTGCCGAGCGCCTGCGAACGCCAGGGTAGGCCAGCCCGCTACAGCGCTGCGTAGCGCGGACCAGCCAACCCTGCAGCCCCCTCCACGGCCAACACACACACAAATACAATTGTTATTACACCGCACCGCACCACCTTTATACATGGAAATTGCTTACATCTGATCCGAGCCGTGATCCCATATCCCAGCGTCCGGCCAGGTAATCAACAGCTTTTGCTGGGGCTGCGGCCGGACCTGGCCCGGCCAGGCTGTGCTTTGTGCCTTGTGCCCTGCGCCTTGTGCCCTTCGCCCTCGGCCCGGCCAGCCGCTAAACCGGTTCTTCTCCGCGCAATTTCATTTGCAGCGCGTCAGCCTCTAACAAGCTTTTCGCAGCCCAATTCCCAGACGGAGGTGCGCGGCGCGCGCTGAGGCAGTCCACCGAGGCGGTGGCGGCAGTGGCGGCGGTGGCGGCGGCGGCTCCGAGGGAAACCCTAACCCGGCTGGAAGCAGGGGCGTAGCCAGGGGGGGGGTCAACCCCCCACCCGAAACCGGCCACCGGGGTCGGCAACCCGGATAACAAAAACCTGAACATAGGCAATTAGCGGGGCATATCCGCCTACGAAACCCAAGTCTGGTTACGCCCTTGGCTGGAAGGGTGGCAGACTACTTGTGCGGTCCTGGTCCGATTCGTGCCAAGGGATTTGTTTGGGTGTCTCCACACTTTTTCTTTAAAAAATTTGGAAAAAAATTCCCTACGTTCTGTAGATAAAAAAAAACCTTGTTTTTTTTAATATTTTTTTCGGACCTTACGGCATGACTTGTTTTTATACCGAAGCGTCGACCACGTCCGAATTCCCTCTCTTGCCTCTAAACCGCGTACGGCGCTGCCGAGCGCCTGCGGGCGCCGGGGTAGGCCAGCCCGCACGACACGCGTGCACGCACAAGTCGGGGCTGCCTACCCAGCAGGGGCCACTTCTCAGGAGGCTGCTCCGGCTTGCACTTCTCCGCGAGTAGCGCCCCTCGCTACGCTCGCCATCCCAGGGGAGTGGTGGGCGCTTAAGTGAGCCGGAGAAGGAGTGGGTTCGAACCCCATCCCCGTTTGGTGCACCTGACAATTAACTGTGGGAAGTGGGAATGCCGGCCGCGGCACGGCGGCGCGCGTCGAGGTGGGCGGAGGGGCGGGGCAGACGGCATCCATTCCGGGCGAGTAGTCCGCCGCTGTAAAGTAAGACTCCCGCTCCCCAGTCCCCCTGCAGAGCCGAGGTGTGCCTGCTTTTGACCAGGTGTGTGCTGGGCGCGGCGGGGCGGCGTGCGCGCGGAGCCAGGCGGAGCCCTGCGCCCTCGGCCCTGCCTGCCTCAGTCTGCGCTGGGCCATTACAAAGTGGAGCAGGTGGAGGCGCACGACTCATTAAATCTCGCACTGACCCCCTTCTCTCTCCATCCCGCCCCCCTCCCCCAATCTGTTTCTCTCGCTCTTGTCTCTCTTACTCTCTCCCACTTTGGCGGGGAGCCTTCCCTCTCCTTTCTCTATCATTTTCTTTCCGACCCTCTATTACCCCCTACCTACCTACCCCGCTCTTTCTCTATCTATTTCCCCCCCCCCAATCTCCAATCTCTCTCTCTCTCTCTCTCTCTCTCTCTCTCTCTCTCTCTCTCTCTCTCTCTCTCTCTCTCTCTCTCTCTCTCTCTCTCTCTCTCTCTCTCTCTCTGTCTCTCTCTCGCGCGCGCGCACAAGAACGCATTGTAATTGAACAAAACATTGTATAAAGTTTAAGTGAATATGCGGTGGGTTTGCACCTGAGCCCGGCGCGCACCGCACCGGGGACCGGGCACCGAGCCTGCTGCCCCGCCCCGAGCCACGGCGCCGCTAGAACGGTCCCACCTCACCTGGGATCGACCCAAGGAACTTTCTCACAGTTCAATGAAGCGTAATGATGCTTGGGGGGAAAGAGGGGGGGGGGGGTCCTCCGCCCCTTTGTAGGGTTAGATAGATAGGTAGATGTAACCCCTTTCCACCCCGGTAACTTGTGCCCACACTCCATCCGATCATATACCCTTAATGTTTGCCCCCCCCCCCCACTCCTCTCCAGCACCCCCACCCCTGCCCCTCTCTCCCCCGCCCGGTCCCGCTCGGCACGAAATGAAGGTCCGATTAAGCTTAACAAACTACCGCATCAAGTGGGCGGCGGCGTTAACGCATATTTTGCCTGCATGATTCATCCAAACGATGCAGCAAACGAGCGAGCGAGGAGACGCGCCACCTGTAGCCACCACCAGCCGCCACCCTTTTTGCGAGTAGCGCAAGTGTCTGTGTGTGCAAGAGAGAGGGTGAGTGTGAGTGTGAGTGAGTGTGTGTGTGTGTGTGTGTGTGTGAGAGAGAGAGAGAGAGAGAGAGAGAGAGAGAGAGAGAGAGAGAGAGAGAGAGAGAGAGAGAGAGCAAGAAAAGAGAACATGGGAGCTTGGAGGGTGGTTAGTGCGGCGTGGGCCGGTCGGGGCGGGGCCGTCGCACAGCGAGCGCAGCACAGCACAGCGCAGGTGAGGCCGGGCTGCTGACCTGTGGCTGTAGGAGGC
The DNA here is from genome assembly GCA_038380765.1 of Odontothrips loti. Lineage (NCBI taxonomy): Eukaryota > Metazoa > Arthropoda > Insecta > Thysanoptera > Thripidae > Odontothrips > Odontothrips loti. The sequence continues at coordinate 13,550,251 of CM076252.1, forward strand.
TGCCAGCCCTGCCAGCTAGCCAGGCCAGTGCCGCAGCGGTACGCGCGTGTGTGTGCGTGTGTGTGAGTGAGTGTGTGAAAAGGGGCTTTCAGTCAGGGGAAGAAAAAAATACGCGACAAGTTACGCGGGAGGAGCGGTAACAAACGGAACAGTAGGCGGGGGAGGGAGAGTGGGCGGGATATGTTTTTTCTTGTTTAAAAAGAAGAAAGTGACGCTTGCTCTGCGCGCGTCGCGCTATCCTCCTCCTCTTCTTGGTCCCTGTTTGCCATTATTTTTTATGCGTGTTTAACTGGCGAGTGCCGGGCGGCTCTGCGCGGCGCGGCGCGGCCCGCGTGATGATGGAGTGTTATTTAGCTTCGGCCTGTTAGGCGTCGCCTTTGCTGCGGTGCGAAACGCTATATAGGAAAGGTAAAGAGAGGGAGCGAGACAGAGTGAGAGGGGGCGGGGGCCGGTGGGCGGCGGGGTCCTCTATTATCTGCAGCTGAGTCAGTGCGGCAGAGAGGCAGTGCCACGCCGTGCCATGCCGCCGGTGCTGGCTTCCGTATAAATATCTCTGCCCCTCCCGAAACGATTTTCAGCGGATCTGTCCTCGGCGGTGCGCGGTCCCCGTCGGGGAGGTCCCCGGTGGTCCCCGGAGTCCGGGCCGTGACCAAGCAGCTAAGCGGCCGCTTGCTGCCACTGCCACTGCCGCTGCCCCTGCCGGGCCTCGGTGGGGAAGGGGGTTAACGAAATGTCCACAACTGTCCAGGTGAATTCAAATGATGAAAAGTTTTGATATTTTTTTTTAAGCGATGAGCTCGTTACACTCATGCACTATTGGTCGAATTTGTTTTTTCGCGGTTTTCCTCTTTTCTCTATTAATTGGTAGAAAGCGTTTCATTTCAATAATTTTTTTTAAATTCAGAAGTATATTGAATCCTCAAGATTCAGACCCTACAAATAATAAATACAACAACAACAAAAAACGGCAAAAATGGGTGGGTCCTACCTCGTCCCAGACTTCCGTCCGGAACCGTTCCTGCTTAACTTCGGTGTTCGGATGGGAACCGGTGTACCAGGAGTTGACCGCCGCTAAGACACAGGCACGACGCAGCCGCCTTGGTAGGCAGGCTTCCGCAACGGCCAACATCGCCCCTTCCGCTGACCAGATTTCAGGAGTCAGCCCCCTTCGACCAGCCAGTTGGTCTGTGGCCGTGAGGCCACTCCCTCGCGGATTGAGAGGGAGGTAGGATGCCCAGATCGTACACGGCCGAAGCCGATTGTACTCTACTCTTCTACGCCATGTATCCAAGTAGGTGTTGCCCGAATACTCCAGATTCCGAGGCCTTACGCTTGAAAAATGTAGAAGGCCGAACCCTAGGCCTCTACATTTAACTTCTGCCGAGTCTTGGCAAGCACCATTCCCCTGCTCGGGCGTCGAACCACTGTTCCTCAGCAGTGAATTCAACTCCGGGGAATGGCCGCGGCCCAACGTCCGCGGTCACTCAGACAACACACTTTGAACACGTTCTTTTGGTATATTTTACCCACCATCCTCGGTCGGCAGACTTCAGAAAAATTTTTACTCCGGCAAAGAGTTGAACCCCGAACCTTGCGGTCACCGACCAGTCCGCTAGCCCACTACGCTACGGAGCTATGGTGGAGACGAGCAGCGCGCTGTTGATACTTTAGCCACTGACCGCCGCGCTGATTTTCTCTCGCGTTTAAAATTACCAAAGCATCTCTCGGTTACGCGCCACTGCACATTCTTTGCGTTCCTTCCTCCCTTTGGAGCGGTCAGGTGTATGCCGTGTGACGACGCCTCAGTGAGCTTTGTCGTGCAGCACGTCGCGCAGTACGTCGGCGTGGTGGAGAGCACCGAGGATGAGGTGACGACGACGCTGTTGTTGGGGTGGTGAGGTGGGTGCGCTGTGCGCTGCCCTTCCCTTTACCGCCGGACTCGTGCACAATTTACTAGTTGCCGGAGAGTCCGTATTGTGTAGTTTGGCGCGGCGTGGCGGGGCGTGGCGGGGCGTGGCGGGGCGTGCCCGCTCATCACCTAAGCCCCGGGCCAAGCCTCATTCACATCCCAATCTTGTGGCACTGTACACATAAAGGTGCTGACGAGATGGTTTCCGCGCGGCAGCGGCAGTGGCAGCGGCAGCTGCGGTGGTAGCAGTTGATGCTGTGGGGTTGGGCAGGGGGTGGGCGCCAACAGATCTTCCCCCGCTATAAAGGGGGGGGGGGTGTAGAGGGGCCACGAGGCCACGGGGGAGATTGAGGGGGTGGGGAGAGGGGGGGAACGGCCCTAAACTGCTTTTCCATTATGAATATAGACCGCTAATCAGGAGAGTCCGGTGGCGGGGCGGGGCGGGGCGGCCGGTTGGCGGATGGGGGTGTGTCCTCTTCGCTTTGGACCACATGCATGTGCGAACGTGGGGTGTGTGCGTGTGTGTGCGTGCGTGGCTGCCATATTTGTGTTTGCGGCGATGATACAAAGTGGGTCCGGGCGCACACACATTCGTTCGTTCGGCAAAACAGAGAGAAACCCATTACGGAGCGTTTGTGATTGGTTTATAGAGCGGTGTGGTATCGCGCTGTGGGCGTTACAAGGTTCCGGCTCCGCTCTCTGGTCCGGGCCGGGCCGGGCCGAGCCGGGCCGGGGTGACACAAAGTAAGGAACTATGAGACACACCGCCGGCACCACCGCGTCTAAACTCGGGCTCTTTTGCGCGCCATTCTCAGCCAATCACTGTGGGACGGGGCCCTCCCCCCACCCCTCCCCCCACGTCCCCTAATCATCCTTTATGAAAAGGTCCGCTCCGCCCGGCCCCGCCCGGCCCCGCCCGGCTCTGCCCCCTGGCCGCACTCCGCCAGCCCACGCCACGCCGCGCCCCGCCGCCAAGGGAGCAGATTGCAGCCAACGAGGGGGAAACTAAATAATATAAAACGTCAACACGATTTCCCCCCCGAAAAGTCTGGAACAGCTCACAATTCGCGTGCTAAGTTGCATGCTGAAGAAGACCCCTAGGATGCTGCTGCCGCTGCTGCTGGCCTTATCGGGGCCGGGACCAAACGCTAGGCCTCCCCCCCACCCCTCACCGTTGGTGGTGGCAACCCCCTCCTTCGCTCTCGGCTCCGTCCTAGTCACCGTTCCCTTCAGCTCAAATTGAATTGCGGGGCCTGCGCTTCCCTCCCCCTCAGGACCCGCAGTCAGGCTGCAACTCAAATATCTAAAATTTCAGCCGCCGCAGCAATGTGGATAGGAGAAAAAGGATTAGTGGCCGCAACTACTTTTTAAATTGATTCTCAGTCAGGCTGTACATTTTTGTTCGGAGAACGAAAATTTAGTTGGGGGAACTAAATTTTAGTTGCGCCAACGAAATGTTAGGGGTCGTCCATAAAGGATGTCCGGGTTTTTAGGGGGGGGGGATCCTACAAACCGGAGGGGAGGGGGGATCGTACAAAAATGGACGTCCACGTCAATACCGCCAAAATAATGCCAACAAAAATTGTAGTTCTCTGAACAATACTTGTAGTTCTCTGAACAAAAATTGTAGTTCTCTGAACAAAACTTGTAGTTCTCTGAACAAAAATTGTAGTTCTCTTGCGGCAGCTTTTTCTCCGTGGAGATGCACCCCTCCCGCTCCACACCTCCTGCCTCTATGTCGCCGTCCGGTCCCTCCTGAGCACCCGCCGGCTCATGAAGCAAGAGGTTGCCTTGATGATCAGCTCGCTCTCGTCGAGCATGGCGGCGCATGGTGGCAGCAGCACCAGACCAGGGGACACCATGCGACATCAGCAAATATTAATGCATGTTTGCCAACCTGATTAGCGCCTCGATGCGTGGCGCGGGGCCGTGGCGGGGCCGTGGCGGGGGCTGCGGGGGGCTGCGGGGGCCAAATGAGGAGAGCGGGGCTGCGCGGGGGCCGCTGGGGACCGTATGCCGCATCTGGGGATGAGCAGGGAGGGGAAGATGGCGTCCTCATCGAGGAATCGTGCCAAATCCAGTGACTTCACCGCCAGTTATTCACGGGGATAAAAATACATCGCAGCATCATTTTCCGGGAAAACGGAATCTGCTCGTGGATTTTTCCGAGTGCTGATTAATTTTGAGGTGCGCCGTTGATCGTTTACGGCACGTGCAGCCGTGCGGCGGCGCTGTCAGATAGGGCCGTTTCCGACCGTCCTGTCGCCCCCTGCGAATAGTCTGAGGTGACACTATCGGCAGTTTGTTTCCCTTTCCTGGCGCGGCGCTGTTGTGCGTGTAGTTTGGTGCGCCGCCCGCCATTGTCGGGCTTATCTGCACGAGTATGTGACATGGAGGAAGCCAGCGCCCCCTGCCACATCCTCACTGCATCCCTCTCTCCCGGCCCCGGCATGGCACTGCCACTCTGCCAAAGTACCTGAGGTACTTCCCCAATTCCGCTCTCACCTTGGCACTCCACTATTGCGCTCTCCCCTCCCGCCCTTCCTTCACTTCCTCCACCCATGGCAGAACTAAAGCGCATCGCGTTACACCCGCAGCAGTCGTGTTCGAATGCACGGAGGAGAGCGTTGCCCCGCTGGTTAGTTTTTCCAAAGTGTGTTTCCTCACTATATTCTCGCTCTGCTCCACTCCCACTTCCGCTCTCCACTTCTCCACTTCCACTTTTGCTCTGCGCTTCCGCCGTCCGCTTCCTGGTGTCGGATTCCTTCTCTCCACTTCCACTCTCCGCTTCCGCTCTCCGCTTTCCGCTTCCTCTCTGCCCTTCCGCTCTCCACTTCCACTCTCCACTTCCGCTCTACGCTTCCGCTTTCCACTTCCGCTCTGCGATTCCGCTTTCCACTTCCTCTCTCCACTTCCGCTCCCCGCTTCCGCTCCCCGCTTCCGCTCCCCGCTTCCGCTGGGATTGATGCAGCGCGGCCTGGCGGTGGCTGCGGAGGTTTGGCGGTAACAGAAAGGGCAGGAGTTATATGCGGGGGGGATCAAGGCTGAAATCTGAAATAGTCGCTGGGGACAGGGCGTGGAGGTGGGGAGCGGGCCGTGGCTTGGCTGCCGGGGACCTCCTGGGAGTACGTGAGGGCGGCCTGAGGGGGAGGGGGGGGGGGATCACGCTGTGGTGTCCGGAACAGTCCAAAGAGAGACAAAACAAGGCAAAAGGACCTACACTTCTTGTCTTCTCTTTCTCAACACGGCGGTGCGTATGATGGGAGTCCTGTGTGATCGAGAAATCTGCAAACTGGCGCGCCAGGACAAGGCGTAGAGTGAGGACATGGACGGGTGGAGGGTGGTACAGCAACACCGCGAAGCAGCCGTTGTTTCTGCAAGGCGGATTCACCTTGCGACTGCCGCGTTCCGACTCGAGTGTGGACATACCTCGGCAGTAGAAGAGCCGTTTTCCGCCTCAACTATTCCATGCATGGAGGGCGAAATTGCAAGACGCGCATAGAGAGAGAGAGAACATGGAGGGCTGTGACCGTCCGTGACACAACACGACGCGTGTAGAGAGAACATAGAGGGCTGTGACCGTCCGTGACACAACACGGCCTCAGCAGCGGCGGCCCGTGGGAGGACCCAGCCCAGGGTGTTATGGATTCTAGAGGGCTTTGGTCTGTGCCGAACGAAAGTCGTAAAGGACGGAAACACGGCAACACCCACGAGTCCAGGGGGCTTTGGAATGACAAATGAACATCACCGGGAGACGACGAGGGCACATAAGGCGCGGCGAGTGGGGGAGGAAAGGGGGGAGAGGGGGGAAGGGGGAGGGGGGAGGGGCCTCAACGGGCCTCTGGGACACTGCTAAGACCGAGGGGGATAAAAGCCACGGGGAGTGGAGGAAGGGAGGGGGCGGGCGGGCGGAACACATGGACGGACGTGGTCCCGAATCCGTCCGCAGGAAAGCCAGAGGACAGCGCAGCTCCACACAGCTCACGCACTGTGTACAGCGGGGAGACAGGGTGCCGAGGAAAGGGGGGGGGGGGGGCGCGGCACGAAAATGGAAATTGAGAATGAGGCCAAGACGTGGAAAACAATAGCCAGCGCGCTGCCGCGCCACGCCGCTTCCAGGGCCTGGAGCAAGGCGTGCGCCGTCTCTCTCTCTCTCTCTCTCTCTCTCTCTCTCTCTCTCTCTCTCTCTCTCTCTCTCTCTCTCTCTCTCTCTCTCTCTCTCTCTCTCTCTCTCTCTCTCTCTCTCTCTCTCTCTCTCTCTCTCTCTCTCTCTCGCCTCCCCCTCTGCCTGTCTGCCTGTCTCTCTGTCTGTCTCTGTCTGTCCCTCTCGGCCTGTGTACCGGGGGCCGCTGCTGTTTCTGTAAAGAGCACTCCAGTGAAGCGATACGCGCGACAGTCTGTTCCTGTGCCCCACGTCCGTGCCTCGTGCCTCGCTGTAGGAGGCGGCTCGGTCGGCCCAGGCGAAAGCAGCGAAAGGCGAGGCCATTTTTGATCGCGCCCCAACCCCCCTTTCCCCCCTAAATTGGAGTGGAAACAGGACGAGTCGTTTGGCCGCCGTGTTCTGCACCGGTAGAAGGCACTGCCCCGGGGGCTTACCCGAGCTGACGGACCCGAACTTAACCAAACCTAACAACTCCAGGCCGCGGTGCCGCACTGGATTCGATATCGATCGACAGTGTTCGATACAGCGATTCCATTATTCAGAAGGCTCGCAGATTCACCAGGGGAGCGTTCGTTGGGTGCGTCCGCGATTGGGCAAACGTAATCTGGTCAGTCTGGGTAGGCAATCCACGACTCCTCCATGCACGTGCGTCATGCGGGCTGGCCTACCCTGGTGCTCGCAGGCGCCAGCCGCCGCCGGCTTCACGGGGGGAAATTCGGACGTGCTCAATGGACGAGAGAGAGAGAGAGAGAGAGAGAGAGAGAGAGAGAGAGAGAGAGAGAGAGAGAGAGAGAGAGAGAGAGAGAGAGAGAGAGAGAGAGAGAGAGAGAGGTGGCACGTAACGTTTGCAACTTTTATCCTAATGTGAACGCATATCCAGCGGCACGCTGCGCCCCCCACGTAGGCAGTCCGCTCGACACACGGCGGCAGGACGCGGCAGGACACGGGAAGGGGACGGCGCGACGAGGATGGCAATGGCAGTAATTTCACCCACCATAAATTCGCGTGGAATTCGCAGTAGGCGGTGGGACGGGGGACACGTCTCGGCCTGGGGAACAGGGACTTGCACTCTGTACCCCCGCCGCCCCCGCCGCCCCCGTCATCCGCACCTCTGCCACGCCGCGGCGCGCGTCGCGGGGGAGACACGAGAAGGCGAAGCCGTGGAGACGGCCGGCTGCTCCGAGAGAGCGCACAAATCCCGTCCGCGCCGGCCCCCGCCGGCCCCCGCCGGCCCCCGCCGGCCCCCGCCAGCCCCCGCCGGCCCCCGCCGGCCCCCCCCGCCGGCCCCCGCCGGCCCCCGCCGGCCCCCGCCGGCCCCCGCCGGCCCCCGCCGGCCCCCGCCGGCCCCCGCCGGCCCCCGCCGGCCCCCGCCAGCCCCCGCCGGCCCCCGCCAACGCCCCCGTCGGCCTGCTCGTTAAACACCCCCCACCCCTACCCCGGCTCTGCTTCCCTTTATTTATATTTCCTCCACGTTCCCCTTTTTATTTTAGAAATTAATTATGTAGCTCTCCCATTTGCGAATTCGAGGTACACGGGGTCCGAACGGTAGGAGAGTCAGTCGTCAGCCCAGCCCGGCCCCGGCAGCCCCGGCAGCCCCGGCCCGGCCGTGCGGCGTGACTCCCCGCAAGTCCTCTGGCGACGACGGCTGTATGTGTTTTGCATAAACTGGGTCTTGTCCTCGCCGGCCGGGCGAGGGAGACCCTCGGGGAGAACCTGTGGCCGGCTCGGCTCGCTCGGCTCGGCTCGGCTCGGCTCGGCTCGGCACAGGCGGCTCGCCCTCCGCCGCGCCCCCGTCCATCCTATACGCCCTGGCCGCACAAGTCATGCGCCCTTTACCCCGTTTTCTCATTTACAGACAACGGCGCGGCGGTGAGGAGAGATTTCCGGCGACTTTTCTTTTATTATACACCGTGTCGCTCTGCGGCGGTGCGGTGCGGATACAGCATTGGGGGGGTTGGACGCTGTGTCGTTCGGTTCGTCTTTTTACGCGGGGGAAGGCGATGGGCGCTGTGTCTTTGCGGGCCGGGGCGGCGGGGCGGCCTGCTGTCTGCTGTCGGCCACTACGGCGGGGACCAGCATGGGAGCCGCTGGGGACGGGATTGTGACCAAAGCCGACGGTATAACCATCAACACCTCGGCTGGGCTCGGCTCGGCACCCGGCGGGTGAAACAATGACGCCGCACGAGAGTGAATCCCGGCCCATGCGCGCATTCCGACTCGGATACCGAACCCAAACAACCGAACCGAGACGAACCGGAAGGCTGCCTTGCTTCGGGGCGGGGCGGACACGAGCGGGCGAACCGATGGTATGCTGCGCTTCTCGACAAACCCAAGAGATAGGAGATCCATGTATTTCCTAAAGTGTGATTCCGCCAAGGTATCCGCGCTCTTGGGTTTGTAGAGCAGAAAAATCAAGGCAAAACGGCAAGGGTTTTCTGGAGGTCATGAGCATCATGAGACTCGATTTTTCATGACAGGACGATGTTCAGGGGTTGGTATCCACTACCACCGAAAAAAAAAAATCATTTTTTTTTGGTCAAAATTTGAGAAATCGATAAATTTTCTCGCTGCGGCTCTCCATCTGCCAGTACGGACCCACACACCTGCACGGCCGCACGCTCATGCACACGCAGCTCACACTGGCGTACGCACCACACCCATCGCCGCTTGGGCCGAAAGCAACAAGCTGGCCCGTACCTTCCGTCGACAGGGGGACTTGGCCAGCTTGGCCTGCCGGCGGCGTTTGCGGGGGCCTTGGGCCTATCGCCTCAAGTCTCCCTGGAAGTGCCCGATAGCAGATGTATTTGTTACGATTAAAATCGTTAACCCGAGCCCGTCCCGAGTAACTGCACGGCCTCTCCCTCTGCGGCGGCGGCCAACCCTAACCTCACAAAACAAAAACAGAACTATTTTCATTACTCAAAAATGCGATACAAATCGAAAATTGTTGCCACCGCACGTGATTCTACGTTAAAAAAGGAGTTGATCGTCAAAATTTGAAGTTTTTCTATGAACGATAAGTCGGCGTACACACGTCCGAACGAACGAACAAACAGGACGCATCAGACTATAAGCCCGGGGCTCCTGCCGTTTCTAAAGAAACGTGTCGGGACGGGCTAACAAGGGAGTGCCTACAAGTGTAAATTAGCAATCTGGCTTAAATTTTAGGATTGCATAGTACTATCATAGGAATGAATGGATTTCCAAAAAATTTCGGCTGAATTTGTTTTTAACACAGTTTTATAGGGCATCAAAAACTGCAAAAAATACTAAAAAAAAAATTTTTTTTGTTTCTTTACGAAAAAGTTTCCTCAGTTCATAAAACGTCGAGAAATTGCATTTTTTTTTATTTCTGACAGAAAAAAATATTTTCGTCTCAAATCACGTAACTTGTACATTTTTCAAAAAAAATAAAATTTCATTCATCACTTCATAAAACGTCGAGAAATCACAAAATTCGTCATATTTGAGACAAAAAACAATCACGGAACTTAAAGTTTTCAAAATTTTTAAGAAACTTGACTTCCCGAAAAATCATTTTCCGCAATCGCATTAAAAACGCGAAAATATCGAGATACTGGCGTCGAGGTTTAACGGACGAACGGGCCAGCTTGTTAAACAACAGCCATAGTAATCATTTAATTCCGGACGATTTAGTTCCCAAATTGCCTGCAACAAGGGGCAATGTCCCACCTTTTGCCTACATACAGGCGGAAAAGTAATGCCGGTTGTTGGGGGGGGGGGGGGCAAATGGGCAGTTGCCCCCCCCCCCTCGGCGCCCAAAGGGCGCCGGAAATGCAGCCAACCGGCATTACTTTTCAGCCTGTAAGTAGGCAAAAAGCGGGGCATTGCCCCTGCCCCCCTACAAGCCGCTCCCAGATCCGCCTCTGTACGGAGCACGTCGTGAAATCCGTACGGAGTTGCAGGCAATTTGGGAACTAAATCGTCCGGAATTAAAGGATTACTATGGCTGTAGTTTAACAAGCAGGCCCGTCCGTCCGTTAAACCTCGACGCCAGTATCTCGATATTTTCGCGTTTTTAATGCGATTGCGGAAAATGATTTTTCGGGAAGTCAAGTTTCTTAAAAATTTTGAAAACTTTAAGTTCCGTGATTGTTTTTTGTCTCAAATATGACGAATTTTGTGATTTCTCGACGTTTTATGAAGTGATGAATGAAATTTTATTTTTTTGAAAAATGTACAAGTTACGTGATTTGAGACGAAAATATTTTTTTCTGTCAGAAATAAAAAAAATGCAATTTCTCGACGTTTTATGAACTGAGGAAACTTTTTCGTAAAAAAAAAAAAAAAAAATTTTTTTTTAGTATTTTTTGCAGTTTTTGATGCCCTATAAAACTGTGTTAAAAACAAATTCAGCCGAAATTTTTTGGAAATCCATTCATTCCTATGATAGTACTATGCAATTCTAAAGTTTAAGCCAGATTGCTAATTTACACTTGTAGGCACTCCCTTGTAAGAATAAGCCGTCGTGCCTCGGTGTGATCCGGCCGGATCCGGCACAGTGTTCACTTGACCCCGGCGTGTTCACCGCCCCCGCCGCCCCCGCCGCCCCCGCGCGGTGCGGTACGCGGCGGGGCTCGCAGCGGTGATCTCGGCCTTTACGACATTGACAGAATCCGCGTAGTTCGCGTTGCCATTCATAACTTATACCAGAGGGCAGCGGCCGGCAGCGCGGCGCTCCAACTGTGGCGGCCGTGGAGCTGGAGCTGGAGCTGGAGCTGGAGTGTACCTGGCCGCCACCGCAGCCGCAGCAGCCGCAGCCTGCCCGGGGAGTTTTGGAGGAATAGACGGCGGCGGCGGCGGCCTCAGCGGCGCCGGCGGTGCGTACCGGGCCGTGGCCGCCGTGGCCGCCGTGGCCGCTCACGCTTACCTCGGCCAGACGGTGGTCGGGGGCGGCCGGGGGCGGCCGGGGGCGGCCGGGGGCGGCGGGCCGGGGGCACTTCAAGATGGACGCGCACTCTCTCAGATTGCCCTTGCCCTGGCGGGCACGGCACTGGCGGGGGGCATGGAGGAGGGGAGGATCGGCGGCCCCCAGGAGGGGGAGGGGGGGGGGGCATGATAGGACACCCGGGAGAGAGGGGAAGAGACGGGTACGGGAGGGGAGAGGGTATGACCCCCGGACTGCCGCGAAATCAAAATGCGCGCGCATGCAGGCTAGCGGGAGCAGCCCTTCCGGCATGCACCTCAAGACTCCTTTAGTAAGCCGTCAGAGTCCTTCGGTGGTTGTTTTTCGAACACGCTCCGAGACTATTTTTTCTGGGCTGCGGAAAAGAAAGGGAGGGGGGGGGGGGATCAAGCCCATGGCGGAAGCGGCGGGTTGGGGCCGGGCGGCGGAGCGCGCGCAAAACAGGCGTGTTGTTCGCTTCCCGCAGGCATATCACATGTGTGCGAATCCTATTTGATACGCTCTCACAAAGTCAGCCAATGAAGTTGTTCCCCGCAAAGCCCGTCCCTCCTCCCCTCTCTCACGGCGGATGGCGAGCAGGGGGAGTCCTACCGAGGCCGGGCCGGTGCCGCTGGTGCCCACCTGCGATGCGGACGATGTTTTTGCCCAAGACGACGAAGGAGGAGGAGGAGGAGGAACGGGAGGAGATGGGAGTGGGAGCGAGGTCTTTGGTCGGATTGTTTGTGTGGAGTAGAAAAATTACGACGAAAATAGCAATCTACCCAACACTCTCTCCCCTTCCCCCCGCCCCCCTGTGTCTTTCTGTGTATGCACGATAAAAGTCTATGTACATTATTTTTGTCCATGGCTTTATGGAAAATTCTATGCGTCCATAGACCGGCCAAAAAAAAAATTGTGACTTCAGATGAATAATATTGTTACCAAACATGGCCACATAAATTCATTCATCCCTTGGTTGGTCACAAATATGTTTTTTACGTCTGGAGTAGAAGCGTAGCGAGGACAAATAGATAATTTTTTTAGAGAGAGAGAGAGAGAGAGAGAGAGAGAGAGAGAGAGAGAGAGAGAGAGACAGACAGACAGACAGACAGAGATTGTGTGTGTAGGTGCGCGGCCAGCCTAAAACATTGCACGTTGCAGTAGCAGTTAAATATACCGTGGCGGACGGTGGCGTTACGCGGAACCACAGTGCATGAAAAATACTTGTGCACAATGTTGGGGGGGGGGGGGGGTGGCCGAGGAATGCGGCAGTGACTGCAGAGCAGTGGCCGGCTGCTCATAGTACGATGGGCGTAGCGGCCGGCACGGCTGCGTGGCATAATATGCACAGTGCCATTGGTGGTGGCGCTCGGCGTAGCGTAATGTGTGCATTTCACGTATGAAGGCCCTTTGTGCATACCTCAGAGAGAGAGAGAGAGAGATGCATGGAACGCGCGCACTCTCTCCTTTTCCCTCTACGCGCCTAAAAAAGAAAGGCCCCAGTTTTCTCTCTTGCTCCCTTCTCTTCCTTCTTTCCATTCAATCGAACATACGCACACACAAAAATGAAAGAAATAACCAACAGCGCCTCAGCGCCGCAGCCCCTGCCACCGCGCTCGTGCCTATTCCCCCCCCCCCCCGGTTGCTTTTTTATGTTTTATTCCAGGGATGTATTGACTTAGGCGTCACATTACCGAAAAAACGATTTTTTAAAATGAAAATATGGAGCCGAGTGAAGGACAGCCCCCCCCCCCCCCGAATATACCTTTGAAAAATACGACCTTGTTACTTCTATTCTCTGTTCATTTTCGTTCTACATCTGCTGATCACTCCATGCCTTAATGTACACGTCCACAATATTGTCGGAAGCGGCATCCTAATTTAGCCGCAGGCTGCTCATAGACGGCGCCTGCTGGGTAGGCAACCACGACTTCTGCACGCACGCGTGTCCTGCGGGCTAGCCTACCCTGGCACTCGCAGGCGCTTGACGTCACCATTCACCGTTTAAGTTATGACGATTTCGGATGTAGTTGAAGGCCAACGCAAAATGCAAGCATGATATCCTCTTGTTGCTTATAGTTTCTTACCGATCTGAGACATAATAATCATCTAAAGCGAATGAGAATAAACATTTTCTTTGCAAAACATTCTGAATCTAGCCCTAGCCTTCAAAGCAACAAATTCGATAGAGGAAGGATGTGTGTGCACGTATTGTGTCCAGGTGCCTCTCTCCAGGCTCCTCCAGCACCCTCCAGTCCCTCCAGTCCCCTCCAGGCTCCGTGGGCATTCCGCGGTCCAGATGACGTGGAGTGGCGGGGCGTCGGCTGCACTGCAGACACACAGCGCAGCCCGGCGGAGCCCGGCGGAGCCCGGCCCGTTCCATTACCGTACCCGCGCCTCTTTTGTCCAAAACAGAAAATGAAGATTTTCCTTTGTTCGCCGAGAGTACAATCATCACCCGTATTCACAGGCTGGAATATCAGACCCCCCCTTCTCCCCCTGTCCTCCCCCGTCCCCGCCGTCCCCTCCCTCTTCAGGCCCCGTCGCTGTCTGTCCCTTCGCTTCCTTGTCATCGCGAAAGCTAGCTCTGCCTCTCCGCCCCCCCTCCAATCTCCCCCCCCCTCTCCCTCTCTCTCTTTCTCGCCAGGGGGCGTTGTGGGGCGTGGAGTGTCGGAACGGAACGCATAACGCAGTCTTGGAATACTGTGCCTCCGGGGTTAAAAGAGAGCGAGAAGACAAGAGGGGGGGGGAGAGAGAGAGAGAGAGAGAGAGAGAGAGAGAGAGAGAGAGAGAGAGAGAGAGAGAGAGAGAGAGAGAGAGAGAGAGAGAGAGAGAGAGAGGGAGGAGGGGGGGGGCATGTCACCGCAAGACTGATTAACATGCAAAAAAAAGGAAGCATAGGGTAATGAGAGAAGAAAGAGAAATGAAAGCCAAGAGAAAGGAATTTTTGGAACCGTGTGAGAAGCCATTACCCATTTCATACCCTCTACATCAACACAGGCATGGAGAACGCTAGTGCGCTCTGTGACTGGCTCGTTATTTATGAGTATGGGTGAAATTTTAATATTCCATATTTTGGAATATGCAGCGCTGGTGCCGCGGTGCTGGTGCGGGTGACCACCTTTCCCCTTGGTGCGATGAGATGGTAGCTCAGGGGTAGATGAGCCGCTGTACCGATGCTCACGCACTGTGCGCCTCTGGGACATAAAGTGCGGTTGGTGGCCAAATCCCACTAAATCCAATCAAACATGCGAGAATAAGGCTTCTTTTTCTTATATAAAAAAGGAAGAAAAAAGAAAAATAACCTGTGTGCTCATGGTGAGTTTTACAGCAAACAGAAAAATATTGGTCGAAAAAACGCCACATGTTGCTAGTTTCGAATTAAAATGGCGCACCCCCTCAGCGGCGCTTTCTCTCTCTCTCTCTCTCTCTCTCTCTCTCTCTCTCTCTCTCTCTCTCTCTCTCTCTCTCTCTCTCTCTCTCTCTCTCTCTCTCTCTCTCTCTCTCTCTCTCTCTCCCTCTCCCTCTCTCTCTCTCTCCCCCCTCTCTCTCCCTCTCACGTGACAGTCTCACGAGTGTTCCTACTTCATCCCCCGCCGCCCCCGCTATCCCCTCCGCCGTGCCGCGTCATCCCATCAGCGCGGAGTCAAACACGATCAGCCTTTATCACGCGGAGAGCCGAGCTTCCCCTCTCTCACAGCATCGATGATCAGAACTATGTCATGAATATAAGTGGCAAAGCTGAGGGGGGGGGGGGGGGGGGGGGGGGGGTGTCACTTGAAGTCGGGGCGCACACCCATCCAGTGCACGGCAGCCTCGGGTAAAAGGCGGAAACGCGGTGCGGCAAAGATAAAATGTTTCCGTTCCGTTACCCCTCCGCTCCCCCCCCCCCTCCTCCCAAAAATGAAAGGTTACATTTTTTTTTCTTTATGTGGTTTGCACTTACACCACACCCCTCTCCGCGCACCGTCTTCGGTACTGACATATATCCCTCCGCCGTGGTATATTAGAGCATTAGTGCAGCCTTAGCGGTATGAACAGGCCTCCGGAGAGAAGGAGGCGGCGGCGGCGGCGGCGGCGGCGGCGGCGGAGGCGGCGGCGGCGGCGGCGGCGGCGGAGGCGGCGGCGGCGGAGGCGGCGGCGGCGGCGGCGGCGGCGGCGGAGGCGGCTGCTCAGCGAGGACCAAGTGACTGGGACCGGCCGGGGACGGCTAAGACGGGAAACTGGAAGAAATGCGATCTGACCGCGCCGCAACGGCGGCAGCCCGGCAGCCGCATGAAGGAGGACTCGGCTCGGCTCGGCTCGGCTCGCCGCATCCTCGGGGACACATAAAATCCATTTTGGCCAGGCGTGGCGGGCGCTGCGGGGCTGTGTGGCCTAGGCCGAGCGCAAAAATGCACACAGCGCACGGCGCTAAATGATGCATGTGAAGAAGCAGGAGAGAGAGAGAGAGAGAGAGAGAGAGAGAGAGAGAGAGAGAGAGAGAGAGAGAGAGAGAGAGAGAGAGAGAGAGAGAGAGAGAGAGAGAGAGAGAGAGAGAGAGAGAGAGAGAGAGAGAGAGAGAGAGAGAGAGAGATGACGGAGCCGATGGGAGGGCCTCTTCTAACACACACACACACACACACACACACACAACCTTCGTCTGCACGCACGCCAATAAGGATCGGAATACGCCTCAGCTGAGCATGTTGGAATGGAGGGTGTGACAACCCCCTTCCTCCCCCTCCTCTAGTTTTTGAAATCGTTTGGCGCCAATCTGAGTCCAGCTCAGAGGCCTTACTTTTTTAAATGCAACACGGCAAGAAGCCCTCGAAACAGGAGCTAATTCTTCCAGCACCTCTTGTCGCTCAAAACTGGACGACGATATGAAGGACTCTATCTCACACTCAGTGTTCACGATCGCGTACTGGGGGGGGGGGGGGGGGGGGGGGGGGGGAGGTCGTATGGGAGGGTGTGGAGTGGCGTGTGTGTCGCCTGCTGCCGCTCACGCTTCAGCGTTTTCGTCGTGCATTCGGGGGTTCCGCCCGCAGAAACAATTTCCTCCCTTTTCGTCTGCCGGTAGTGCTGTTCGCCATGCTTCTACACAGCTTTTGTCGTCGCGCTGAATAATGGAGACTGCCCGTGATCAGCGCCTAGTTTTATTTTACCCTTTTCGCATCGTTTGTGTACTGTCGCGGTGTTGTGGACGTTTGTGACCACGACGGAGCGAAACGCACTGCTGCGACCATTTTCACCTTTTTCTGTTCCCTCAGAAATAAACGTTTTCTATACAACCAAGTTTACAGAGAGGTTTCAAAATTCTAGCCTTGAGTTTTTCCGAGACTGAACCAAAGCTCGCTTCTTGCAAGACTGCTTCTAGTCTATTTACCTGGGATGATTTAATGCCAAGTAGTGTTTGTGGAGAGCTGTGCTACATCACATCACTCCCTTCACTGTGCACACCCAGAGAAACGCTGACCCTTCTGAGCCTGTGAGAACAAAACTTGCCTTCTTGAAACACGATGACAATCCGGCCTGGGTAGACTTAGAGTCGTCAAGATGAGAATTTCCAAGGTCGTAGTTAGTGGCGACTCGAGCGAGGAAAATGTTTTGCTGGGTGAAGTAATTACAAAAACCAACTAATCATGTAATGATGAGGAAAGGCCTTATCCCCCCCCCCCCCTCTCTCTCTCTCTCTCTCTCTCTCTCTCTCTCTCCCCCCCTCTCTCTCTCTCTCTCTCTCTCTCTCTCTCACACACACACACACACACACACACACACACACACACACGCACACGCACGCACGCACACGCACGCACTCACCAACACGGTCGGTGCAGGTGCGCCCGCGCGCGGTCTCGGAGGCAATAATCTGTTATCCCCTCAGCCCCTGCTGCGCTGCTGCGCCCCCAGACCCCGAGCTGAGCCCCTGAGTCTTTTTCTAAAACCAACAGCATCTCTCTCTCTCTCTCCTCCCCCCTCTCTGTCTGTGTCTCTCTCCTCTTTCTCTGTCTTTCTCTCTGTCTCTGCGTTGCGACTCGAATCCCAGCCCAGCGCCGGCATCTCTGCTTGGCACGTCCTGCGTAACCCGGGCCCCATCCTTCAGAATAATCCCAAATATGCGTCTCAAGTACAAGAAAAGAAATATTATTGATGTCCCCGACGGGACACCATCTTTCTCGGCTGCTCCACCACTCTTACCCTACTCTCCCCTCTTCTTCTCCTCCCCTTCTTTCTTCTTCTTCTCTTCGTCTTCTTCTATTTCTTTTTCACCACGACTCTTATTAAGATAAAAATATTTCGTCAGCTGAATGTGTCTTCACTAAACGATGTCGGGTTCAGTTAAGCAACTTTTAATCGTCAACTTTGTGCAAACTGGAAAAAAAATGACCTACTCTCCTAGCTGTTAAAGCAAAAAAGGCGACGACTGAAGAATTACTCGTCATTTGGTTCTGTGACTTAGTTTCTTTCAGATCCAGCTGTCGTAAAGTGATGATAAATATTTTTGCAGTCTCCATCTCCTTTCTCCTCGTCCTCCAACTCTCCCTCTCTCCCTCTTCCTCCCCCAGGGCCGAGCGATAGGTGGGCCGTGCTGTCCTTGTCACGCACACACGCCGCCGCGCACTCGCGCGTGGACTTCCCCCGAGGAGGCCGCAAAACCAGATAAATAGCCGAGCCAGGGCCGCTAGGGCAGGGAGGGGGAGGGGAGGGCAGGGGTAGCTCGCTTTGATTTATTGCGCTCGCTATAAACATTCAATTACCTCTTCTTCTTTCCCGCGCCCAGCCAAACTCTGCGGCCGCTGCTCCTTGCCCTCTGCTACGAGCCGTATATTCGAATCGCAATCCGGATCTGTATATGACTGCAACTTCACGTTCCGGGAATCATATCGGCGTTCAGAAAATGACGTCGTCACGGCCCCGCGCGGGCGGCATAGAGTTCGGTTCGTGCGCGGTCACAAAGGTCAAAAGCATGTTGTTGCTGTGGGCGCTCGAGGACGCGGTAGATCGACCCGCATGAATCCTTTTACAACAGACGGAGGATCTGTTAGGTGATTTATGGACCAGTCGGCCATGAGACGGCCGCGCTAGTTTCGGATTCCCGTGAGGTCTCCGCCAACACCGCCCGGGGAGGGGGGACGGGGGGGGGGGAGCTGCCCGCACAGGTGTTGCTCGCCCACTCCCATGTCCAGGTGGCTCCGCTCCCGCCCCTCTCCGGGGCCACGGAGGAATGGAATGAAGGGTAAAACGGCACTATCCTGGGAAGAGGTAGGGAGGGAGGGGTTGTTGGGGGTAAGACGATATGCACGGCCCCCTGCTAGCTTAGAGCTGCCATACTATCAATTATTCAGCGAATAAAAACAGAAACGAGACTTGTTATTCCGCTTCAGCCTTTCAGACATGTTTCCCGGGCTCACTCCAGAGATGAGCTCCAGAGGTGAGCTCCAGCTCCAGAGATGGAGACGACGTCGGCGCTGTCAATCGCCCGCCGGCCACTGAGTCGCTCCGATATGGGTCGCGGTGGCGTCGCCTGGAAGCGTTGTTAAACTTAACGGCGGAAAGAGCGCCGCCAATCGTTAGACACGCGCCGGGCTCGTGCCGGGCTGCCTCCCCCTGCTGCTGTGCGAGAGGGGGCAAAAGACGGCGCGATTGAAGATTCAATTCGAGAGCAGCGCGGTAACATCCGGGAATGGGGGCGCGGCTGTAGTGCGTTAGCAGGCGGGCTAGGTAAGAGCAGCCGAGCCCCGCACAGCGGCAGGGCGGTGCCCAGCAGGCCCGGCAACTCTGAAACATAAAAAAAAAGAAACAGGGTAGAAAGTAGGGTACATTGTAGGGGTACATTTTCAAAATCATTTCGGCGTTTTCCAAAAATTTGCACAGTAACGGGTTCTTCTAAACGTTTGTCTCTTGTAGAGAGACAGTTATCAATTCAAATAATATCTCAGTCTTTCGATTTTCCTGAAAAATATTTGAAAATCCCTCCAGCCCCCACCCAACATTTTCCAATCACTTCTCCGGAATTTCCCCCCAAAGTATTTCTTTGCAGTGGCAGAGGGCGTACGGGTGATGGGAGGGGTGCGCGCGGAAATGAGAGACGCCCCGCCTCGTTCAGATGTTATGATGCCGCCCCCTGGCGCAGGGCCGCAGGGCCGCTGTCATCCCCCTCCCGCCGGTCTTGTTCTTGGTGTGGTGGGGTCCCCAGGGTCCCCTCAGCCGGCCGCACGGCGCGGCGCCGTCCACAAACCACATGGCACAGAGCGCACGGCACAACCCGACTACCGGCCCTCGTGTGTGACAAAAAGTCTTCAAAATTAATCCGCGGACTCACCAAAACCTTTCAACTTGTTCACTGAAATTCACGGCCCTCGGACGATCCCTCGGGTTTGTATCACAGCAGACGCACCCGATCACGAACCTCTGGGCATCGCGCCGTGCGTCCGCTCTGGCAAGCGGCGAGCGCCTGAGGGGTAGGCAGGCCCGCGGCGCACCGCTGTGTTGCGGGCTTGCCTACCCGTCGGCCGTCAGGCGCTGGCCTGGCCGGTGTGTGTGAGTGAGTGTGTGTGTGCGTGAGTGTATGTGTGCGTGAGTGTGTGCCACACGGGCCGGACCCGCATGGCGAAGGTCATTAGCGGCGCCTCAGGACAAACACACGACCCGGGGAGGGGGAGGGAGGGAGGGAGGGTGGGAGGAGGGAGGGGGAGGAGGGAGGGGGCGCCCGCAGCCTCAGGGCCTCCGCCGGCAGCCGCGGTCACGGGAGTGTCCTGTCCCCTGTCCACCCACTCAGGACGTCGGGGCCTTAATGAGCTAAACGGGTCTTATTTGCAATTGCGCGTGCGTGTATGTGTGTGTGTGTGTGACGGTGTGCGTACGTGTCCACGTATGTGTGAGTTGGGAGTGGGAGGGACGATTTGATTGTGTATAAAGCGGAGCTCACATACCGCCGACTTAGTATTCTCTTTTCGCACGTCACTTTATTCCCCCTCCTCGTCGCGGTGTGTGTGTGTGTGTGTGTGTGTGTGCGCGCGCGCGCTGCAGGGACCCCGCACAGGTACACCGTGGACGTATGACACCTGTCCTCCTCGCTACACGCCGCACCTCCTTCCGCAGCCCCC
Organism: Odontothrips loti; assembly: GCA_038380765.1. Taxonomy (NCBI): domain Eukaryota; kingdom Metazoa; phylum Arthropoda; class Insecta; order Thysanoptera; family Thripidae; genus Odontothrips; species Odontothrips loti. The sequence goes on from CM076252.1 coordinate 13,570,317, forward strand.
TCCTCCCTGGAGACCCCCCCCCCCCCCATTCCCTCTTCCCAGTCTGCTGCCCTGCGCTAAAGAGGGCAGTTTTTGAAGCAGTTACGACGCCCTTCCCTGCTTCCCTCCGCCCCGCTTTGCGACGCTTTCTGCCGCCTTTTGTCGTCGCCATGATACTCGATTGCTCGTGCTCCACTGTGCTCTCAAGAAGTAAAGTAACGAACAGAGCGCAAGAAATGGGGAGAGGGTGGGAGAGAGGGAGAGGAAGGGAGGAAGGAAGGGAAGGAGGGCGAGAGAGATACTTGAAGTTGTTGCCGACTTGTTTAGAGGCGCGCTGAACGGTGCGGCAGCCGGCCAGGGAGAGAGCCAGCAGGCCGGGCCACCAAAGGCGAGGCACGGCGCGGCACGGCACGGCACGGCACGGCACGGCACGGCACGGCACGGCACGGCACGGCACGGCACGGCACGGCACGGCACGGCACGGCACGGCACGGCACGGCACGGCACGGCACGGCACGGCACGGCACGGCACGGCACGGCACGGCACGGCACGGCACGGCACGGCACGGCACGGCACGGCACGGCACGGCACGGCGCGGACAAAAGCGGTCCTGCCTGACAGAGCCGGCGAGCGAGCGCGGCGAGACGCAAGCTCGGCACCGCCGGGGGACACCGACGGAGTCCGGAGGCTGCCCGCCCCGCCCCTCGTAGCGCCGGGCCCGCAGCAGACGTCCCATTTCTTCATTCACCCCCTCTACCCCCTCCTTCATCCTCCCCCACCCCCATCCCGCCGTGTCGGTAACCGCCTGCTATCCAACAAACCCGACAGTCAGCTTTGCGTCGCCTTGTTCCCCGTCCGTCGGACACAACAGGAGCAGCAGTGGCGGCCAGCTGGGGCTGCGGGGGCTGCGGGGGCTGCGGGGGCTGCGGGGGCTGCGGGGGCTGCGGGGGCTGCGGGGGCACTGCGCCCACTGCGCCCCGCCGCCGGCCCGCGCTCGACAGCGCTGGGGACCCCGTCCCGTTGACATCACAGTCCAGCAACATGGAAACAATTTTATTCTAAAGTTGGACGCACGAGGCATTCGGTTGATTAGGATCAGTTTGCACTGTGTTGCAGTCAGAGAGTTAAGGGAGGCAGCGGGGGAAAAAAAGTTGAATCTCACCGGCTATTATTGATGCGGACGTGGAGAACTCCGCAGCAGACGGCAAGGACTCAAACTTTTGCAATCATCATGCCCTAATTCGTCTCGGTAGTCGACCAGGACAGTGTATTGCTACAGAAAAGGTGGGGGGGGGGGAGAACGAATCACAGCCCGGAATTTCATGCAAGTTTTCCTTGTCCTGGTCGAGAAACGGTGAATGCGGAACCCCAGCCCGGCGGACCCCCCCCCCCCCCCCAAAAAAAAAAAAAAAAAAAAAAAAAGGGCGGGGGGGGGGGGGGGGTTCTTTGCCTCCCTTTTACAGCTCAGCCTGCGGTGAGAGTATTGAAATTTCCCTCTGCGGTTTTCCCGGTTTGCATGGCGAATACCGAATTCCTTGGCTTTACGGCTGGAGGCAAGAGGGCCAGGGGCGGCGGAGGGCGGAGGGCCGGCAAGGGGAGGGCTGCGGGGGGCGGAGGGGGGCGGAGGGCCGGCCAGGGGAGGGCTGCGGGGGGCGGCCACGGGCCTGGCCACGGGCCTGCTGCCTGTGTGTCGGCAAATCGGGATCCCCGCATAGCGATACAGCTTTTTATGTTCGCCCTGAGAGAGGGAGAGGGCCGAGCGCTCTCTCTCTCTCTCTCTCTCTCTCTCTCTCTCTCTCTCTCTCTCTCTCTCTCTCTCTCTCTCTCTCTCTCTCTCTCTCTCTCTCTCTCTCTCTCTCTCCCCGCCAGCTCATCCCTTCCCCCTTGCCCCGTGCAATAACCCCGGCTCTGGTATGGGGCGCGGTAGAGCGTTCCGCACACCGAAGGTTTTGAATCGGACAGGTGACCTCCCGTGGCCGCTCGCCGCTCGGCCTCTCGGCTGCTGCTGCTCTCCCTCTCTACACGCAGCAGGTCGTAACGTCCTATGAGAAATCGCGCGGTGACGCGAGGTTCTGCGAAGGGTTGCCTATCTCGGAGCGGCCGTGAAGGGAGGGGAGCCTAAGCGGCACGTGTCGCACACGTGTCCGACACGTGTCTCACACCCCCGCCCCCCTCCCCTCCTTTCGAGCCCCCGCAGCCGCTGACCACACACCGCTGACACCCCCTAAACCCTGTAACCCCCTCCGGCTGGACCACAATTATTGATTAGGGTTAACCCGGCCCGGGCAACCCGCAACCCGCCCGCCCCGCCCCGCCCCACCGCCTCACCCTGTCCGCCCCTTTTGCTATAAATAATGTACTTTAATGGAAACGCATGCCGCCCCGGGGACCGAGTGTGGGGCCGAGACAGCGTCCAGCACGGCGCCGCCCCCCGCCCCCGCGACCACCCCACAGCGTCGAACGACCGACCACGACCGACGTCCAGCGACGCGACCACTGACGGCGGGGGCGGCGGGGAGGCGGCGGGGGGCGGGGGCCGGGGGCAGCGGCCGGAGGGCACTACCTGGTCACGCCCCATCCGCCCGGGGCGGGGCTGGGAGGCCGGGCACCGGCATCTGCTGCGCGGCTGCGCTGGCTGTGCTGTGCTGCGTGGGCGCTGACCCAGTGGCGCTGGGGGCACCTTGTGGGGCACCTTGTGGGGCACCTTGTGGGGCACCCTGTGCGGCACCCTGTGCGGCACCCGGGCCGCGGCGCACGTAAACACGGCCCGGATCTGGACCAGGAACGTCCAGTGCGTCCCTTCTTCTCTAACAGCAGGAGGCCAATTAACCTTTTAGCCGGAATCCGCATAATCTCTACGTGCACGATCAAATAAAAAAAATAAAAAATCATTAGTACCGACGTGTACGCAGTAGCGTGTAGTACCCGGCGGGAGTACCTTCTAAGTACTTGAAACACCCGACCAAGTTGTGTCAACTTCTCCAGACTGCGTTCAGCGACTGGTAATGATGCTCAGATCCACCTCAAAAGATCTGGTTGAGTTGCCACAACTTTATCCCCTTCGTTTACGTACAACAGAACGTCGAGTAGGTATGCACCACAAAATTACACCTCTCACCAACCTTTGGATCCCACGTTGCTACTGATCAACTGGGGCTCCTACAACACTTTTTTAGACCTCCCCAACCGGTCCATACCAATTATGTCAAAATTGACCGCCCTATGGGCGCACACCAGCCCCGGGAGTCTAAGGGGTCGTTCCCATATTACGTGACCTAATTTGGGGAGAGGGGCGGTCGAAGACAAATACTACGCCCTATCTTAAATACATGGAAAGGTTAGGTTATCCACGTCACCGGAAGGGGGGGGGCAAAAAGTGGCCCAAAATCGGTCACGTAACATGGGTACGGTCCCTAACGTGAGACACCGCTCTGCCCCTCATCCACAGCCGTGCCCATGTGGGCTGTGGGTGGGTTGCGGTGGGGTGTGGTTGGGGGCGGTGTTCTCTTCTCGGACTCTTTCCTGGAGCTCCATACCGCAAACAGCGCTGGGCCATGCCGTCACTCAGGCCGGGGGAAAGTCACGCAGCGCGCAGCGGAGCTCTGGCACTGCCCCCTCCCCACTTCCCTTCTTTATCTTTCACCCCCATCCCGCTCACGCACGCACGCACACGATCAAACAACGCTCTCATTTAAATCGCGGAATCTGCCGGGCGCCAGCCGCGACGTCGCTCCCTCTCCTCCTCCTCCTCCCCTCTCTCTCTCTCTCTCTCTCTCTCTCTCTCTCTCTCTCTCTCTCTCTCCCTCCCTCTCTCCCTCTTTCTCACCCTTTCAGCCGCTCTCACTCGCTCCCCTGTGGAGTTTGTGTACCTGGCGCCCCCCCCCCCCCCCCGGATAAGCGGCCGGAGACATGTCGACGACTGCGCCGGGTGAATAACAGAAAGAAAGAGACAGGTCGCGAAATGTGTTGTCTCCCGATTAGAATCAATTCATAATTCCAAAGAGGAAATAAGAATCGTGCCGGCCATACCGAATATCGCCCTGCACCACGGCTCCCCTCCCCCCCCCCTCTCGGCACCGTCCCCCCCCTCCCTCCCCCTCCCTCCCCCGGCAGCAGCGCCAGCTTGCGAATGCCCAGCCCCGTCGGGCGCAGGCCTGCTGCTGGCTTTGCTGGCTGGCTTTTCGCTATTGGTGCATCGATGTCAACTTCCTGTCTCCCTCCCTGGGCCGTCCCGTCCCCGTCATTCTGCCCCAGTTTCCAGTACACTTACCGCCTCCTCCGCCTCTCTCTCTCTCTCTCTCTCTCTCTCTCTCTCTCTCTCTCTCTCTCTCTCTCTCTCTCTCTCTCTCTCTCTCTCTCTCTCTCTCTCTCTCTCTCTCTCTCCCCGTCTGCTCTCTTCTGTTTGCCGTTTTTAATTTCGGCCCCGTGCTGTCCCGCCCCACCTTACCCCACCCCGCCCCTCCTCCTCCCCTCGCAGGGCACTGCATCACAGCCGCAGCAGCACGTATTAGGGCAGGAATACTCGCCGGCTTAGCCTCTCGTCCTAAACAGAAAGAAATTAAATTTCATATACCTGCCTTATCTGGTGGTGATGAACACAGCGAGTAACGATAATAATCACCTTTCCCGCCGTTAAAAAGGCGCGCAACGGCACAGAATTACCCCCCCCCCCCCCTCTACCCGCCAAACGAAGAGTTGGCTATCGGCAGGTCAGCTAGCAGACGACGAGTCGGCTACTATTGGCAGGTTGCGTAAGATAAGAGGAATGTCGTCTGCTCATCCTGGATCTGGAAGCGTCCCCCCCCCCCTCTCTCTCTCTCGAACTGTATTCGGCCGCTGCACAGCGACCCAGGTTGGTTGGTACGCTGGCTAGATAGAGTAACCGAGAAAGCGCGGTAAGTTTAAAATCACAAAGTAGTTTTTTTCTCTCATTTTTCCGATTTTTTTTTCTTTTCTTCAAATCTTAATGGCCACTCGTTCCTTCATTCCATGTTCGTTTCCCATGAGCAGGGCTGCGCCAGGGCGAGCTGAGGCATGGTATGGCGCTGGCGGTGGTACTGCTGGCCCTCTGGCCGCCCCCCAGCAGCCCCCAGCCGCCCCCAGCCGCCCCCGGCCGCCCCCGGCCGCCCCCTGCCCGGCCCGGCTCGGCACGGCTGCCTTGGTTAGCTCTCTGGCCTGTTTGTGACAAGGCTGCGGGGGCCGGCGCGCTCTCCAACTCCGTGACCTACACAGTAAAAAGGGTGTGTGTGTATCTGCAAAGGCAGAAAAGTCGACGACACGGCGCAAATATAAAACGCATCGCATTTTCTGTGAAATTCTATTAAATATATTTTTCTCCCGACAGCCGACGCGACGGATAGGGAGGGAGGAGGGGGGATATCGGCGTTGGAAAAGGCAATCCCTGCCACCCTGCCGTGTGCTGAGCACTGGCATTAGGAGCTGCCTGGGTGTCCCCCGGCACACCCTCTTTGTGTACACCAGAGGCCCTCCCTTTCGCTTGTACTACAAAAGTTTCGCCAGTGGTTGTACCTCTGGTCCGCCGCGGTGTCCTCCCTGAGCACATGACACGATGTGAGCCACGGCGAGTAGCCCGACAGGTATTTCGCTATATCTATGTGTGTGTGTGTGTGTGTGTGTGTGTGTGTGCGCGCGCGCGAGGGCGTGTTGTGCCCCTCGCACGCGGTGAAAGTTTCCCGAGTCCAGGACTATGTGGGAAGAGCGGCCTGCGACAACACGAAAAGCGCCGCAGATTTATAGAAGCCGCCGCCGCTACCACCGCCGCTACCGCCGCAGCCCTAGTCCAGCGCCGCCCCGGCCTCCACCCCCCCCCCCTCTCTGCCTCCCGCAATGCTACGCCATGCCCGGCTGTATTTCCTGCCGCTATCAAGATATCGGACCCGTGGCGACACGTCTGTGTGTGTGTGGGGGGGGGGGGGGCGGGGGGAAATCAGAGGCAATCCTTCCGCAAAAGGACTGAGCCCCTCCCCTCCCCCGCCTCTCCTCCTCCCGCGGGTCCCTTACGGGTCCTCTGGCCGGGGGCCGCGGGGGCCGTGGGGGCCGCGGGGGCCGTGGGGGCCGCGGGGGCAGCGGGGGCCGCAAGGGTGTGAATTTCAGATTAGAAAGGGAGCGGCAGAGCGGCGTGGCCGCAAACTCCCGGGACCGCCGCGGAATGCTGATCGAGTTTGCCGTTATGATTACCGGAGTGCGCGCGCGCTCTGGCTGTCGTGTGCCTGTCGGAATTCGACTCAAACACTCCCACTTTTTTTTTGGCTTTGCTCTTTGCTCTTTTTTTTTTAAATGGTTAATTTCCCCCGCGCTGTCACCGCAGCCGTGTTGGCAACACCGCCCTCCTGGCGACGTTGCCGGCGTTGCCCCGCGTGCGGTTCACCTAACCTCACACACTCGGCTGCACACACACACACACACACACACACACACACACACACACACACACACACACACACGGGGTGGGCCGGGGCAGCCGGGGCCCGGCGGCCGCTCCGCTGTTAGCGAAAACCCATTAATGCCCTGAGTGATTACGGGCCTCCCGCACCTCCATCGACTCCTTATAATTCTGTCTCAGGAATTGAATTACGGCGGCGATGAAAAAATGATTAATCTGCTCCATACCTCCGGCGGCAGCAGCAGCAGAGCCTGCCGAGGAGGGGAAGGGGAAGGGGAAGGGGAAGGGGAAGGGGAAGGGGAAGGGGGCAGGAAAGATTGAGCGGCACGAGCGTTCGTGTCGATTTCAGGAAAAGGTTATAACTGCGGGCCGCGCGCCTCCTGGCAGACCATTCTCTCCTTTGTGCGTCAACCGATCTCCCATTACTCATGTATATAATGAAGTGCTCGCACAGGGGTCGTCCAGGAATCGTTTCTGAGAGGTGACCGTTACACTTTTTTCTGCCCACCGCGCCAGAGCCGAGGACAACTGATTTAGACTTTAGACAACTGCTCGGCATCGGGTCGGGAAGTACGAGCAGTTTCCAATCAATTATTTCAGAGCCACACGTTTATTCCGCGACAGGGTTAGGTTGGGTAGGTTAGTGACAAACGGGGTAGAAAACGACACCTGCGGCAGTAGCGGTATCTGAACCCCGGGGCCTACAGGCTCAATCAGCCGCACGCTCAAAGGAGATACCTGTCCTGGGTTCGAATACCGCAGTTGCAGAATAAATTTCGACGGCGTTTCCCTCAAGTTTTTACCTTGCCCTGCCTACTTAGCCCAAATTGTCTGCTGGGGTGAACATACGCACGTATCCTGTACTCCGTACGTTTCGTCGTCCCCAACCTGTTCTTCCCCCCCCCCTCCCCCCCCCCTCTCTCTCTCTCTCTCTCTCTCTCTCTCTCTCTCTCTCTCTCTCTCTCTCTCTCTCTCTCTCTCTCTGCCTGTCTCTCTGCACGTCTGCCTGCCTCTCTCGCTCTCTCATCCATCAATCGATTTCCCCAACATGCCGGGATAAGCTCGGAGGCCCCGCCGGAGTCTGTCGGGCCCCTCCTGGACCCTCCTGGACCCCCCTGGCCCCCCTGGCCCCTCTGGGCCCCTCTGGGCCCCTCTGGGCCCCTCCTGCTGGGCGCCCTGTAATGGCAACCCCTTTCGCTTCGCTTCAGTAACAAATGGGCTCCTTACGAGTGCGACGCCTCCGCCCCCGCCCCCACCCCTCCCCGCCAACTTGGGGCCGGACTATTAGTCTCCTTGCGGTCTCAAAACAACCACCATCCCGCTGCCTAGTCGCCCTCGTCCGCCCCGCGAGCCCCCGCGGCCCCCGCGCGCCACACAATGAGCAGAGGATTTCTCTACAAAATAACAATTTCCAGCCCGCATGTGCAAAGTTCACAGTTTCTGCGCGCACAGTTTGCCCGCGCGCACCGCGCAAAGCCACCCCGACGCCCTCTCGCGTTCTCTTTAATTTTTCCTCCCTACCTCCTCCCCCTCCCTCCTCTCCCCCTCCGTCATTACGGCGTCCCTCCCCACCACGTACGTAACAGTGCTGTTGCGCAGTCGCGTTCGTCTGGTCTGCACACTTCAAGCCCAGCTCGGCCCAGCTCGGCTCGGCTCGGCTCGGCTCAGCCGCGCTCGGTCGCGTACGCGCCTGCCAAACGCAGCATAGGCCAGCCCGCAGCGCGCGCAGGCGTAACAGGCTTGCCTACCTCCCAGGCGTCTCGGCGGCGGCCCGCAGAGCCGTGGCAGAGCCGTGGCAGAGCCGCCGTACCCGACTCGCCCGCCTCGCTTCGCTCCTTCATGGTGCCATCGTTCAAAACCCAGCCTCGGGACGGCGGCTCCTCCGTCTGACATAAATGCAGTCGTCGCAAACTGCAACACGGGAAACTTTTCCACCCGCCTCCATAAGCTCCCGACCCGACACCCGCGTCACTTTCACGTCAGGTCGTCTGGTCTCGCCTCTCGGTAGGTGGGACCAGACGCCCCCCCCCCCCCCCCCCCCCTCGCCCCTCACGGCGACGTCCACCGAGGCGAGAAGCGGGCGGCGGCAGTGGCGCCGGCCGCCAAGGGGGGAACACGGAACCCTCGGTCTGCCAGATTTTTCTTGCCAAAGTCAAGTCAAGTGAGTTCCATTACACGACTTCCCTCTCTCTACCTGGGAGGCGGGGGTTGTAGGGGGTGACACACACACACACACACACACACACACACCTTTATAGGGAACTAACATGGCGCCGCGGTGACGGGCGTGTCAATAATTCAGCACACGTTCAATGCGAGGCAGGCGCGACGCCCTGGCTGCCACAGGCTGCCACAGGCTGCCACACCACAGGGAGCGCGCAGCGGAGCTCGGAGCCCAGCCTACGCCTTGCGCCCACCGCCGCCGCCGCTGCTGCTGCTGCTTTTTATCTGTCTAACTTATGCAAGGCGGTGGTGACGGTGTTGATGGTGGACTAGTGATAGGGGCGCAGCGCTCGGCGGCGTCGCGTTGATGGTGCGCGGCTGTTTGGGGCTCGTTCGAAACTTACGTGCCGCGCATCGACGGCACCGCGGTCTTCCGCGGTCAAAACTGCGGCAACGGAGCGCGGGGGGTGTCTCCCGGGGTGCTTTTGCAGACGGCTGACGCACAGAAAAAAAAAAAAAAGATTCGGTCGTCACAATACATACTCGGGACGAGCAGTAATAAATTTAGTGGTAGGATATCTAAGATTTGCCAAGCCATGTCTGAATCGGGTTAGACTCCGTCATTTTGTTTTGCGGCCGAGTTGGTCACCGATACACGGTGCGGAGAACAGGCGCCGGCACCCTCAGCTGATGCCGCCGCTCTCTCCGGCCGCATCCACGCCCCGCACCGCTCCGCCGAGCCCACAAGTCGTCGCGGGCGCGCGAGCTCGGCTGCAGTGGCAGCGGCGGCGGCGGCGGCGGCGGCGGCGGCGGCGAAATTGCTGCTAAATGTTTCAAGGCGGTTGTTTCGTAGTTGGCGGCCGGCTGCCTCCGCCACCGCCGCCGCACCGCCGCCACCGCCGCCACCGCCACCGCCCCGCTGTGTTATGGGCCACTTGGGGGTCTCCTGGGGATGGGCCGGGCCGTAGCTGGGCCCCGGGCACCGCCCCGCCGGCCCTCCCCTCCCCTCCCCTCCTCCCCCCTCGCCTCCCAGGTACTGTAGGTAGGGGACGGGGCTCGGGGCTGGGCTGGGCGGGGATGGGATGGGATGGGAGCGGATATGGATGGTGGTGGTGCAGGGTGTCGGCCTGGCCCGGCCTGGCCTGGCTTTCGGATGAAGGGCGCGATTGGCGTGGCGTGGCGTGGCGTGGCGTGGCGTGGCGTGGCGTGGCGTGGCGGGTCGGGGCAGGACGCGGTTCGGATCGTTGTGTCACCACGTCGGGGATGTCCGACACCGGCCGTCTTGCTGGGTTTATCTTCACCTTCACTCCTCTCCCCTCCGCCCGCCCGCTCCCCCGCTCCCCCGCACTGTTTGTTCCCCTTGCTTATGAGGCGGGGTCCGGGCGGGGACAGGCGGTGCGGGGGGAGGCGGGGACAGGCGGTGCGGGGGGAGGCGTCCTGTTCAAATGTTAGGGTCCAGACCGATGTCCGCAGCCAGGAGGGCACAGCCATGGCACAGCCGAGGTTTGCACTTGTTTGCACGTCGCCGGAAAAATCCATGCAGTCGAGGTCGAAAATCCTGACTTGGGAGCGAGACGGGCACTGGAGGCAACGGCGCCCGCACCCGGAGAAACGAATAGGGTATTCGGGATAAGGCTCAAACCGGAAAAGAACAAGTCTAGAAAAACATTCAGCGAGAGTAAATTATTTCCAGAATATAATTCTTGACCCAGGAGTGGTTCTTGAATTTTTCTAAGACAGGCTTGATTTTTAAAAAAATCTTGAATGCTAATTTTGTAATACGAATCTGTTTCACTGGGTCTAGGCACGGTGAGAAGATTAAAACGCTCCACGACCGAAACGTGTGCTCTAGAATTCTGCGTCCAGACCGTTTTAAATTAATAACGGCGCTGCTGGCAACTTGTTAAAAAAAAAACACAAAAAAAAAAATGAAACGCGCAGGTGTACCCTGGAAAAGCTAATGCGTAGCGTCACGCCCGTTTTCCTCCAGTGTGTTTTTACATCTGGAGTAGCCGCGAGCAGACGCTTCGCACGGGCGTAACGTTACGAGTGCTTTACCCAGCTGGTACCGAACACAGCCACACTTACTTACCGGCATATTGTGGGATGCCTTCCAGCGGTCCATAATTATTCTCTGATACCCTGGGGTTATGGCGGGGCCCCGGGGTCTGGCCCTGCAGGGTGGGGCCAGAGGCCAGCTACGAGGCCGCGCCGAGGGACCCGATCGGAGCCTGCAGGGAGCGCAGAGTTCGCGCAACTTGGCTGGAGTGGCGGGGCGGGACAGCAGCGGGCTGAGCCCACTCAGCGGAATCCTGCCCTGATGATCAGAATTTGTGGTGCCGAGGTGTGACCGCGAATAATTTCGCACAAAGTGGGGCGCGTTTGGGGTGGGGGGGGAGAGAGAGAGAGAGAGGGAGAGAGAGAGAGAGAGAGAGAGAGAGAGAGAGAGAGAGACAGACAGACAGACAGACAGACAGACAGACAGACAGACAGACAGACAGACAGACAGACAGACAGACAGACAGACAGACAGACAGACAGACAGACAGACAGACAGACAGACAGCATACGCACCGGCCGGGCCGGGGGATAGGGGTGGGCACGTTCCCTTTGCATGGAGACAGGTCAGTGAACAGAAGGTAGCATACAGGCAGCATAGAAGCCGCGGCTCCAGCAAACTCGTTTACTAAATATCAGCGGGGGAAAAAAAAAACACATAACGGAGTGAAACAGCGGGAAAGGATCTAGCAAACACACTTCTACGCCGAGGCAGCAGATACACATTTTTGCCGCGCGTGAGACACATACATTCACTTTGGCCCACACATGAACAGCAGAAGGTATCTCTCTGAAAACGTTATGCCTGTGTGTGTGTGTGTGTGTGTGTATACGTGACGCTGGGAGTTGGGGAGCTGCGAGAAAGACAGAAAGAGAAAGACAGAGAGGAAGAGAGAGAGAGAGAGAGAGAGAGAGAGAGAGAGAGAGAGAGAGAGAGAGAGAGAGAGAGAGAGAGAGAGAGAGAGAGAGAGAGAGAGAGAGAGAGAGAGAGAGAGAGGGGTGGGGGAGGTGGTGGGGGGGGGGGAAATCAGGTGAGGAAGGCTTCCGCGAGTGACTGGCGCTTCGCCATCCATCAAGCCTGACACACGCGGCTGCCGCCGGCCCCGCCCCACCCCACCCCGCAGGGGGCGCCCGTAAATCCCGCACCATTCCACTTCACCGTTATGTTCCCACGCTGCTGATGCACGGAGAAAAAGATTAGTGGTCGCGACTAATTTTTGAGCTGATTTTCATACAAGCAGTGAAATTTTGTTCAGAATTCTGAGCACGGCGCTGCCTTGGGGAAAGCTATTAGAGGCACGGAATTTAGAGAGGAAGCAAGGAGCCTACCATTTACTATACCCCGCTCGTGGAAGCACCCGTGCCTCTCTCATTACCCCACCACATGCCTCCCCCCCCCCTTTCTGTCTCTCTCTGTCTCTCTCTCTCTCTCTCTCTCTCTCTCTCTCTCTAACACCGCCCGCCTCTCTCTGTGCATATGTTCGCACTGGTAGCGTAAAGCACAGAGAATAGATGTTATGACTGTGTTGTCGGCCCGGCCCTCGTCTGAGGAGGAGCAGGACAGCAGCCCCACAGAGCAACAGACAAAGCAAAGCGCGCGTCAATGTGTGTGTGTGTGTGAGTAAGGGAGGGAGAGAGAGAGAGGAAAAGAGAGAGAGAGAGAGAGAGAGAGAGAGAGAGAGAGAGAGAGAGAGAGAGAGAGAGAGAGAGAGAGAGAGAGAGAGAGAGGGAGAGTGAGAGCGCAACAGAGTTTCACAAAGCGGCGGGACATACCACCACCACCACCACCGCCACCACCGCCGTGCTCGTGCTGAAAGCGAGGCGCAAAGTCACATCAAGGAGTCTTCCTGTCCCGTTCCGGATATGGCGGCGGTGGTGGTAGTGGCGGTGTGCGTGCGTGTGGGTGTGTGCGAGACGATGGCCCCGACGCCTGGCTGCCTAAACAACCATTCCAACCATGACCCACACAGCCCCATGTTCCAAACACTCGTGCTCCTTCAACCACATTTTGACCGATAAAACGAGAGATCAAAATATATTCAACATAAAACAAAAACCAAAAAAAGGAGGAGAATAAAACGCAGCAGCAAACATGATCCCGTTAGATGAAATATTATTACAGGGCTCATCACGAACAGCACAGCAGCAGCACAGCAGAGCAGCGGACAACACGACGCGCCTGCATATCTTGTTCCCTTTTAATATACGTTAAGCACCCCCTTCCCCTCCATCCCCCTACTCCTCTCTCTCTCTCTCTCTCTCTCTCTCTCTCTCTCTCTCTCTCTCTCTCTCTCTCTCTCTCTCACTCACACACACACACCGCTTTTCTTGCCCTGTTTTCCTCTGAAAAACTTTGGACGCGTGGCGTGGTGAGCCTAACAGGTCCGATGCTCATTCCCCCCTCCCCGTCCACTTTCCCCTGCCTCCGGAGCCTCCTTGTTCATCGCATAGACCAGCAGCGGCGGCGGCGGCGGCGGCGGCGGCGGCGGCAGCAGCAGCGTGGCGGAGGAGGGCGTGAAGGACTACACTGCGCCCAGCCTGCTGCGCCCAGCCTCTGCCCGTCCTCCGACCGCGCACAGTCACCCCCGCTCATCCGCGCCGCGTCGCACCACGCCGCGCCACGCTGCGCCACGCCACGCCACGCGGCTGGAACACGATTTGCGTATGAAAGAAACTGGTGATGCGTGCAGAGTGGCTGCCACCGCAGGCAACGCCCGTGCACCACTCTACCTCCCCGTCTTCACTTGCCTGCCTGCCTGCCTTTGCCTGTGCCTCTCTCTCTCTCTCTCTCTCTCTCTCTCTCTCTCTCTCTCTCTCTCTCTCTCTCTCTCTCTCTCTCTCTCTCTCTCTCTCTCTCTCTCTCTCTCTCTCTCTCTCTCTCTCTCTCTCTCTCTCTCTCTCTCTCTCTCTCTCTCTCTCTCTCTCTCTCTCTCCCTCTCCCTCTCTCGCTTTCACAAGCACACCGGTCGATACTCCGCGCTCGAGCTCCCAGTAGTATATGTCGCCGGACTGCTTTCGCTGTTACGTAGTTTAAGAACGAAACTGAGGCAAAAGACGACGTACAGTGTACCTGTGGACACCGACCGAGGTGAGCGCCGGTCTAGGTAGGCAATGCGCCCGCCGGCGTGCACCGGCACTGCCTACCTGCCGGGCGCTCGGGAGGGCTCTGCAGTGGTCGACACTCGTCCACCAAGAGGACACCTACTTGAGTTCCGTGGTTCATGGACGCCCACTGTGCCGCTGCCCTGTCAGTCCGTTTGCGGCCTGCAAAGGGCTCCGGGTGGCACCGCCCGCATCCGTTTTTATCCCCCCCCCCCCCCCCCCCCCCCCTCCTCTCTCTCTCTCTCTCTCTCTCTCTCTCTCTCTCTCTCTCTCTCTCTCTCTCTCTCTCTCTCTCTCTCTCTCTCTCCCTCCACCTACCCGCTTGGTCGTGTACGGGACGCTTACACGCTGCCGTTCACGTATCACACATCCCATGAGGACAGGTGGCCGGTGGCGGCCATAGGCCACAGACATGCGTTTCGACCGAAAAACAATAAATGTAGGGGACATGTTGATCAAAGCGGAAGTGGCGAAGAGGTGACATAATTTCGAGCTGTGAGGGAGTCCGGGCGGTGAAGCGATTGGTTTCCAGGCCGGCGGGTGGCAGCGGAGTGGCAAAGCGGAGCGGCCAGAGTGGCAGGGGCTACCGGAGGACCCCGAGGACCCGGAGGACCCGGAGGACCCGGAGGACCCGGAGGACCCGGAGGACCCGGAGGACCCGGAGGACCCGGAGGACCCGGAGGACCCGGAGGACCCGGAGGACCCCGAGGACCCGGAGGACCCGGAGGACCCGGAGGACCCGGAGGACCCGGAGGACCCGGAGGACCCGGGAGCTCGGACGACCGAGCCGCACCGGACCTACAGGCCAGATTGGATTTCAACTTGGCGGTGGAGAGGGCGATTACGAAAATTGATGCGAGGCGGTGCCGGGCGGGGCGGGGCGGGCCGAGGCCAGGCTCATGACTGCTTGTCGGAGGAGGCCAGCCCGCTCCATCATCATTGATCTATTTGCCCGATGCAAACTCTGTTTCGCCGGGGGGGCGGAGGCAGAGGGGGGCGTCTTCCAGACGTTTGTGCGCGGGAGGGCGCGCCGCGGCGGCGACATGGCAGCGGCGTTATCTGTCCGACGACATGGTCTTGTCAGCCAGGCGGACCGTACGACGGCCACGGCCACGGCCCAGCCTCCTCCGCCCCGGCCTCCGCCCCCGCCGCAGATAGCAGTGTGGCGAGGCGGGCGGGCACAGATATTGACTGTCTCCAGCCGACGACATATCGAAAACGAAGGAGCGCTGACGGCGGTCCGCCAAAGGGGTGCGGGGAGTCATGCTCAGAAACTTACTCATCACGATTACATTGTCTGCCCAAGCGAGCAGCGTGCGCGGCGTGCGTCGGAAGTCCGGGCGGGGCGGGGCGGGGGCCGGCGGCGGGTTCGAGCACCGACAACGTGGCTGCCGGTCTACTTGGCCGTCGTGCTGGCCGCCCTCCTCCTCCTCCTCCTCCTCCTGCAGTCCGTCGGGGCGCTCAATGAGGTGAGGGCCGGCTCGCTGCCTTTGTAAAGCGACCCCCCGTCGAGCACGGGTAAAACCTGGAGTCCGTCCCGTCCCGTCCCGTCCCGTCCCCGAGCTCGGCGCCCACCCGGACCTAGCGGAGCGGGCCCACAACCCAACCCCCTCCCCCAGTGCGGAGTGGCCGCTCCCCTTTTATTCGTACCCACCCAGGCCGAAGGAGCAGGGTACGCTGCTACGGGCTGCGGGCCCCCGGCCCCGGGCCCAGGGCCGCAGGCAGCTGCCGCAGGCCCTCGGGACCGCGCGGGGACCCGCCCGCTGGAATCCCGCAAAGCCACGGCCAACGTCCACGACGAGGCCGATGACACTCAAATCTGGTCTCCAGGCGGCTGGCATGGCAGACTGGAGACTTGTGCGGGGAGGACGTACGGGGGGACGTACGGAGTCGTGCCGCGCTGATCTCGGCACCCCACTGCTGCACCTCCTCTCCTAGTGGTGGTGTTCATATAGGGCCGTGTCCCAGATTAACCGCAGCGGTGCTCATCTTTATGAGCCTCCCCCCACCACCACCACCACCACAAATATTTAATCAAGGAGTCATATTCGGCAGCTCTCGGTGTCGTTGCGGGGGTGGAGGTAGTGGAGAGATGTTAGTTTCCCAGGGATAGTAGGTGCACCGAGATAGGTAATATTTCCCCGGTAATATAATTTTTTTAAATGGTGGGCATGCGGGGGGAGGGGGGAGTATCGTCAAGTTTAACAGAACGGCTCAAGGCAACAGCCGAATCGGCTTTTAGTTTGTCCTACGACCGTTATTCTAACGAAAGAAAAGCGATGTTTGTAGGTTGGCATGGCTGTAGGCAAATTCTTCGCAAGACTTTTATAAGGGTAAACATATAAATGGATAGGGCATGTCAAGAGAAGGTCAGAGCGGGACGGTGCGAGACAGAACCCACAGGGTTAGAGAGAGAGAGAGAGAGAGAGAGAGAGAGAGAGAGAGAGAGAGAGAGAGAGAGAGAGAGAGAGAGAGACACACACAGAGAGAGAGAGAGAGAGACACAGAGAGAGAGAGAGAGAGAGAGAGAGAGAGAGAGAGAGAGAGAGAGAGAGAGAGAGAGAGATATTGAGAAAGTACTGATGGCAGAGAGTGAGTGAGAGAGAGAGTGAGAGAGGCCTCCAGGATGGATCGCCGTCCCTCGCGGTCGGGCCCCTTAACATTGACTGATTTTCCGGAGGTGGTCATCTACAAGTAATAAAAAGCCCCTTGCGGGCAGCCCCTGCAGCAGTCCCTGCAGCAGCCCGTTTGCTTGCCAGCCCCGCATGTCAGAGCCGCCGCCGCCGCCGCCGCTGCCGCCGCCTTCCTCTCCCCCGGTACCGCTCAACCTCAAGTCCTAGTGGCCCCTCATCTAGTGCACGTCAAATTGAAATTCCAGCGCAGCCCCGGAGTCCCTCTCCTCGCCCCCTGCTCCCGGAGCCGTCCGGAGCCTGCCGGACCGCTACAGGCATGCAGCGCCCTGTCCATTTTTCTCCGGCCGCCCGGCCCTGGCCCGCTCATCTGTCCTGCAGCCCTATCTGTCCGTCGGCCGGCCGGGCCTCTGAGGCCACCTACGGCAGCGGCCGTCACCGAAAATACGTTCGGGAAGACGTGGCCGACCATGTCGCTACGATGTCAGAGCGGATTGAGGCAGCGCGGTGTTCATGCTCGTTTTCATATGTTCGGATTCGGGTTCGAGTTCGGATTCAGATTAGGATTCAAATTTGGATTCAGGTTTGGGTTCGGATTTTGGTTCGGAATCGGGTTCGGGTTCGGGTTTAGATTCGGATTCGGGTCCACGTGAGCGTTTCATCTCCCGCCCTACCCGGCAAATAAAAATGCGAACCACTGCTGCCCTATGCGTCGCATTTTATTTACATATCGCTCGCCACGCGTGGTCTGTTTGGCCAGCATTACCCTGCTGCCTGACCGCTACCGCTGCTGCTGCTGCCTGCTGCTGCTGCCTGCTGCTGCTGCCGCTGCGGCTGCTGTTCGCTTTTCGGCGACCGCGAACGAGATATGTACTTTAGGGTTTTCCCGCGCCAGACCTGCTGCGCGCTTTCCGTGCTTGCGCACAATCATGTGTGTGTGTGTGTGTGTGTGTGTGTGTGTGTGTGTGTGTGTGTGTGTGTGTGTGTGTGTGTGTGTTTGTGTTTTGTACAGCAAGCTCAAGCTTATGCCAAGGGATGGAAGGTGCTGAGGATGTTTTAGGCACGGCGGTCGTCCCGTCCTCGTGGTTGTCCGGAGAAAGGGGGTGGGGGTGGGGGGGGGGGGTGGCAGGTGGTGATGGGTGGGGGGGGGGGGGGAGATTCCTACAAACCACTAGTCGGAGATTATGTGGATAAAGACAGCCAGCAAATTCCTGCCGCACGCACTTCAGAAGCATTCCGCAAGGCACTGAGAGCGTAACAGCAGGCACCAAGGACAGGGAGGGAGGGAGGGAGGGAGGGGAAGGGGGGGAAGGGGGAGGGGAGGGGTGCTTTAGGGGATGAGGATTTTGCGGTGAAAAAGAGAGGGGAAGGGTAGCGGTGACGAGGGTCTGCTAAAGCGTTGTGTGTGTGTGTGTGTGTGTGTGTGTGTTTGTGTGCGTTGCGCGCGTGTGTGTAAGATGCTCACTGAAAGTACAGTAGGCAGCAGACGGATCAGACTATCAGACAGCAGACGCAGCTCTGGTAGGCCCGGCTGTAACAGCGCCCCCAGAGACGGCACGGCGGCACAGGCAGCACCCGCTCGACAAGACCCGGGCGGCGCGCCGCCGCCGAGCCGCCACCGGTAGATTTTCGCACGAAACATTTTTTTAAATATGCCTTTACCATCACGCCCACGCCGCCGCCGCCGGCTGTTTCCTACCCTCACACCGCTGCCGTCCAAACTCCCGTCGGCGCCCAGGTCTACCCTCAACTCGTCGAACGCCTGAGAGACCTCGGTATGGAGACCCTACCGAAGCGGTCCGAAAGGAAAAGGGGGGGGGGGGAGGGAAGGGGAGGCTCTGTCTGAGGCGGCCAATGGATACAAATTGCTCTGCGGGGTGGGCGAAGTGAGAGCCCGGCATGCCAGGGCGGAGCGGCGGCCGCTGGCCGGCGGGCCGGTAGCGGTCAGCAGCGTCGGCCAGCAGCGGTCAGCGGCGGTCAGCGGCGGTCAGCGGCGGTCAGCGGCGGTCAGCGGCGGTCAGCGGCGGTCAGCGGCGGTCAGCATGGGACTGCCTCCTGCGGCGCCGACGGGCCAAACTTGGACACGCCGACCGAAGGCGGGAGTCCATAGCGGCGAAAGGTCCGCTGCCAAAGATCCTGCGCTGGCGAAGTCCTGCGGAGATCTGGAGGGACTGCCGGGGTGGATAACGGTGCGAAAATCTGCTACTCCTGCTACTCTTGGTACGGCACGGTTCTGCTGCCGGCTGTGGCCCCACCGCCCCGGCGGGGGCCGCGGGGGCTGCGGGGGCGTCTGACGGCGAACCGGGGGCCGCCTCCTGCTGAAATACAACGCGCCCGCTACTACAATTATTGCGGGCCGTTTCGGGACACTTAATTGTTTCGCGAGAAGAGGGGAGAGAAGGGGAGTGAGAGAGAGAGAGAGAGAGAGAGAGAGAGAGAGAGAGAGAGAGAGAGAGAGAGAGAGAGAGAGAGAGAGAGAGAGAGAGAGAGAGAGAGAGAGACCGGGGTGGGGCGCGGGGGAGTAGGAGAAATAGGGTACGGGGTAAAGCGGGGAGGTAGGTGTGATAAAGTTGCTCTCGTAATAGGTGCCCTCGTAATTGTGATGTACAATCTTGAGCAGCCTTTTCCGACCTTACGAAATCATAGCTTTAGTCCTGCCCGCCCCCCTTTCTCCTGTTTCATTCCCTTTTTCCCTTCTGGTTGGGTGCTGTTTAAGGAAGCGTGGCCGGCGCAGTTTATGACGAGCTAATTACTTCGTTAATAGTGCTCCCCTCCTCCCCCTTCCCTCACCCGTCCCTGACACTCTGGCACTACTTCTCATGATTACGACACATCCAGACGTCGTGTTTACAGCCTCCCTTTTACTCCATCTTTCATTACATCTCCCCGCCCGCACATATTTCGTGCTTTTTCCTCCGCTTTTTCGCGGCAGAGTTGCGTGCTGTTTATAAACTGCTCAAACAATTAACTCTCTTCTCATTTGGATGCGAGCGTCGTCATAGCCAGCGACGTCTGCGCGCGACCCCTTTCCCTCCTCAGTTTTGAGAATAAGAGACAGAGAGGGAGGGGTGAGTGCGTGAGAGAGAGAGAGAGAGAGAGAGAGAGAGAGAGAGAGAGAGAGAGAGAGAGAGAGAGAGAGAGAGAGAGAGAGAGAGAGAGAGAGAGAAAGAGAGAGAGAGAGAGCGAGAAAGTCCTCAGCGTTGGACCTATTGGTCCGCGGCGCTTTACGCTGTGCTAATTAAACAGCCAGGACTGAGGTTTATGGAAAGTGTCATTGACGCCGCTCCCTGCCTCAGCTTCAGCCTCAGCTCCAGCCTCAGCTCCAGCCTCAGCTCCAGCCTCAGCTCCAGCCTCAGCTCCAGCCTCAGCTCCAGCCTCAGATCCAGCCTCAGCTCCAGCCTCAGCTCCAGCCTCAGCTCCAGCCTCAGCTCCAGCCTCAGCTCCAGCCTCAGCTCCAGCCTCAGCTCCAGCCTCAGCTCCAGCCTCAGCTCCAGCCTCAGCTCCAGCCTCAGATGGCCGTGGCCAGTGACCAGTGGCGCTCCTGACCCCGCAGGCCCGCGGCCCCCGCTGCCCCACGGCACCCGATATAAAATCGAAATCGATTCGATATCGACAAATTCGACAGAAGAAATTGATGTAATCCACCGTCTATTCGATATCGAAATGGTATCGAAATTAGATTTTCTTTGTCGATTCGACAAATAATCGATGGAAAAAATCGAGCTTCGACAAAATTTCGACACTATCGATATCAATTTGGTACAATTTCGACAGTCTAATCCTGGGTGGGAGGGCCTGAGGCGCTACTGTGCTGGATGCGACGCGGCGTTTGATTCGATAACGTCAGCGCTGCCCGAGTACACTACACCCATCATGGAATCCCTCGTGTTTCTCCTGCTGCCTTCAACAGGCCCGGGGTGTGCCCAGAATGCGAATGCGCTGGAGCAGCAGCAGCAGCAGCAGCAGCAGCAGCAGCAGCAGCAGCAGCAGCATCAGCAGCAGCAGCAGCAGCAGCAGCAGCAGCAGCAGCAGCAGCTCTCCGCCGCAGCTCTCCGTCCTTGGAAGATGCAAAAGCGGACCTCGATGCGCTGACGGCATCCAGGAGAGATAGCGGAGAGAAATATCTAGCGCTCTCTGCAGAATGAAGATATTTTTTTACTTTTATTCGTCTCGATGGACTGGTGCTAGCCCTGCGGCGGGCCCAGCGGCTGCAGCCTAGTGCGCGATGCAGACGACACGGGAAGCAGGATGACTCAGCAGACGACATAAAGCAGGTGACACGAAGCAGACGACGCGAAGGTGGACGACACGAAGCAGACGACGCAAAGCAGAGGACGCGGCGTCTTCTTCGTACCGTTCAGCACGACAGCCCGGCAGAGTGGCGGCGGGTGGGGGAGCTCAGAAGCGGGCCTGATTATATCCCCGCCCCCGGCGTTTTTAGAGCCTCAGAAAAATCTCATTAAAATCAAAAACAGAGCTGCAGGAAAAACAACCCCGGCCCGCGGCCGAGCCCGGCCGTCGCCGAGCCGCGCGGGGCCGAGGAGCCGCTCCCCGCCGCTCCGCGCCCTGCCCCCGCCCAGCCCCGGGCGGCCTGTAGTTCCGGCGCGCGGGCCGAAGTGTGAAAAATTCAGCGGGGGAGCCCACCGGCCTGGGGGCATCCCACGCCCACGACCCGTTTGTTACGACCCTCCGGAACCCCCTCGCAAATTAGTGGCCATAGAAATGGCCGCCACGACAGAGCAAGTGATAAAACGCGGACTCCGGGCGGATTAGCGCGGGCCGCCGTCAGCGAAAGACGTCGAGGGGGGCACTGGGTCGGCCGGACCCCGTGAGCCGTGCGTATGAGAAATCTAGCGGAACAGGATTGCGTAAAGCCGTGATTGAATCCAGGCCACACTCGTCAGAAACGACAGCCGCGCTGGGGCCGGGGGGGGGGGGGGGGGCGCCCTTGGTCCCCGTTGGGTCCAGCCTGGCCTGCTCTGCGGAGCCCCACGGCGGCCTAGCTGGGGTCGCAGTCCCGCCCCACGTCGCCCCGTCAGCCGGTCATAAACTTCTCATATCTGGCATGGGCTCGCGGATTACGCTGCCACTGTAGTGTTTATTTCCCGAGGCGTGCATAAAACGACGTCTCTCCGTTCGGGCCTCTCTTGTTTGGCTCCGCCGCGTGCTTCTTGGGCCTTTCACTGCCAGTCAGCGTGCACCGCGTCTTACTCCGAGACCAAAACCCTTTTGTTCTTGCCCGTTCTCTCTCTCTCTCTCTCTCTCTCTCTCTCTCTCTCTCTCTCTCTCTCTCTCTCTCTCTCTCTCTCTCTCTCTCTCTCTCTCTCTCGCCCTCTCTCGCCCTCTCTCTCCTGCCCACACACTCGCGTGCTCCCGGATCCCGGACCGAAGCGCGCCGCTACGGGGACTGTCCCAGCGATGTGTTCTCGTCCTCGCGTATTGCCTCTTTCCCAACTGTATCTAAAAAATAAACGTTCTAACTGTGCTGTTGTTGTTGTTGTTGTTGTTGTTTTATTTTCACGGTGAAACAGAACCTCAAAAGACGCTGTTTAAAATCTCTCTATGCCTCTTCTTAATTGTTAGATTCCATCTCGGGCGCGCTGCGCCCTCCCTGGGCTCATGTTGGTGGAATTGTGTCATTTCTGTTTGACGGCCAGTACCAGGCCAGTGCCAGCCCGTCGGTTCGGTCTCTTTCGGTGCTGCGGAGGTCCAGCTTCGCTGTTCAAGGGCCCCCGATTTCGAACAGCGAACGGCCGCGGGAGGTCATAGGCCGCTGGTGGTGGTGCGGTCGGAGGCGCGGCACGGCCCTACCGGCTCCCTGCGCCCAGCCACTTCATCACCCGGGCCAGCAGCTGTCCCGTGCACTGCCCTTTGGCTGCCCCGCCCCGCCCAGCCACGCCCCGCCCCGCCACGCCACGCCACGCCACGCCACGCCACGCCACGCCACGCCACGCCACGCTGGTGTGGCAGTGATGGCATACCCCCAGGGAGGAGGTGCCCCCCGGTACACCATCCCTAGGGGCCATGTACCCCCCCACCAACCGACTCGGGGGTACACGATCCCTAGGGGCCATGTACCCCCCGGGGGGTACACCATCCCTAGGGGCCGTGTAATCATGATGACGTAATATGTGAATGGACCCTAAGCAGGTTATATTGCGTTATTTCCGGCGAGCTTTGCATGTCAAATGATTTACAATGGATCGGGCGAGGGGCGCTAGAGGGGGGTGACTTCTTCGGCGGTACGGCGCCGCGGCCGATGTGCTGGGCAGAGCTGGGTGCGGCGGTACGTAGTCGGTGCGGTCTAGGCTGGCCGGCCCGGGGCGCCGACGATTTATTGACTGTCCCCTCGGCAGACAGGGCAGCACCACCGCCGGGGTAGTGTGGGGTACACGGGCTTACTCGCTCTCCTTTTCTGCCGCGCGATGCCCGAGGCTGGGCCCGAGGGAGAAGGAAATGTTCTCACGTCCTCATGCATGAACCCTTACCACACTACGCTGTGTGTGTGTCTCTCTCTCTCTCTCTCTCTCTCTCTCTCTCTCTCTCTCTCTCTCTCGCTCTCTATATCTTTCTCTCTACTATATATATATTTCTCCCCCCCTCTCTCTCTCGCTCTCGGTGCATACTTGCGAAGTTGCAGTATCGGGTTGGAACGCAACAGGACGGCTGATGTGAGTGTTGGGGTGACGGCGACACATGCCGCTGGATAGTGCCGGGACCGCCCTGGCCGGCTCCAGCCGGACACAGCCGTGTGTTCGAGGAGGAAATGGACCGAGAGACGGCCACAGGACTGCTACGGCCCTTTCCCAGGCTCCCTCCTCCCTCCTCCCTCCTCTCTCCTCCCTCCTCCTTCTTCCTCTCTCTCCAACCTCCACCTCTTCTGGCTTCTCCAGCGGCCGGCAACGCAGCACGACGGCTCCGCGCAGGGCGGAAAAACGGAACAAATTGAGAAACGATACCTCGCCATTTTTCTCCGGGTGCGGCGCGGGGCGTCGAAATCTCCGGGGAGCTGTGATGCGTGAAAAAGCGTGCAGGACCGCGCGACCAGAAACCACCGGGTCATTCTGGGGAGTTAGAGGCCGGGACGCGGCTGGCCTGGCGTCTCCGTTTCAATCACAAACATCGACCGGCAGCACCACCTGGCGTTCTCACGGCCCGTACATATCACCCTATCCGCTTTAACATTTTAATTAGAACGAAAAATTCCAGCATCACCTGATAATTTTGCACCTGGAGGAAAATATTCTTAGTCCGGAAGCATTCAATTCAGATTCAGACTCCCTGAAAGTCTCTTAGAGCTCAAAATTAAGCGAAGACCACGACTACCTTTCCTTCCTCAGCATCCCCTGTCCTCTGTGCGTAAAGAGTACACGAAAAATGAAGATATTACCTACAGGTAATATGGGTATTTTTCATGCACTGATTATTACAGAGCACAGCACGCCTCTACTTCTGACCCGTTTCCCTTCATTATTCCCTTTTTCCCGAAGTCTGACACTCTGCGTCTGCTGGCTCTTCAAACCTTTCCGGCTCCGGCCGCGCTTCGCCTCGCTTTTTCCGTCTTTTTCTTCGCTCATAATTTCCTCCTCTCTCTCTCTCTCTCTCTCTCTCTCTCTCTCTCTCTCTCTCTCTCTCTCTCTCTCTCTCTCTCTCTCTCTCTCTCTCTCTCTCTCTCTCTCTCTCTCTCTCGCCGACGTTTGCGCGCGGTTGCGGTGAAAAGGCGAAACGCGCAGCTAGGCGCAGGGCAGAGCCTTGACTTCCCCGGCCGCCGCCGTTCACTGTGGCTTAAAACTTGTAATATTAATTTTCGCTGCGTTCCTGCGCTTTGCTCCGTGTTATCGCACAACGCTAGGCCAGGGCCGGCCTACCTTGTGGTGGTGGCCATAGGCTGGCCGGAAGACAGGGCCGCACCGCGCACACACACACACGCCCTCATCAACACATGTAGGAAGAGGCTGCTGCTGCTGCTGCAATCAAGACGAAATACAGCAGAATCGCAGCCGAGCTCCACACTTTTCTTTCAGTTCACTGAAGTGAATGAGAGGTGTGCCAAGGGGACGTATGCGACATGTGTGGAGGGCTGCGCGCTGAGACGCCTGACACGGCACGAGCAGTGCCGTGTGTGTGTGTGTGTGTGTGTGTGTGTGTGTGCGTGTGTGCGCGTGCGTGTGCGTGTGTGTGTGTGTGTGCGTGTGTGTGTGTGCGTGTGAGTGTGTGTGTCGCACGGCCTGTGGGTCCTGCTGTGGGGCTTGTAGTGGATTGAGGGGCGAGGGTTTGAGGAATGGCGCGCGCCTCCGCCAGAGAGGAAATGAAATGAAAAATTGGGTCTCTTGGCGCTGGATGAAGAGGGAGCCCTGCGCGTGGCTCGGCGGCGCGGCCTGCAAAGACACCAGCTTGTCAGCAGCAAAAGGGGGGGGGGCTAATCGGCACGAGAATTTCGCCAGTATTGGCCTTTTTTTTTTTTCCATATTTTATTTTCATTTTTTTATTTCTGAAGCTGAGCAGAAAAATATACGCAAAGAACTGTCGTTGACTAATCTTCCTTGAATCATAGCTTCTACTGTGAGTAACTCCATGTGTAGATGACAAATTCAATGCCAGTTTTCCTCAAACGTTTCTAGTTTTTCGGGTGAAAGCCAATTAATGGAATCATGCCCGCGGGCTGGTAAACTGAAGGGGGCGGGGGAACTAAAAGCGAGGCATAGCGCACTCAAAGTGAAAGGAGGGAGGGGGGGGGGGGCAGAAAAGAAAAAGAACAGGAATCAGCAGAGGCGATGAGGACAGCTCTGTTTGTGTCCACGCTCCGCTCGTGATGCCCGTGAGGATGCCAACCCTCCGAATGTCCATTTAACAATTCTGTCCGTGAACTGGGCCTGTTTTGAAGCGCATCTAAATCTGGCGACAATTTTGTCTTTAAATTTTAACAAAAAAAAAAACTGTTTTGGGGGGTTACAAAAACGTTTTAAAAGTCAGATGGGCTTAAAACTGGCCCCAGCGGCCCCAGCTCACGGACGAAACTATGTTTCCCTTGTCATGAGTGTGCACAAACGCATCTGCCATGCGCGCTGCGGTTGCTTAAGCTGTGCCTTGAGCTATAGCTCTACCTCCACCTCCATTTCTACCTTCAGCTCTACCCGGCTCTACCTCAACCTCTACCACACATAACAGCCTCGCGACACCATGATTTCCCCCGTTGTGTTGTCGGGCATCACCTACATTTACAGCGCGTAGGCGGCAGCGCAGCGGCCGACCCGAGGCCGCCACGCCGCGCCACGCCGCGCCACGCCACGCCCACGCCACGCTGCACAGCTTTGCTTTGAGGCCCATTGTTCTCCTGGCTTGGGGCTGGCAGCAGCAGCAACAGCAGCACGCCTCGTGGAGCCCCGCCGCCGACATCGTCTTCGTCTTTCTGCACACGCGTCAAAGGAGAGGGGGGAGAGGGGGGGGAGAGGGGGGGGAGAGGAAAGCGCTAGTTGTCTGCATGCACATGCTCCGTGGGCAAACACTGCAGCGGCTCCCGTATGCATATGTACACAGCACAGAAAGCAACCAGTGGCGTTCCAAAACAAAGGCCGACAGACAGACGGACAGACAGACAGACAGGGATACTTGGGGGATGGGGGATTACTACGCCCTCTTTCAAAGAAACAGAGACCAGACAACTCCAATCATCGTACCCACCTTCCTTTTATTCCCCCCCCCCCTCTCTCTCTCTCCCCCCAGCAGCCAGCAAACCCACCGGTAAGCGAGCAGCCCCCCCCCCCAATCCCTCTCCCCTTTCTTCGAAACTCTGTATAATGAAGCAAAGTTGGCTCCCTAAACGAAATAACAAATTAAAAGTGATCCCGGGCCATTCGGCGAAAGGGGATTATTTTGACAGAGTTTGCAGAGTCGGATAGTGGCTCTAGTAGCGGCACCATTGTTCCGGTCGCGTTATTCGCAGATCAGGCCGTCCAGCGGAGCAGAGCGGACGCGAAGGGGATTATTTGCAGCCAGGGTTTTGTTTCGAGGGTACAACGGCGCAAAGCTACGAGAGAGGAGGGGAGAGAAGGGCGGTGGGATTATTACCGGCAGGTGTTTTGAACTGCAAGTAACCAGGCTCTAAAAGCGGGGTGAGTCGTGTACAGTGGGATATGCGTTCAGCGGCAACAGCGAATAGCTGCGGCGACAAACTAACCCCAACGATGCATGCGCTCCACGAACCTCTGGCCACACGTTTAGCCATCTCTCTGTCTCTATCACACACTTCAATTTTTAAGAAGAATTGCTTTGTATTACGAAGAATTTCCTTTGTAGCCTACGAAGAAATAAGCGACTTTGTATTAACTGGCTCCGTAGGCTACGAAGCACGTGTTTGTAATACGAAGTTGAGCTTCGCAGCCTACGAAGAACGGCTTTTATGCTACGAAGTCAGTCTTCGTAATACAACGACATGCTTTGTAGTGCGAAGGTGCGGTGTTCTTTGTAGATCTACGAAGAATTCGCTTCGTAGGAATTTAAGAGTGCAGTCTCTATTTCTGGCGCAGTGTCTCTGTCTCTCTCTCTCTCTGTCTCTCTCTCTCTGTGTGGGGAGAGCCCGGTAGGTAGGCAGCCTCGGAACAGAGCGGCTTGGCGGACTTGCCTACCCACCGCGCTGCAGGCGCGTCACCGGCCGACACCGATGCCAGACCCACTCCGAGGGCACTCGGCTGTTATGCCTTGGAGGCTCGGGCGGTCGTCGCTAAACAGTGTGACATCGGTAATCTGCATGGTCGGGGCGGGAAGGTGCCAAAATCACGACGAGCCGCGTTTATTTGCTTTTCAAGGCAAATTCCCTCCACTGACGTTATCGAAAACCGAAGAACCGTTGTCTCTTTTCCTCGACTAAAAACGCCCCCCCCCCCCCACCGTTCTCTCTCTCTCTCTCTCTCTCTCTCTCTCTCTCTCTCTCTCTCTCTCTCTCTCTCTCTCTCTCTCTCTCTCTCTCTCGTTTTCCTCCATCTCCCTCTCTTGCCCTGCGCAATGCCACTCAATATTCAAATCGGCCAAAGGGGTTTCAGCCGAAAGGGGGAAAAAAAGAAAGATGTAAAGAGCGGTTGGCAGGGAGAGGGCTGAGGCCGAACCTAACGGGTTCCGGCAAGTGGAGCCCGTTGGAGGTGCGAGAGGTGGCGGGCACATCCAGTCATCTGGTAGTTCAGTCACTGTACAAAATTTTCAGTATTGGTGTGCCTCTCGGGGAAAAAAGCCCTCCCCCAATGTGTAATGTCGCTGCAGTTTCTTCTTTTGTCTTCTTTTTGCGTGTTCTTCTTGTCTGTCTCTCTCTTTTTCGGTCTAGTGTCGCGCCGGCCGGCGGCCCTGCTTGATGGGACGCCCCCTCCTTACCCTCCTCCCTCTCGCTTCCACCCCCTCATCTTTCCCGCCCGAGCTTTCTCTTTTTCTCATTCGCGGGGGTTCCTTTAAATTATTTCCATCTCTGGCGACAAAAGAATTTCCCCGGCCCGGCCCCGGCCGGGTGGGTGAGTCCTGCGCCAGTGTGGCCTATGCCATACCACGTGGGCAGACGTGCTCACAAAGACCAGCCTGCGCACTCACCGCCCCCGGGCCGCCCCCGGGCCGCCCCCGGGCCGCCCCCGTGCCGCCCCCGGGTACGAGGCTTCTGGAGCTGCAGGGGCCGTCCGCGGGCGTCGAGCGTCGAGTACCGACCGGTGGGAAGAATGCCTTCAGTCGGCTCGGAAAATTTAGCCGGACATGGCCATAACACATGTTGCCCACCCTTACTCAGGAACTACTCTCCGACACCGCGCGCCACAATGCATAGGTGGTCCTCGTCCAAGATCTGCAGCGAGCAAGGGGTCCCTCACTCAAAAAAATCAATGTGCACCCTACAAAAGAGTCAGATAAAAATCAGAAAAAGTCACAATAAAATAAGAAAAAAGTAAGAAAATTTAAGCAAAAATATGAAACGTTCGAGAAAACTAAGGAAAAAAAAATAAAAATCAAATATTGATTTTAAATCATGGTACGCTTGCACCATGAGTGAGGAACCCCTCGGCAGCGAGTGATCGAATCTTTGGATGGCGTGGGAGGTCTAGGGTGCCCCCCTGCTGCCCTGGCCGTCGTCCCCAGCGGGACCGAGTCGACTACAGGACGGCCACGGCCGTGTACGGCAGTCAGTCGTCGACGGCGGCCTCCAATCTGGATCACAGCCGTCACCGCTCCACTCCCTGGCACCGCGCCGCTGTGCGGGTCCTGCTGGGGGCAAGCTAGGCATCCAGAAAGTGTCCCGGCTCTGCGATGAAATGCCTCCCTCAGCCCCGCCGGCCCCGCCGGCCCCGCCCCACAGCTTGTCCGGGAGGAGAGGGCCCCGTCGGGGGCCCCGGGGCACTGCTGTTGTGGCCAAACATGATCCCCCACTCGTACGGCGGCCGCACGGCACGCGCGCTCTGCACAGATTTGATCAGGAGAACGTTGAAATTGTTGATCATGCGGCCGACTGAAAGGCAAGCGCAGAGTGATCTCTCTCTCTCTCTCTCTCTCTCTCTCTCTCTCTCTCTCTCTCATACACTCACAACCCCCTTCATCTCTCTCTCTCTGGCGCAAGAAGGGGTTGGTCGAGACGTTGTCACTTCCACGCACACGACGCACTCAGGCAAGCAGTGGTCGAACAGCGGGCGGGTGGTCGGGTGTCCACTTCGGGCCATCCCTCTTGTTGAAGACGGCCAGTAAGAATTACACTTCTCATCCCCTTCTCTGTCTCTGTCTCTGTCTCTGTCTCTCTCTCTCTCTCTCTCTCTCTCTCTCTCTCTCTCTCTCTCTCTCTCTCTCTCTCTCTCTTTGTCTCTCACCGCCCCCTCCCCCCCCTCCACATTCCTCGCTATATTCCTTTCCTTGTTTTCACAAGACTGTATTATTAGCTTACCTTGTTTATTTCATGATGAATACGGAAAAGTTGTGCGCGCTCAAGGAGGACTTTTTAGCCTCGTGTACACAACCAAAGCGAACACAATAAATCTAAATCTCCTCGTCCTCTTCCTCGCTCTGTTTCGCCCCGCGAAGCCTCAGCCTTATTCACGGCTGATACCAAGCGACCCTCAATTTTTATCTTTTTTTATTTTTACAATTGTTTCGATATAAAAAAAGCATATATTGTTGATCCGCACAGCAGTTTCCAGCCTATTCAATGATAGTGACTGTGGAGAAAAGTTTCAGGTTTGGCAGCTGGCGGAGGGGCGTAAGGGCCGGCCAAGTAGCCGGCGGCGCCGCAGGGGGTTCGTCGTCACACCGTCCCGGCTCCTTGAGGCGGCGCCCGCTGGACCACCCGAAGGGCCGAAGGGCCCAATGTTCCTGAGCGGCCATCAGTAATTTCCGGTCGACGCCAACACAGTTATTTATTACTTCCGGTGGGACCGCGGCGGGACCCGGACCCGCGCCGAGGAAGGGCGCAGCGGCGGCAGCACGCCCTCTCCCTCCTTTTCCTTCTCTCCTTAAGCTAATTTTATGAGTTGTCCCCGGAGGAAGAGGAATCTGCCCGGACAGCACCGCACGGCCCAGCCGGCCCCGGCTGCCCCCGCCGCCCCCCGCCGGCCTCCGCCCCGGGAGCAGAAGGAGGGGAGAGGACCCCGTCACGGCCTCCGCCACCATCGTAGGAACCCGACTGAAAGAGTAATTGACTTGCAGAACGACGACGCCAGTGTATATCCTAAACATTTAAGGAGGCTGTTTACCACCCCTCTTCCTTTCCTTCCCATCCCCTCCCCCCTCTTTACTCCGCCTGTACCCCGCGGACGTGCCTTGGCCCACAAAAACGCTGGGTTGGGCCGGGGGTGGACCGGGGGCGGGCCGGGGGTGCTGGGCCGGGGGCGGTCAGGCGACAACTACCACTGAGATCGGCGCGACCTGTTCCGTTTCCGCCGTGTGGGCGAGCAGAATGTGGAGATCGTTTAATTCTCGCCCGTCCTAGAAGTCAAAGATTTAAAAAGCATAGCGCCATCGGAACTCCTCTCTTACCTCACCGTCAGTATAAAAATACTCTGGCGACTGTTTTGTTCAAATATATATATATATGAGGGGATGTCCGGTTATAGAGATACCCCTCGATTCGTAACAAAAACTAAAGATTCCTGGCGAACTTTCAGTCCCGGCGTAATTTTAGTGACTCAAAAAAAAAAAAGAAACTTGAGCCTCTTGTTCTTGGCAACGTATTAGGCCTAGCAGTTATTTTAGCATTTCAGAAAAAAATCCCTCTTACATTAAGGGCAGGGGATGATTGATATCACGTTTGAATCGAGATTATTTTTGGTAGAGTAGGTTCGTCGAGCTCGGCGGCCAGTGGCTCTGCGGGCGGGCCGCGGCCACAACAAGTTGTTAGGTACCGATAGCAGGCGCGGTGGGGGGCGGTGAGGAGGGGGGGGGGGGGGGGAGCCCCCTGCGGGCCCCGCACCCCCGGGCGGCCCGGCACACACACACACACACACACACACACACACCGCAGACACTCCCCCGCGCGCCTACCCTCCCTTTACCTCAGTTTACCTCGGCCGCGCCCCCGCCCCGCCCCGCGCCACCCCCTCTGTCTCTCTCTCTCCTTCCCTCTCGCAGGAACGCCGATATGATACGGTTATGATCCCGCCGCGCGTCGCCCTGGCAACCAGCCTCCGTGTTCCGCCCCCCGCCCCGCTCCGCGCCGCCCCTCCTCCCCCTTGTCCTTATAAAAGCGCGGCGGGGTGAGGGGGTGGCGCACTCGGCGGCGGAGTTTCGACCGACCCTCACGGCTCTGCTGCTCTGCTCCGCTCCGCCCGCTCACTGTGGCCCCGGCGCTCCGGGCGGCAGCATCCCTGGTCCAGCGCGGCCCCAGCTGGCTCCAGCTGGCTCCAGCGGCCCAGCCAGGGCCTCTCTCCAGGCGCTCCAGCGCCACCGCGCTCCCCTGCAGCGCCGCGGGCCCGTCTCCAGCGCCAGTGCAATGTGGTGATGTGTGTTCGTGGTTGTCTCGCGTGTGAGCAAGCCGACGCCGCCCCGCGCCTGGAGGCGCCTGGAGGTGCCTGGAGGCTCCAGGCTGCAAGCTCCAGCACAGAGGTGAGTTGGACCACGTGCCCGCCGCTTCCAGATGGTACGGTTCTGCGGCGACGCCCTCGCCGTGAGCGCGCGCCGGAGGCCGTCGGCGTGCCCGCGAGCGCGGTGCGCCGCCGGGGCCGCACGTCCACGACGACCCCAGAGCGAGGCCGTGGCCAAGACCCGCAAGGCCGAGAGGGAGGAGTGTTAGGTTATGTGCGGCACGCTGCTGCGCTGCTGCCACCCCAGGCGTCGCGGCGCCCTTGGCCAGGCCAGGCGGCGCCGTGACGTAGTCCGGCACGGAGAGGCTCGGCACAGCACGGCCCGGCACAGCCAGGCACAGCCCGGGGCCCGGGGAGGCGGAGGCGGAGGCTAGGCTCGGGGAGGCAAAGTGCGTTCGCCGCGCCTGAGCCTGGGCCTGGGCCGTGTGGAGCGCGGAGTACAGCCCGTCCGCTGACACCCGCGGCCCTGCGGCGCCATGCAGATCAGCGGGTGTGATCGGTGACCAACGGGCCCCCGGCAAGCCCCCGCCAAAGACCACCTGTTCTCGCACGTGCACTGGGAGGTCGTCGCGGTCCTCCGAACCCGTCCTTGCGGAGCGAACAGCTCCTGGCTCTGACCCCGGGCACCGGCAGTGTCGATCAGAGACCAGCAGCTGGTCCAGCAGCATGGCACCGCGCCGCACCGCGCCGCCTCGACTCGGAAAGCCCCCAGGATTACACAGGCCAAACCGGCCTGGCCAAGTTTCTCCTCTCCCCCGCCGCTGCCCTTGTCGAAGCCGGGCCCAAAGTGGTTGTTGGCCGTGCTGCCCTGCCCTCCCGCTGACTTCCAAGGATCCCGGCCCGGACTAGGGGACCAGGCCGGGGCCGGGGGCAGGGCCGGGGGCGGGGCCGGGGGCGGGGCCGGGGGCGGGGCCGGGGGCGGGGCCGGGGGCAGGGCCGGGGGCGGGGCCGGGGGCAGGGCCAGGAGCAGGGTCCGGGACCGCCTGGTATCATCCCGGCTGCGCTGGACCCGGGGCCGGGATGCTGGGCCGCCTGCCGCTTGCGGAGTCGGAGGGGTTCGGGAAGCGTTGCCGTGGCAACGGACGCCGCAGTGGCCTGTCGGCTGGGGGTCGCCTCGCCACGCGGCGCCACGCCGCGCCACGGCACAGCCACGGGGCTGGGGCTAAAAGTTCCACCTCGAGCCCTTCGCTGCTCAGGCGTAGAGTTGGGGAGCGGGGCGGAGGGCCATGTCAAACGGTATGTGGTTCGCCGCCCGTTTCCCGATAGCCCCATCGTGTCCCTGCGCAGGGGGAGGGGGAGGAGGAAGGAAAGGGTGAGTGACGTCTCTCGCACTGTGTCCAGTGCAATCTCTATCTCTCTCTCTCTCTCTCTCTCTCTCTCTCTCTCTCTGTCTGTCTGTCTCTCTTTCTCTCTCTCTCTCTCTCTCTCTCTCTCTCTCTCTGTCTGTCTGTCTCTCTTTCTCTCTCTCTTTCTCTCTCTGTCACTCCCGCGTGTACCACCGGGGTCCGCCTTCTCTAGAAAGTATGGGGGAAAAAGTTGGATGGTGGAGGAAAAATGTCATGTTTTGTAACTCTCTCACACTGCCCTCTGTCTCTGTCTCTCTCGTGCGCTGGTGGCAGTGAGCGCAGCGGCTATCATTTCCGTGTCCAGTAGCGTATCACATCTGCATAGCAAGTGGAGTCATGTTGGTAACTTGAGATATATGTGCGTGTTTGTGTGTGTTTGTGTGTGTGTTTGTATGTGTGTGTGTGTGTGTGTGTAAAAGGGTGCGCACACACACTCACACGCATATATATATGTAGGCCTGGTGAGAGTGGCACGGGAGGGATCCCGATATTATTCGAGGCTGAGAGGCCACTGGAAATGCTGGTTGACATGCGCTCGGGCGGAGGGGGGGGGGGGGGGGGGACCGCAGGAGCTGGCTGCTCTGGTTTATTTTTACACTGGCAACCCCAACGCCTGCGCTGCTGCGACGATTGTCATCCGTTTTCCAATTTCGAGAGTCTGATATTTGGAAGTGATGCGACACAAAGAGCGTTTTCGAATACCAAAAAACAAGACAGGCATGGAGTGTGCACGAAGACAAACCAGAACTGGTTTTGCTCTTTGGGCCAATAATACCACGGACGTAGTTCCCAGACGATCCCTTAGTACGAGTGAAAAGAAAAAGAGATAGATGGGAAGGAAGGAGCCGTCAAGCTTCGCCGTCAACGCAACGGGGCCCTCGCGCCCCCAGCTGACACTGACACGTGTGTCGCCGAGGGCAAAAAGCCGCAATATTGCCCTGCGGTCCTGTCCCTGTTTCACTTTTGACGATCTTCACCGCGCCCTCTTGGAATTCAAATCGCGTGCTGCCGCCGCCGCCGCACCGGTGGCGCCACCGTCTCCACCACCGTCCACTCCAATTTGGTGTGTTTCTCGCATGAGTGGGAAAACGCGCGGAGAAAACGGCAATCTCCTTCCTCTCTAACAACGTAAAGGCCATCTCATCGTTCACGGCTCCACGGCTCCTTGGCGGCGTGCGCGGCCCCAACCCCGGCCCCAGACCCGGTCCCGGCCTCGCGGCCCCAGACTCGGCCCGGAAAAAGAAAAGGACCTGTTTTTCCCCGTTAATAAATCAAAAATCTCCGCGCCGGCTCGGGCAAAGAAACGAGTCCATGTTGTTGCGTTGTGCTGCAAGGCCGACCCCGCCACGTCCCGGCCCCGGCTCGTGCAATATTAACGTGGAGGGCCAAAGGAAGGCCGGCGGCGGGTGGCCTCTGAGAGCGCCAGGCCGCTGCCCCCGCCGCCCCCGCCGCCCCCGCCGCCCCACTAGCGGAGCGCCGCTGCCCTTCGGAGACTTACTCAGCGTTCGCTACGCCGCCGGAACCCTCACGAAGGTCTACACAGAATACTCGGCCGCATCATGAGGGTCTCTTGACCATACTGTGCCGCTCGACAGAGGATTCCCTCTCCACTTAGCGATCACTCAGGATATCACGGCTCTGCTGCAAATCCTAGTGGCCGCCTCCCGTGTGCTGGGCTGTGCGCACTCCCCGAAGTATGTCGTGTTTCCCGCCAGATCCAGGGTGAGGAGGGCCCCCGCCGCCCCCGTCGCCCCCGCCGCCCCCCCGACGGCCCCTGGCCAGGTCAGAGACGAGGCGGCGAAGGCGAAGCTGTGCCGCCAGCTAAGCTACGCCAAAACCCGTGCCGTGCCTCCAGCCCGTTCGAGCCGCCCCCCGCCGCCCCCCGCCGCCCCTGCCGCCAACCCCCGCCGCCGCCCCCTGCCGTCCACCACGTTACGCCCTGCTTCAGCTTCAGCGGCGTGCTCGCTCAGGCCAGGCGTCCCCTGGGCCAATCCTTCTTCGGGAGTGAATCCTCTTCTTCTCCCTCATCTTCTCCCTGCTCCGGCTCCAGCCCGCTCGTCTCTGCTTCTGCCTCTCTCTCTCTCTCTCTCTCTCTCTCTCTCTCTCTCTCTCTCTCTCTCTCTCTCTCTCTCTCTCTCTCTCTCTCTCTCTCTCTCTCTCTCTCTCTCTCTCTCTCTCTCTCTCTCTCTCTCTCTCTCTCTCTCTCTCTCTCTCTCTCTCTCTCTCTCTCTCTCTCTCTCTCTCTCTGCCCAAAAGGAAACAACCTCTCGTGCAGGGAGATGTTTGAGGTCCAGTGCGGCTGGGAATCGCGCATCCGCCGCTGGTATGCGAACTCAACGAACCGCCTCCCCGGGGCTCTCGTCGAAGTACGAGGCTCCCGTTCTAAGGTCGTGCCTGATCTAGGTTCTAGGATCCCTGTGTCTTGTCTAGTTTCTAGGCTCCCTTAGCTTTGTCTCCGTCCGCCCGGCCTACCGGGGGGCAATGATGTGCACCGATTCACTGCCAGCCAAGTGTGAGTGTCGGAGAGAGAGGGATGATGGGTGGCTATGCCTGCGGAGGAAGAGGGACGGACAGGAGGGAAACTGGCCGCTCCCGCCACCCCCTGCCGCTACTGCTGCACTCCACGGGGAACCGTTTGATATTGGCGGTAAGATATTGATTCCAGACGGGAGTGTAAAGTTTTGGGGGAAATATGGGTCCTGCCGTCTGCGAGGAGAAGGAGTTACAGCGCCGGGGTGGGGCGGGAGCCCATGGGTCCCCAGGCCCTCCTTCCAGGGGCTGCCGGTGCCGGGGGCTGCCGGGGGCGGCAGGGGGCGGCAGGGGGCGGCAGGGGGCGGCCGGAGGCATCCCCAGCATCAGAGTGATATTTATGTAGCGTCGCTGCCGGCGCGCGGGGCTGCAGTGGCGAGCACTGCTTCGCCGTGAAATATCTGACATTTAAAACACTCGGGCGGCCGACCGGCGTGATACCCTTCATCAGGATGCCCTGCACGGGCGGGCGCGGCACGGCATACGGCCTGCGAGCGCCGAGGGTCCTCCCCTGGGAAGGCCTGGCAGGCAGCAGGAAGAAGGAAGGGCCTCGCGCTTTTCAATTTGGAAAATGGGTTCATTGGATTTGGAAAGCACCACTCGATAGTACATCCCATTCTTTTTTATTATAAAAAAAAAAACAGAATCCGTAGGCTTCCTTTTTTATTTTTCAGAGCAAGAAATATATAGGATTTTTTTTTTTTAGCAACCCGCTGCGTTTCATGTTGTAAAGTGTTGTTTTGTAGCTTACGCTTTCAAGTGCTGAATTTCGAGCAGAACAGTTCGCTAAATTCACGCAGCCGGCACAACTTTTCCGCTTGTAAGTGTAGGCATAAAGCAGTGCATTAGGGGAAGTGCGAGGGGGGTGGCGCTGGATATCCGACGTAGCACGGCTGCAGGATCTTGCCCCAGCGGAAATATGAGAGAGTGAGCGCGTGGCTGAGAGGCAGAGAGCAAGGAGGAAAGAGCGCAGAGAGAGAGAGAGAGAGAGAGAGAGAGAGAGAGAGAGAGAGAGAGAGAGAGAGAGAGAGAGAGAGAGAGAGAGAGAGAGAGAGAGAGAGAGAGAGAGATTTTGTCGAGTCTATGGAGGTGAGGCTGCTGCAAACTTCTCGGCGACATCCGCTTTGGGAGGTGGCTGGAGGGCCGGCGAGGGTCGGCGGGGGCTGAGCTGTGAGTGTGGAGGGTGGTAGTGGTGGTGGTGGTGGTGGTGGTGGCGGTGGTGGTAGCGGTGGGGGTAGAATGTGTCACAGCGCCGCATCGCACGGCCTTGGGCCAGGCCTGGAGGGCGCCGAGCCGAGCCGTGCCGCACCGTGCCGCACAGTGCGTCCCCTCTCCCTTGATCCGCTAGGATCGAGATGCCTTTGTCAACGGCATTTATGGCGAGCGTTTAGGCCGCATTGTGGACCACTGGGTGAGGGGAGGGGAGGGGAGGGTGGGCGCGGCGGCAGGGCCGTCCCCGTCCTGGCCTGTGAGCTTGGCGGGGGCCGCGGGGGCCGCGGGGGCCGCGGGGGCGCCCGCGGGGCGATGCGGCCCGGTTTATGCGAGCAGCAGCGCTGAGGGAGAAGCAGCGGCCCAGCAGCCTGTCCCGGCGTCCCGCCCCGGCGGTTCCTGTCTGACCCGCAGAGCCCCCACGATTTTCACGTCGTGCGGTAAAAAAAAAATAAAAGCCGAACGCTTTGGATGAAGGCGAATGTTTCGATCCAGCGCCGCAAAGCGGGGAATGCTTTTGATGACCTCAGAGCGTTGCCTGGCGCCGACGTCACTCTTATGAACGGGGCGCGCTGCGTGCTCCGCTCCGCTGCCCTGCTCCCCGCGCTCCGAGCGGCGGGCGGCGAGCGCCCGGCTGGGTAGGCAGCCCGCCCGCTGGCGTGCGTCGCCGCTGCCTACCTCCCAGGCGCCCGCCGGACTCCGGACGGAGCAGACGCAGGCAACGGAAATAAAGAGCAAACGTTTTCGTTCAGGCTAGACTTTCTCTCTGTTTCTCTTTGACTCTCTTTCCCTCTGTCTTCGCCCGTCTGTCTGACAATCAGTCAGTCAGTCAGTCAGTCAATCAGTCAGTCAGTCTGTCCGTCTCCGAAATGAAGACGGGAAAGATAATGCTGCTCCTGTGTCTTCCATTGTCTCGGCTCTCAACCCTGAAGGCATTCAGCGGCGGCGCGGGGCTTCTGCAAGCTCGTGGTGCGCGCGAGAGAGAGAGAGAGAGAGAGAGAGAGAGAGAGAGAGAGAGAGAAAGTAGTGCGCGTGTGGGTGTGTCAAGACGACACGTACTAAACGATCGCGATAAAAATCTCGACTTGCAAGAGTTTAGAGAGCGAGTGAGTCAGGGCAAAGGGGAGAGGAAAGTGAGTGAGCGAGAGAAAGTTTTGTGTGAATAACGTGGTTCAAACGCCTACGCGTGCGTGCACACACACACACACGCTCGCGCGCGCATGCGCACACACCCGCTTAAAGTTGGACGGCACACGCGCGATTCGTTCGGGAGCGTTATAGCGTGGGTTTGCGGCCGAACACGGTGAGGGGGGGGGGGGCGGTGTGTGAAGAGGGCGGCAGGGCGGGGCGTGGCGGGCGGGACCGGTGAGGGGAGAGGGGCACAGCGAGTTGAGCAAACCCATTGTTGCTGATAGCACATGTACTGTTAATGCGACCTGTACGGCTCAGATAACAGCGCACCGCCGCCACCACCGGCCCGGGGAGGGGAAGGAAGGGGAAGGGGAGGGGGAGGGGAGGAGGAGGGGAGGGGGGAGTGGGCTGCGCTCTGCAGACCGGAGGCGGGCGGTGATAGACAGGGGGCTGTGACGTGCCGGAGGGAGCGGGTCCCCTTGGCACCTGGAACCTGGAGGACCTCTCCTCCCCCCTCTCCCGTCCCCTCCCCGCTTACCCTATCAGCAGTGTGCAGTCACACCCGAACCCTCCACCACGCACACACCTCTCACGACATGTACGGAAAATTGGTTTTTAAACTGAGTCGTCGCGGTGAACTCCGGCGGTGATTCTAATGGAGGGCACGAATCGGCGCGAAGACGAGAAGGCAAAGTGAGAACCTATCGAGAGAAAAAATGGCCGCGGCAACAGCGTGGACAGGATTCGAACTCGAGACCAGATGGATGAGGCGGGTTGACGCGACGGGGACGAGCCGACGCAGCGACTCGCAGCGACAGTGCAGATCGGCGAGGAATCGGGTATATGGCTTTGCTGTTTATGGAAGCGCGGATATATAGAGCGAGGAGAATGAAGTTGAGGGGTTGGGTGGGGAGGGGCGGGGATAGGGGGAGGAGGGGGCCGTGAGGATTTCCGAGATTGAATCCTGCGGCTTGCCTGTCGCCGAGGGCCCAGGGCGGGGCACCCCCGCACACACGCACTTGCCGCCCTCACAAATTTGACCAAAATATGTAAACGCCTCGTCACGTGCACACCGTGCTGGTCTGGTCTGGTCTGGGCTGGGCAGGGCTGGGCTCGCGTTCGGCTCGCTGAGACGAAGGTAGGGCGACTCTCTTTTCGGCGTAACCGCGCGGGACGGGGGTGAAGGGAAGAGGGGAGGAGGGGAAGAGAGGAGGAGAGGAGGAAGGGAGAAGGAGGGGAGGCGGAGTGGGGGCGGGTGGCCGTGTCGCAGAGCGACGATTCCTTTTCTCACCCCTCTTGCCTTGTTGTGTTGTCTCGTCGAGAGTTCGCTGCAATTTGTGCTGTGCGCGTGCGGTGCGCGGCGTGGCGCGGCGTGGCGCGGCGTGGCGTAGGGAGACAAACACACACACACACACACACACACACACGGAGCAGAGCAGCTACAAGACGCCCGTTCTTCCTTTCGCCTTGATTTTCTGGTCCGTTGCGAACGAAGACAGAGCCACCACCATTGTCATTTCCTCTTACGGATGTTTAATTTATTTTATTTCAAAAAAAATTATAAGCAAACAAAAAATAAAAAGGGGTGGAAAAAACCTTGTTACCTTTCCCTTTTCCATACCCCGCGCTGCTTTCCTCTCTCGCTATTTGCATCAACGTCGACGTGTCATAATAATATCAAACCCTTTCGGGCGAATGGGAACAATATGATACGCGAGCCCGTGCGAGTGGCTGTGCATAATACGGGCGAGCAGTCACGCCAATTATCTCCGCGCGTCCCGCGTATTTCAACTTTTTATCGTTTGTTTTGTTTTTTTATACAAACGTGTTCGATATAATGTACATATATATATACGTCTCCTCACCGTATCCAGTGTCGCGCTGTCGCTCACACTCGGCGCGTTACATTTAAATATGCGCGAATCCCGTGGCGTCGAGCCGCTGGGCCCGTCTCTCTCTCTCTCTCTCTCTCTCTCTCTCTCTCTCTCTCTCTCTCTCTCTCTCTCTCTCTCTCTCTCTCTCTCTCTCTCTCTCTCTCTCTCTCTCTCTCTCTCTCTCTCTCTCTCTCTCTCTCTCTCTCTCTCTCTCTCTCTCTCTCTGCCATACACCCATTTCCCTTACTACGTGCACACACACACACACACACACACACACACACACACATACGCACAGAGGGGGAGGGGTGGGGTAAGAACGTGCACAATCTCGGAGTCATCGCCTGCTTTGCCCTGCTCTGCCTGCCGGTGCCTCCTTTGCCGGTCCGCTGTCGCAGATAGCCGTGCGATGCGCTGGCGATAGCCGGAGATACCGGCGGGTCAGGGCGGGGCGGGGCGGGGCGGGGCGGGGCGGGGCGGGGAGGGGCGGGGGCCTAAGCCAAAGTACCACTGGCGCCGGCGCCCAGCCCAGCCCAGCCCCGGCCAGTGCGGCGGGCACGTGCTCAGCGTATGCCGGGCGGGGGGGGAGGTGTTATACCGGAGCACGAGTACTGAGTGCTCAGGGCAAAGCTGCTCGCCGAAAACTCCCTTCGGCAGTATAACCGTGTTGAATCTACCCAGCAGCCCAGGCCGAACACCCACCTCACCTACCGAACCAGCACTACAAATAGAGCTCTCCGCCGCTGATGTGGCTCGAGCGGTGTGTGTGTGTGTGTGTGTGTAGAGGAGAGAAAAAAAGAGAATCCACAACAGGTCCGTCCCTCAATATTTCACGGCAGGTCTGAGAGCTTTCTTTCTAACTTATGCCCCACGTCCCTCGCAGCATGGTACTCCCTTGCCTCCCCTCCCCCCTCCTCTCTCTCTCTCTCTCTCTCTCTCTCTCTCTCTCTCTCTCTCTCTCTCTCTCTCTCTCTCTCTCTCTCTCTCTCTCTCTCTCTCTCTCTTCCCGCGATGCGTGAGGCCTGAGCCTATGGTATGAAGACCGAAGGGAACCCTGCCATAGGCTCAGTCCCCCACCCCCACCCCTCCATCCGCTGCCCGAAGCTGAGGGATGGGAAAGGGGTGAATTCGTGGGGAAGGGAGGAGGGACGAAGCGGAGCAGGAGCCAACCACTCACCGCCATTTGGCTTCATTGATCTCGACTCTCTCGTCGCCCTTCTTTCGCCCTCCCCCTCTCCGCCTCCCGCTCTCTCTCTCTCTCTCTCTCTCTCTCTCTCTCTCTCTCTCTCTCTCTCTCTCTCTCTCTCTCTCTCTCTCTCTCTCTCTCTCTCTCTCTTCCCCTCTCTGTGTCTCTCTCACTCTCTCTGGCCTCTTCATGCACACAGGGTGCCATTATCTGGCCGTGTGTAGCAGGGCACAGAGAGCCAGACAGCTCCCTGTTCGCTTTTGCCGATGTTTCGCCCGTGCTCTACGATTCACGCGTCAATAGGCGAGATAAGGATTTTCTTTTTCTCCTGGGCGCGCCCGCGAACCGGGCCGGCACG